>VDFB02058242.1:584378982-584978982 GCA_007258455.2 Sequoia sempervirens
CTAATTTTGGGCATATGTCCACACATGTGGAATGGTGATTTGACAGGGTAGGGAATATTGGCATGCTATGGTGAACATCCATACTAACGTACAACAATTAAATGAATGCACTTAAAGATAATTAAGATATAGCAATTGATGCACACATACCTGAATGTGTGGAGGATTCATTGCAAAGATCATGGAGAAAGTACCGCTCGCCTTTTTAGGAAATAAGTTAATCAATTAATGAAGATGAGGTGGAATGAGGTGGAGTGAAGTGAAGTGATGGAAGAGAGAGAAAGGTGGAAACATATAGGTGTATGGGAAGATGGGTGAAGACATGGACTCCCATGGAAGTGGAAGTCTTTATTATGACAAGTATGTACCTTAATTATCCAGAAGGAGGGACACTAGGTCCACTTCCTTCAGTCGCAGGAAGCTCGGATGCTACGTGCTAAGTGAATTGCCGCAGGAACTCCTCCTTGGAAGTTGGCTTGTTATACAGTCTGAGGTAATGACCATTGACAAGCAACTTAAATCTGACTAGGTCAATAGTAATGAGTTTTACAACACCATTAGGGAATACTTCAGCAACTTCATAT
This sequence comes from Sequoia sempervirens, assembly GCA_007258455.2. NCBI lineage: Eukaryota > Viridiplantae > Streptophyta > Pinopsida > Cupressales > Cupressaceae > Sequoia > Sequoia sempervirens. The sequence goes on from VDFB02058242.1 coordinate 584,379,567, forward strand.
GGTCCTAGCCACCTTGTCTATAATTTTCCTACATTGTCCTGATATCTTGAGTCATAGAGCATGGCCCAATCTCCTGGTTGGAATTTCTTGTCCTTGATGAATTTTTCATGCCACTTGATTCTTTGATTCTGCACTACCTCTATGTGATGTAGGTATTCTCTTCTCATCTCATCCAAAGCATTTAGCTACACGATTCTCTCTTTTTGTGCCTCAGAGATATCCAAACCCAAATCAACTACAGTCCTAAGAGTCTTATGTTCAAATTCAATGGGCATCACGGTTGTCTTTCCATACAACAACTCAAATGGAGTGAAGTTTGTAGTTTTTTTCTAGGTAGTTCTATAGGCCCAAACAACTTCTGGTAATCTATTTTCCCAATCCTTTTTGTGGATAGCTACTGTCTTGGCTAGAATAGCTTCAATTTATCTGTTGGTCACCTCAACTTGGCCATTAGTCTGGGGGTGATAAGGTGTAGACTTTCTGTGCCTTCTGTTGTACTCATTAACTAGTGTTGCAACAAGGGTTGATGTGAATTGAGCCCCTTGATTAGTCACTATCTCTCTTGGAACTCCATATCTTGTGAAAATCTCCTCATAAAGAAATTCTACAACCTTGTTATCTCTTGCATACTTCATGGCCTTACTTTCTACCCACTTTGTGACATAATTAGTGCATACCAAGATATAAGACTTACCATTCAATGGAGGTTCAATGGGTCCTACAAAATCCAATCCCCACTTGTCAAAGGGAGTGATTACTACCTAAGGATAAAATGGTATCTCATCGGATTTGGTTGGCCTACCCATTCTTTGGCATCTATCACATTTTCTTGTATACCTTCCTGCATCCTTGTGGAGTGCTGGCTAGTAATAGCTTGTGTTCAAAATCTTCATTGTTGTCCTCTTGGCTGAAAAATGTCCTCCACATGGTTTGTTGTGCCATGCATGCAAAATGTCATATGCCTCATCTTCTCTTACACATCTCCTCATGAAATGGTCTGGTCCAGTATAAAACAAACATCCAACAATCCAAGAGAAAGGAAAATATTTTTCAATGAATGCCCTTCTCTCTTTTGGGGAGAAGTGAGGTGGAACTCTACCTATGACCAAATAGTTAGCTATGTTAGCATACCAGGGTGTTTGTACACTAATGGATAATAGACGCTCATCAGGAAAAGAGTCATCTATGGTCTGATTATCTTCTAATGTAGTTAGCCTTGAAAGAAAATTTGCAACAACATTGGCCTTCCTTAGCTTATCCATAATGGTTATATCAAACTCCTGCAACAATAACCATCTTGCTAGTCTACCTATGATCAAAGGTTTATTCATGAGATACCTAATGGCTACATGATCAGTGTGCATAAATATTTGGTAACCTATTATGTAATGCCTGAAGTTGTTTAGGGCATAAATCACTACCAACATTTCTTTCTCTATCACTATATAGTTGTATTCAGCTCCTTGCAATTTTTTTTTGACAAAATAAATGGTATTTTCAATAGCTCCTTCTTTCTATCTTAAGGCTACTCCTATGGCATAATCTGATGCATTAGTATGAATGTGGAAAGGAAGCTCCCAATTAGGTCCTTTGAGTACAGGAGCATGAGTCAAAGCTACCTTTAAGTCAAAAAATGCCTTGTCACTAGCTTCATTCCATTGGAATTCAACATCTTTAGTGAGAAGAGTATACAATGGTGCTGCTACCTTGTTGAAATCCTTGATGGAATGCCTATAATATCCTACATGGGCCAAGAAACTCCTAAAATCCTTCTGCTTTGCAGGTGTGGGAAGACTTGTGATCACCTCAATCTTTGTAGGATCTACTTGAATTCCCTTGTGGGAGATGTAGTGGCCAAGAACTACACCTTCTTGCATCATCATGAAGCACTTTTCACTGTTTAAGGACAAGTTTTGGTATTCACATCTTTGTACGACTCTCCTGAGATTTTAAAAATGCTTGATTAAAATCAACACCATAAGTGGTAAAGTCATCCATATAAATTTTTGTGCAATCATGAGAAATGTCTCAAAATATGCTAATGATTGCCCTTTAAAAAGTTGCAAGTGCATTGCATAAGCCAAATGGGAGTACCGAGTAGGCATAGGTCCCCCATGGATAGGTAAATGTGGTATTCTCCTGGTCCTCTAGTGCAATTTGGATCTGGTTGTAGCCGCTGAATCCATCTAGAAAAGAAAAGTATTACTTTCCTGCAAGTGTGTCCAAAACTTGATCGATGAAGGGTACGGGAAAATGGTCCTTCTTAGTGGCAGCATTAAGTTCCCTGTAATCAACAAAAACTCACCATTTCCCTCCTTTCTTGGAAACAATCACTAATGGAGACACCCACTGATAAATCCTGCATCTAGCAATTTTTGCAGTTCCCCTTTTACAATTTCTCTTAGTGTAGGGTTAATTCTTCTTTGTGATTACCTCACTGGGGTGCAATCATCTCTGATATAAATTATGTGTGTACAAATTTTAGGGTCCAATCCCTTCATATCATGATAATCACATGCAAATTCATGTTGATTGGTCCCTAATAAGTTTTCCAATAACAATTGTTTTTCTTCACTTAGTTTGCTATTAACATTCAGATACTTTCCTTTTGACACCTGTACTTGTGTCATCAACTCTATCATGGCTACTTCATTAATACATGGTACCTTTAGTTCATATGGAAGCAATGTATGGGACATACCTGTTGTTGTAGGAAGTCTATCTATAGGAACAGTGGCTACAGGAAGAACGTCTGCAGGAGTAGTGGCTACAAGAAGAGTAGGAAGAAGTGTCTTAACTAGAACAACAAAATGAGAAGATGATGCTTCTTCCACTTCACAATGATTTTGAATGATGTTAGCCAATACTTCATCCTCATCTTGAAGCTGCATGAAAGAGATTTTTCCTAACATCATAAGTTGTGCCACAAAATTAACTTCCTCGGCCTCTTCACCAATATGTGGTCATACGGGATTATCCTCATCATGAGATGGTTGAGTAGGAGGATAAATAATTTTTTTTTTAGTGCTCTTCCCATCTGAAATGGTCATGTCACCTAACCAACATCCAATATATGCATCTGTAATTGCTAACCATGGCCGTCCAATAATAATGGGATACCTGCCTAGTGTAACCTTACGAGAAAGAATCATGAAGTTTGCTGGGTACTCCCAGGAGTCTAAAATCACCACAAGATCCTCCACTATACCATCAGGCTTAACAATATAGCTATCAGCAAGCAGTAGGACAATAGGAGTAGATCTCATGCTTGCAACGTTTAGTTGCTGCAGGATGTCCTTGGTCATTACATTTATTATTGCCCCTAAATCAATTAGAACATTCTTAATTTGGATCCCGTTTATAACAACTGCTACCACAAAACTACAAGGGTCATTGTACTTGGGGATAGTCACTTTTCCAAGCATGATGTTAGTTAGTTGTCCCACCACATGAACTGTAGTTGGGTCTTTCTTTTTCCTACCTGGCTTCTTGAGGCATGCATCCTTGATTTCCTTGCCATAGATTGGAACATCCTTTATGGCCTAGAATAGAGGAATCTGGACACATATATGCTTCAACTGATCCAAGATATCAAAGTTGGTGTCCTCCTTTTCTTCATTCTTCTTGGAAACTTCCAATCTCTGAGGATATGGTGGTTCTTGTTCAATCTACTTGACTTGGACTGGTTCAGGATTTTTAGGTGCACTTAGCTGAATGGGATCATTTAGAGGTTCCTCCTCATCTTCCACATGAAGCTTAGAGATAATGGGCTTGGAAGGGGTTGGTAGATTAGTTCCTGAATGCAAGTGGATGTCAGTTACACTCACAACATATGCAGTGAATTGATTTGAATCAACAGAGTATACAGGCTGCTGTTGTGGTTTGTTATTTGGATTGGGTGTGGGATGAGCTAGTAGCTGAGTAAGTTTAGGTGCATTTGAGCTTGAATTAGCAAGTGGAGGCATTATAGCAGACTGCTAGGGTTGAGAAGGTTACTGCATGTAACTGGTTGTCTGGGTTGGCCATTGTTGTCCTCCCCTCCATTGATTTGTTTGCTGACAATTTCCTAGAGGTGGTTACCAATGCCCTTGAAATTGCTGCTAATTCCCTTGAGGTTGCTGCCACTGGGGTGGAGAGTTTGGATGATTGGACCAAGCATTTGGAGGGTTACTCCAAGGCTGTGGTGGATATCCTTCATAGCTGGGTGGATATGGGGGCTACCATTGGTTACCAAATGTATAGGAATTGAAATATGGCCCAACATAAGAGAGTGGATCTGGTGGCATACCTTGTATTGGAGCCCAAGGCCTCCTTTGTGCAACATATTATACTTAGTCTTCTTCAATCTGGATTGGCTTGAACTTGGATGCAATATAATTTCCTTCAATATTGGCTACCATCTTGCATCTGCAATCCTTCTTTTGTCTACAATGGTGGCAATACTTTGCTAACATTGCCTCTACCTCCTCTTACTTCTTCTTGGCCTAGAGTGTATCTAGCTAAGTAGCTAGATTGTTTATAATGTCTTGCTTGAAGTTTGCTAGCAAATGAGTAATCTCAATTCTTGAAACTTCACCGGTAGCTGACTTACCCATGGAAGATTGGTAAGCTCTCCCTTTCTTTGAAGCTTCCCTAGAGTAGTTCTGGCATATTTTCTTGATATCCTCCCAAGGAACTTGGGAGATATGTCTTCCTCCCATCACGTCCAAGTCATCGGTGCAACTGTCATTGATTCCTCTTAGGAAAATCAACTTTTGTGAGTCTTCATTGAGTGTATGGTGTAGAGATTTTTGTAGGAAAAACACAAACCTTGCAATATAATCCTTCAGGATCTCATCTTCCTTTTGCTACATCCTAAAAATGTCACCTCTTCTCATGTCACTACCCCTACAATACTCCTTGTATTTCTCAAGGAATTTTTCTTCATGTCCTCCCAAGTTTCTGTAGTATCTATGCCTAGGCTCATGAACCATTTTAATGTAGCTTCTTTCAAACTGGTAGGAAATAGCTTAAGCCTATGGGCATCAGTGGTATAATCATAACTCCTGCAGAGTATGTCAAACTCAAACAAAAAGGTATCAGGGTCTTCTATAACAAGTCCATAAAACTTGGGGAGTGCTGAAGCAGGGATGTTTTTGATGTTTTCAAATTCATTCTAATGGGAAATGGGGAGAGGAAATGTTGGTTGGTTAGGTTTTTTCCTATTTGCATCACCCATGCTTGCTTGATGTAGTTCCAAAGCAAAGGGGTTCTCAAGCTGATTTTGGTCTTTAGAGGAGACTTCAGAGCTAGTTAGATCAAAAAATGCGTCAGCAAAGGGGTGTGGATCTTCTTCTTCTTCTTCTTCTCTTGGAAAGTTCTGATATTCAACTAGCTAGAATGGATTAGGATTTTTAGGAAGGAATCTCCCATAAGCATCCCTTCTCCTTCCTCTATGCATGCGATATCAACTCACTATCACCCAACTCACACAAAGAATTAGTAAAGAATAAGAGGGGTTGTCATACTTCCTAAATTAGGGTATACTAAGAACAACTTCCAAAAACACTACAATAAGAAAAACTACCAATGAATGCAAAGAACTCCCTAGTTTGACACCATCCCCAACAACAGCACCAAAAATGTCCACCTCCTACAATGATTCAACAACTAAACCTTTACAAACATGATTCATAGATTGGACATCTAACCTAAATAGCTATTTCAATCATCGTGAAGGTGCATTTAATTTTTCAACCCAGGGACGTGAACTTGAAATGGGTCAGCACAGTATGTGCACTAGGAACCCAAAGTAGCCATTTTCATTCTATAGCTAGGAAAAACACAATGCTGAAAGTAAATTGTTTAGAAAGGAATAACATAAATGCTAACCATCAATCAACAATTACACCAAGATGAAATACATAACGGAAATGAAAATTTGAGCAAACAAACATGACACTACTCTATTTGCTTTGGCTGTAGGAACATTAACATAATGAAATTCTAGTGGCTGTAGGAACAATCTGTGCTAGATTCTGAACTAATTACTAAACAAAAAGTGACACTAAACTAAAGGATGAATTACTCACCAAGTGGCCCCCCTTGGATAAGTATCCTCTAAAACTAATGAGAAATCAGATGCTTGTACTCAGAACTTTATTTTATTCACTGTAAATCATGAGTACAAAAGAGTAATATATTTGGATTATTGAAAACTCAAGAATACAAGTACAATATCAAATCACACAACCTTCAGAGGAGCATCATATTTTTATTTATTCTACCAACTAAATGAGGCAGTCAACTCCATGCACTGGGAGGACGCCATTTAGGGAAAATAGAGAAAGTGGGGTGGCAGTTATGCATGCATGGAATCCAGTCAGACATGCATGTCCAATCGTAGATTTAGTGTTGTAGTAACGCACACATTTTCTCAACATCAATAATGACCATTACAAGGCGGTTACATTTGGTTTGCATGAGGAATCTCCTACCGTCGACCTCCTTTGACCTTTGAACGATTCCCTTGTTGGACGTTATGGTGCATGCCTAGCTGGCGGTGTCTTCCTCAATGTAGCATCCTCAAATTAAATCTGCATGGCAATATTAGTACACACAATAATTGCATATCTGTAACCAACTTAAGGAACATTCATTAACCACATCCAAAATTAATATAGACAATCCATTTAACATGCAATTATCATTAAAGGTTTGCAGAAATAAGATTAATCCCAATGTTTATAGTTTGAGGAAAATTTCATAAAAGTTCAACACTTAACGTCAAAGTCCATGATAACTTCAACAACTAAATCACAAATTCTACCCAAAAATGAGACCATAAACTAGACTCATCAACTATGAAGACATTGTGTTAGGCTGACCCAAGAGATTATGAAGGCATGGAATGGTATAAGTAAAATTAGTTTTTGTTTGATGAAATAAGAAGAGTGGAGAATGGTGTGTGTGAGTGGATAAAAGGGTGCAAAGGAAGAAGTAATTTGATTTGCAGAGTTGTGCGAGGAAGGTGTGCAAAAAATTCTTGACCGGATCTGCTGCAAACAATTATTATGCTCTTAACTAGAACTGAATTCATGCATATGTAGATGCAGCTTCATCAGTTCATTTTTTTTAGTGAAACTATTTTGTTTTGTATTAATCGGGCAGTGAGCCCATCGACAGTGAGCCTTTCTCTTTTGGCAATGAGCCTTTTTTATCTTTGTCTGTAATAGCTAGGTAGTGAGCCCATCGACAGTGAGCCTTACCTATAGTGAGTAACTTGGAAATGAACCCTTTGTAAAAATCACCTTAACCAGTGTCACCTTAACTGATGTTTTATAATTGAGAATTAGCATTCTCTACGGTTTTTCCCTTCTTGGGTTTCCACGTAAATTCTGGTGTTCATTGTGCTTGGTGTTGTTGTGTGCATTTATGTTCATATCTGTTTGGTTATTTTTTGATTGATATAAGCCTTCTCTAGATTAATTGAAGAAAATAAAATTATTTTATGATAATTGATTCACCCCGCCGTCAGTTATCTTGACTGTTTAATAAATAAACCATGGTGTTTAGCATGTAGTTTACCACATTCACCAGAATACTGTATAGTGGCCCAGTCCCTAGAAGAAAATGAAATGCCTTATGATCAGGAGAGACATGATCATAGAATAAATATGTTAGGGATGGGACCCCATCAAATTGATGAAGAATACTCATCCTCCGAGGAGGATGGGTTTGAATATGATGTGAGTAATAAAAAATATAATGTCAATATGGGTCAACAACAAATATTTTTTGATAAGGAAGATGATGATCAAGAAACTGCTTATACATCTAACACAATGCCACAGTTCCAATTAAGGACACCAACTAAAGAAGAGAAAAGGGCTCTTACATTAATTGTTGTGGCGTAGGCCAAAATTATTTACAACTTGAGAAATAGAACTATAAATGCAAACTAGGGAACACCTAGAAGCTTATTCATAAAAGATTAAAATTATAGGAATGATATCCTAGATAACCAAAAGAAAAGTGAAAAAGAAAAATCTTAGAAAAATGTGTCCAAGGAAACAATAAAATTTGAACAAGGTAAGGTAAAAGACAATGTTAAGCTCCAAGTTTAGGAAAAGAACTATACTAAAATAGAGAGAAAAAAATAGTTAGTGAGTCCCCCCTCATTTGAGATAGCACAAGCATTGTCTCAAATCAAGATGTTTGTACCATTGCTAGATATGATGAGAGTGGATGAATACAAATATAGTGATATCAAGATGATCTCAAGTATACCAAACAAGTAGCAAAATCAAAACAAAACTAAAGAAGATTAGAAGAATAGGTGAATAATGTTGAACATCAAAACACAAAGACACCCGAGGTTTATCTTGGTGACACTTTAACCAAGAATCCCTCTCAGATAGACCCATTCTACACTACATTATTGATTAAAAATAGATTAGTGAAGAATTGCATGATTGACTTAGGAGCTGCAATAAACATCATGTTGATGGTTGTTATAAAAGAATTAGGCCTATGGGTGGACACCACTTATGGAAAATGCTATGTAATGGACAATAGGTTTGTCTCGATTGTTGGAGTTATATGGGATGTAGAGCTGAAGATGGCTACGTACCCTAAAGCATCTTATAGAATTGATATCACCATTGTCGATACTCCTCCCTATTATGGCATGTTGTTATCCAGGAAATGGACTGCTACAATAGGGGGAAATGTTCAACTAGACCTATCATATGCAACAATACCAGTAAATGAGAAAGAGGTCAAGCTGTATAGGGAGCCAAGATTTGAGCATGTTATAGAACGTTTTGAACTAAATTAAATGAACTATTTTTGTGATGTGGATCTTGGAAAGTTCAGAATTGAAAAATCACAACCAGAATTGCAAAACATAGAACCAATCAATAGGGAAGCTCAACTTGATGAACATGGTGTATGGAAAATGTATTTTGATGGTGAATATAGTAAAGGTGGGAATGGAGTAGGAATAGTATTCATCTCACACACTAACAAAATGTTCAAGTACTCATTCTTGTTAACATTTGAATGTACCAACAATATAGCTGAATATGAAGCATTGATGTTAAGCTTAAATATTGCTATAAGGTATGGGATCAAGTTGTTGGCAGTCTATGGAGACTTTGAGTTGATTTTCTCTCAGGTTAGAGCCAAGTATTCATTAAAGAAAAAAAGATTAAAGCAATATAGAAATGCAGTTTGGGACACAATTGAACTCTTTGATGCATTCAATAGATTGGATAGAAAGATCTAAGAACATAATTTTAGATTTCTTAGCAAATATGGCTTTGAAAAAGGATGACATTACACTAGAAGGAATAACAGAAGTGGAGTTCAAAATGTTAACTCTTCAAATCTACACCCCTACTAAGTTGCAGAACTTAGCAATTTGGAGCAACATGGGAACACTCCTAGGTTGTGTGTCACCTAAACTTGGAGTGGACCTCCAGATAAGGCTGGCTCCTAAATGGTGTCATCTAATCTATTTCTTGTTGGACAAAGGGTAGAAAGAAACATAAAAAGAAAAATAAACCCCTATGGTGATGCACCTAATTGTTATTTCTCAGAACCTATAATGTTGTTTTAACACACAATTTCATCAAAAGCTCATCTTAGCTTAACACAACTTAGATATTTTATATATTAATGCATAAGATTTTTGCAAGGAGGCCTGGTTCTCTTAACACTTTTGAAGGAAAGGAATTCTTTCACAACTAAAATAGCTATTTAACCCACCACACAACTTACAACTTGCAAAAATATATTTTATTCTACCTAAAGGTGCTAAAATGAGACAAACATTGAAGGAGTTACCAAAACTCACAAGAACATTCATCAATCACCACACTGCACATAATGAGATAGATTCAAAGAAGCTAAAAACACTAAAATTTATTGATGAAAAGGTGTTACATACTACTGTACATGTCTGATATTGAGTCATAATGTCGTCTCCTACTGAAAGAGCTCCAAAACAAGCTACAATGCATGCTGAAAAAATAAAAAACTCCCTTCCAAAAACCCTATTTGAAGTTACTTATGCATTTTTGAAACCATTGCCCCACACATTTCCATCTAGAAAATTATAGTCGGGTACAACAAAAATGCCAAAAAAGAAGCTTCCAAAACTCCTCCAAAATGCCTCTAAAGTGAAAAAAAGTCAAGCTATGACCCAACCATACCAAAAGCATGACAAAAATGCCTCCAAATGGTCTCATTTCCTCTAAAAACCTAGTCAAAGCAACCTTCACACTTTCCACATGTTGGTCAAGTTATCATTTTTCAACCTTATCTCCAAATTGGGTCAAACAAGCCTATATTCTCTCCACTTGTTTGCAAACCACTTTAACCTCCCCTATATCCCTACATAAACATAACTCTCCAACTATATCCCTTTTGACTTAATCTTAAAACTAACACATCCTATCACTTTAATAATGTTTTTTTTACATTTTCAAGTTTGATGCAAAATAAAACATCAGTTCTAATTTGTGCTTTGAAATAAAGCAAAAATCCATAAGACTAAAAGGGGATACCCTAAACATGTAGCAAGAATATAAAGGGGAAATGATTTTGTGTTGGAAATGTTAAAAAGAAAAGGAAAAATGTCTTAGGCCGTCGACATTCTTAGGGTTTGGAAACCCTAACACAAGACCTAGCCACAAACTTCTCACATTTCATTTCCATTCTTTGAAAACTTCATTTCAGTCTTTGAGGTGCCGCCATGGTTTCACCTAGTCTGAGATTTCATGGGGTTTCTGGAGATTTTTCATGCAGATTTTTTGGCTCAGCCTCATACTTCAATTTTTAGGTACTTGAGGCTTCACACCTTTGAAAGCCGTAGCTTTTCTATCATGAATTTTTCTCTGGCAATTATTACTGTATGTTCTGGTTTTCATTTCCATTTTTCCTGAGGGTTTTCCAAAATAATTGAGGGCTTTTCACTTGCATATATATAATTTTTTGTCTTGTATAGCAATGATGACAAAATAATAACCTAGCATCATAGGCAAACCCCTTTATTTTTCCATTTTTTCTAGCTCACCATCTAAATTCATTGTGAGAATATGAGTCTCATGAACAAAGATCATAGCCAAAAATCTATCATTCTATCAGCACTCAAAGATCACAATGATGAAACTTCCTTCATGCTCAATAGTCAGTAGATGCTTGTTCATTGATTCCAATTCCATAGCGAATTATGTGAGGCAATCTATCTTTGAATGCTACATACCTGATAACCACTTGTTTCCCTACTTTGTCTTGTCTGCTGATTTGAATCATGGGAATCCTTGTTTTCTTCGTGGTGCCAAGTAGTAGTGATCAGTGGTGCCATAATCACTTTGTTGTGATAAGATTGTGCAAGATTAGAATATGAATGAGATTTCAGTAAATTTTTCCACAAGAAAATGCAGCCTTGTGAAGAAAAAAATTGTTTTACAAAATGATTCAATGCCATTGCACAGTACGAGTATAGTTCAAAACTCTACATATTTTCCATTCCTTCATGAACATTACACATGACTTTTATTTTGATGCTCTTAGATTTGTACTCATTTTCATCAACATCAACCCTTACTACACCACGATCCTTGATTTGGCAACTAGTGAGATCAATTACCTCTTCTTAAAATAAACTCTGATCCATCTTGATTTTGTGGAGAAGGCAACTTGATGGAATCATGGCATTGTGCTTCCATTCATCCTTTTATGAGATGGCAGAGGAAAACTATATGAAATTTTAACTTGCATATTCAAATCAACATTCTCCACTATCCACCATTTACCCCTCTGTCCCTAGATTTAGTTCGCCCCTTCTATAGTGAATTATACTTTTGGATCCAACATGTCAAAGACCTTCATGGATTGAAGAAACTAAATGTTCTATATTTTTGTACAAATTGATAACCCCTTACACATATTCTTGTTATAGTTCTTAACACTTGCAATACCTTAGTTAGCATAACGAAAGAATGGTAAACAAAGGCACAATTCTTTGTTAGAAGATAGACTACTAGAAAAGCATAGTCCTTCGCAAGTCATGATGCTTTATGCTATGAATGTCATCATTAAAAAATAATTCCTCTGCTACAAGACCATTTGACTGTGATCTCTCTTTGTATTGGTGTATGAGGTCTTCCACCTTTGCTCACTACAATTACAATCTTCCACAAAAATATGCATTGTGATAGCCTTTATAAAATAATGAATTGTCCTTTGTGATCTTCTTGGCCTCTGAGAATCATAAGCTTTGATGTGACTACAAACTCTTATGACTATCCTTTTCTATTTTGCAACTGTGCAAATGTATTTTCTCATTATAGATTTCCATCTTGACAATTCCCATGACTGTCCTTGCAATGTGTTGCATTGCGATTACTCATTACATGACATTTTCCATTGTTTGTGTGTTGATTATGTTCTATGACTGCCATCAACTTCATGGCACATGCTTTGTTATCCTTGATAGCATTTCTCCATGATACATTACACCTATGTTTCCTGTGAATTTGTGAGCATGTATCACTAGTGTCAAACTTGTTGTCTCCTTCAAAACACATTGATATTGGGACCAACACTCAAAAAGGTTGCATCCTATACAACCTATCATCTCAGTCAAGAGATCATAACCATGCTACATCGTATACAAAAAGAAAGCAACATAAAATATAGAAAAATATCTGGAAAAAGGAAATCATATTGTATTTTCTCAAACAACATAAGGAATCTTCAAACCTCCCATCATGATTGCATGATTGCCCCGTTTGTATAGAATCCTATAAAGAGGATAGTAAATCCAAATGTGGCCTCCCTCTGTTGATGTGGAGATCATTTTATCATTGATTATGCTTATAATATCTTCATTACATGATGCCACTATACTTCAAAATGCCTTTGTTTTATACTTATTGTGACAACAACAATGTACATTTACATTGGAAATGAAACCATTTGAATAGCCCTGATGATTCCCATTGCCGCATCAGTGGTATCTATGATAGTACGTTAAGCATCTTGTTGCATCAATACCATTGTACTTTACATTGCATTCATGATTTCTTATCTCTTATAGCTTGGTGGCTATCACTTTTCAATGCAATGCTACCATTTATGATCTTTGTTAAGAACCTATTTTCCCCATATTGATGAATGCATATTGTATAGGGAACTTGTCCTTCATTCTTAGAGAAGCTTATCATTGCATTAAATTGTGGATGCTCTATTTTTCCATGACACTGATATTTATATAAGCCTTTGTTTTCTTGAATTCTTTCTTATCTCAAAAAATTATTTTCACTACTCCACTTACATCTATGTTATCCCCTTTGATCTTGACCCCATGTGATCACTTGCAAACATTGTAACAGTCCTAAAAGATGGTTGAATTTTTTGTCTCATTCATAGTCATGCTAACTATGAGGATGATAGGTGATTCTTTGCTCCATAGGCTGCTAAGACTGTATGCATGCATCAACTATTACAATGAGCCTCTTTGATCATTACTCTTGAAACCCTCTGTCACTGTAACTTGACAGTGATCTATCTTTTCCATTTTGCACTAAGATCATTATGACCGTAGATGAATACCGAGTCCTGCCAAATGTATTGTTTTTTTTTAGGACAACACATTGACATGGTTTCCTTGATCATAAATTTCACTCAGCACCTATAGCTACTCCATGTAGCTCATGATAACTCCTGATAGGATTTGATAGCTCCTCTGCCATTGCACCTCTCCATAATTGAACTTGATGCATCTGTGTTTCAGTCTTCATATTTCTCCTATCAAAGGAATTAAATTCTACACCATCTTATTTTTGTTCCATGTCTGGTTTATTGGGCTCCATGTGCCAATTCTGTTGTGTATTTTTACCATTATGACAACAATCATCTGTTTCTTGGGAAGAGACAAACTATTTTCTTCCTTCAATGCTCGTTGTCCTTGTGCTTCTATCCCACCGTGCATTCAAAACTACTGTCATACTTTATCAAAAAACCTTTGCTCACTAGAGTAATGTGTTAATTTTGAAGTCTTACAAACTCAGGTAAAATGGGTTCATTAAGAATATTGAAAGACATATCCAGTAGAGTAATATTTCCAAGAAAAAAATATTTCCTCTTTGATCAACATGATGGCAGCCTACTATTCGGTTCATTGTGAAAATAAGAGTAATATTTCTTGATAATTCACATAGTTTTTGTTACATATTTTGAATATGATAATGAAAGTTGATCAAATGGTATGATTTCCATATTGATTTAATTCATAAAGAATAGGTTTATCATCAATTTGATCAAGTTTCTCAATTTTGCTTACATTCCTACCCCTCTTAAAACATAAGAGGGAAGCATACTGGGCTCAACCCTCGTGGGAGAAAATTTTTACTCCACATGTTGTAACGCGATGAAACAAAACAGTAACAAAGATTTGACCTATACCTGCACAAGGAGAAAACATGTTAGATAAAATAGAGCATATGATAGATGTGTTTGATAACTCTCTTGTTTTCTTGGAAATCTATGATATGCTAGCTATTTTAATGTTTATAAGGATTATATTATATGGTTATCAATGTTTTCCTATGTATTGATTGGTGATCCTTCATTGCTCTAACCAAAATTCTTCTCACAAATGCAGTAAACCTTGGAGCAATAGGGGGCAAACAACAATTGGAGGCTAGATGGTCAAGAGGACTAGAGCTGATGCAAGGCAACTCGACCGAGATTCGTTATTCAGGAAATGACGAGTCCCCCTTCTTTACATATGCATTTCCTTTTATTTGTAAATGTATAGTTTTTTCTTTATATGCATTAAAATAGTTAGTCCCTCGGCTTGTGAGGGACACTATACACTTATCATTATCAATAAGGACTACATTTTTGGAAAGGTTGTGCACTTTTTCCTATGTTATATGCATTTGCATAAGGAAATATAGTATTGTAGTCTTTTTATATTTCTTTATGCACACAAATGTGACATAGTAGAGTTAATTTGTACCTTCTTTTCACTTGTAAAATATAAACAACACTACTTGTTTGGGCTAGTAGAAAAAATAGGTAACACAAAACAAGACCTACAATCCCAGATAACATTTATTATTGGCAGGTGTTCAATTATGATGAATAGCTCATTAAGTTTCTTCATTTTATTGATCAATATGAGTCTCCAAAAATAAATTTCAATGCATTTTTTGAGGAAGTAGATGGCAAGGAAATTGTCTTCAGACAAGAAGTGGAACAACTTAAGACAAATAAGATTCCAAAGGGGCACGTGGTATTATAAAATGTATTTAATGGACATGATAGATTCAACCTAAAACTTACACCTATTAAACATGATGTTGAAGAAATTAATCTTGGGATAGAGCTTGCTCCTAAGAAATTTTATATTGGCAAAAGGATTAGTCCTAAAGTCATAGAAATGCTTATAGTCCTACTTCAAAAGTATAAGCATGCATTTTTCTGGTCCTATGATGATTTGAAAGCATACAAAGATAATCTCTTCTAGCATAAAGTACCATTGAATCCTAATGCTAAACCATTTCGAAAAAAGAAACAACTCATAAACCCTACATTAGCACCGAAAATGTAAGAAGAGCTTATGAAAATTAGAGATGGAGGTATTATCAAACCAATCAAGCATTCCTCTTAGGTCTCAAACCTGGTACATGTAAGGAAGAAAAATGAAGATATAAGGCTGTGTGTGGATTTCAAGAATTTGAATATCTCATCACTCAAAGATAACTATCCTCTTCCAAACATGGAGGCAATGCTACAAAGGGTTATAGGATTTGAGCTACTATCTATGATGGATGGTTTCTCAAGGTATAACCAAGTGAAGGTCAAGGAGTCAGAACAATACAAAACTACTTTCACCACGCCTTGGTGTACATATGTCTATGTAAGGATTCCTTTCAGCCTCACTAATGCTAGAGCAACATTTCAAAGGGCTATAGATGTAGCCTTTTCCATCTTGATAAATGCTATAATGGTGGTATATCAAGATTATATGACAACATATTCTAAAAAGTTAGAAGATCACTGTGCACATCTAGAAAATATTTTCATCAAAGCATTAGAATATGACATCTCTCTAAATTTGAATAAGTGTCATTTTGTTGTCACAAAAGGTAAATTATTGGGGCATATTTTCTTGAAGGATGGAGTGAGGATTGATCCAGAACAGGTGGAAGTTATTGACAAGATCCCCATTCCAAAGACTGTAAAGGCCATCCAATATTTTTTCATAAAAATTAACTTTGTCAAAAAATTTATTTCAAACTTTGCAAAGATTGTAAAACCAATCTCAAAAATATTAAAGAAAGGTTCAAAGATTGACTAGAAAAAAGAATCCATTGATGCATTTGTGTCAATCAAGAGAGAAATCATGGAAGCACCTGTATTGAAGAACCCTTCTATATATTCTCCTTTGCATCATTTCATATAGTGGAAGTTGTAATGTTACAAAAGAATAACAAAGGATATGAGCAACCTATCTCATTCTCTAGTAAATCACATCAAGGAGTAGAATTGAAATATGACATTAATGAGAAGAAATCCTATACATTGGTGAAGATAGTTAAAACATTCAAGCCTTACTTGCTAGGGGCATAAGTAATAGAATATGTACCAAATGTTGTAGTAAAGGATGTTTTTTCACAAAAAGAGGTGACTAGAAGAAGGTGTCGATGGATAAACCATATCCAGGAGTTTAACATTAATATTCAAATTACCAAGCTAGTAAGGGGCAAGGATTATCAAAGTTGATGGTTGATTCCAATTTAGAAGCATCACATATATGCAATTTGGAAGAAAAGGAAAATTGGGTATCAAGTATTGAGCATACACCATGGTACATCAACATAGCATACTATCTTAAACATATGAAATGTCATGAAGGTTTAAATGACAACCAGAAAAGGACCTTAAAAATCCAAGCATTGAAATATGTCTTTATAAATGGAAACCTATATTGAAAGAATAAGGATGGTATCGTATTTCTATGCTTCAATGAAGCACAAGAAGAATATCTTAAAAGAGATGCATAAGGGTGTATGTGGAGGTCAATTCTTGGAAAAAACCACTACCCATAAGATATTAAGGGTAGGGTACTACTGGCCTAAAGTCTTCAATGATGCCCACAAATATGTGAGGAAGTGTGACGAATGCCAAAGGTTCTTTGGCAGACCAAATTATTAGGGAGCCTTACCATTAAGACCAATGTAGATTGAAACCCCTTTTCATTAGTGGGGAATCAACTTTATAGGAGAAATTGCAGAAAGGTCTAGTGGGGGGCATAGATGGATCTTAGTGGCCACTAATTACTTTACGAATTGGATAGAGGTTGTTCCAACAACACAAGCCACTAGTAAGGTAGTGATCAACTTCCTGTTAGAGAACATCATCACTAGATTTGGGGTACCTATGAGACTCATTACAGATAAGGGCATGTGCTTTAGATTAGAGGAATTTAAGACATTTTGTCATATGGGATAATAATTTCATATGCCTCACCATACCTTCCTCAAGAAAATGGGCAGGCAGAATCCATTAACAAAAGTATTATAAAAATAATCAAGAGGATGTTAGATAAAAACAAAAAGGTATGAGACTCCAAGCTAATATTGGATGGGAAAACATGATTACTATGAATAAGGCCACTGGAAAGTCTCTGTTTGAGCTAGTGTGTGGAGTTCCAGCTAGGCTCCCAATACATAACCTTTTACCAATCTACAAGTTCATCTCACAAGAAGATATAAACATCCCTAAGCCTATGGAAGAAATGATAGAACAATTGGCTAAGTTGGATGAGATCAGGACTCAAGCCCAGGAGAAAAACGAAAAGATACAGTCACAAATGAAGCATTTATTTGACAAGAAAGAAAGAGATAGAAAATTCAAGGTGGATGACATGGTCCTTATGTGGAATTTCAGAAGCTAGGATAGAGGGAAGCATGGGAAGTTTGAAGCATTGTGGTTAGGCCCATTTATCATCACTAGTAAATGTGGTGAAGACTCTTACTATATACAAAATATGATTAGTGAAGAATAGGAATTGCTAGTGCATGGAAAATTCCTAAAGTATTTCTTCTCTTAAAATTATTACTTTCCATGCATAGAAGATTAGGATTTTTCTTTTTTTATTTTTTTACCATCCCACCCTTGGTCTGCATCCCAGAGCTTGCTTCTAGGTTCTTGCAATAACCTCATAGTCATTCATCCCTAATTAGAGCCACTTTTAGGACTAGAAAATTCAGCCTTAAACTTTCCCCAAAAAATCATTTCTTTGAAATACCCCATTGCCTAATCTACCATTTTTCATTTCATATTTAAAATATTCCATCTACTCGCCCTCTAGCCATCATCATAATAAATCTACACTCATTATCATACCTGTGCAAGAGATAAGTTATGCCACTGAGACTACATCACATTGGCGAAGCTCATTTCAGGGTCTCTTCAAAGAAGCAATGAAGAAAAAAGTGAACATTTTCTAAGAGAATATACCATGTTGAGGAAAAATATTTTTGTGTCTTCAACAATCCAATCAAAATATTATCGAAAGCACTTCAATACATCAGGGAATAATATTTTGGGTCTGTTCGACAACCCTATACATTGATTACCAAGGAGTATAATGTTTTAACTTGTATCACTTTGAGCACAACTCACAAGGTAATTACACTTCAACATTCTCTCTCAGACATGACTCAACAACGTGTTGGCGATGAAAATTTGAAGAAACAACACTTAAACCTGAAAATTGGAGAGACTTTGGGATGCCAATATGAGTAATTTATGAGTCCTTTTGACATAGCGAAAAGGGGAAGAATTTATCAAAAGGAACTATGTATATTGATGGGATAAGGAAAAGTGTCTCTTCGATAAAGCAATAGCCTTCATTACTAAAGGAGATAAAAGAAAGTGAAAAGGGCATGAAAGGATTCTAAAACATCAAAAGTAATTGGTTCCTAGTCTCCCCGAAAACCACAAAAACATATCAACTAGAGAAAAATCGAGGGGAGGGATCTATATCGGTGAAAGTCAAGGATCAATCCCTTCAATAGCACTAAAAGCAAGAAGTGAACAACTAAACTGGCGATTTCATTGGAGGGAAGAATGCATGTTAGAAGAATGAGGATACCAATCCTCCTGATAAAGTGATAACATTTATTGCCTAGGTAATTTTGTGAACATAAAAGGAATACCGAAGAAACCACTTACAAATTGGGTTTCAAGAAGACATGGTGATATCAGTATGAATCCATAAGGGGTCCCTTCAAAGCCCCAAAAGGTTAAAGAACCTATCATTTATCAAGGAGAGAAATGAATGTCGACAGGGGTATGGAATTAGTCATTTCAATGTAGTAAAATCATTAAACTCACTTGAGGTGACAAGACAAGTGATATATCGAAGGAAGAAACTAGTGGCGATGGAAATAAAATCAATGGTTGATATTCAAAAATAGCAGTAGTGACATGAAAGTTGGCATCATTCATCATTTATGAACCAGAGCTGAGAAAGTTACAGATAGAAAATTTTCCTCACTCTAGTTTGAGGAATTCTCTTGCACTCAAGGAGAAAAGAGACTAGGAATCTAGTGGTGACTATGGATGCTAAGAACTAGAAGAAACACGACTAGCTCAAGTAACCAAGCCTGGATTGAATTCATTCTATTCAGACCAATTAAAGAATAAGCACAAAGTAGGGTTTATGTCATTCTATAGATAAATGGCAAGTACATCAGAAACATCCAAAGCTAAAAGGAAAAAATTAGATACCAAGCATTTAAACCAATATTTAATTGACCAATGCCCTAGTTCTGGGCCGAGATCTAGAAGAAATCTCTAATAAAACTTGGGAGATGAGAAGTTAGAGGATAAACAAAAGGGATTAGGAGATGTGTGGACTGAAAAAAGGGGTTATGACATGTTTATATACCATTACAAGAAAATGTACAAACATAGGCCAATATTAGACCCATCGAGGCTTAATTTGGGAAAAGTAGTAGTGCCTAATGCATTTATCAACGTGGAATTGATGAAGGAACTAGAAAAAATGTATAACCCTCAGATGGGTCGTCCTTTGTACCCATTACAAGAAATTACATCTCTATGGTTTTCAACTGGATTTGAGCATGACTATGAAATTTAGGATCAAAGAACTTCTATATGAATACCAGAGCATGGGTGTTAGCTATAAAAGGTGGATATTACCCTTGCACAAATCCTGGGATGAAGGAAAAGGTTTTCAAAAGGTGAGCAACCCCCATTTTTATCCGAATTGTTTGAAGAGTAAATTCAATACACATACTACTCTACTAGTCAAGTCTTGGGAATAGATGTACCCACCCTAATGTCCATAGCCCCAATGGTTTTTGCAGCCGACATAAAAAATAAAGATGCTAGACCTTTTGATTATGTAGAATATTTTGAAAACACCATCAATGATGCACTGACTTCCATTCAGAATAACAACAACATCTATTGCAAACTGTATTCATTGCTCATGCATCTTATCTTATATGAAGGACAATCTATTGGATTATGGAGTGATCACTTACGAATAAGGGACATAGACAATGATGGAAATGTTAAGCCGATGTAGACGTGGACTTCGATATGGGATAGCAGATTCACTAGATCGTATTACCTTTATTTTGAAGAATATTTTGTGAAGCCATTCTACAAAGTTCTTGGTCACCCTTATGATTATAACCTGTCATTAGAAATACAAAGGTTTAAAGAGAAAGATCATAGAGGAAAATTAAACCACAATTGGGATGACTAGTATGTTTATGAAGACTATACCAAGATTAGGGTTTATGGTTTCGAAGGAGCACCATTCCTCTTACCAAGGATAGTTCCGAAAAAAGTGGTATACCCGGAAATAGTTAGAAAATTGGCTAATTCAATTTTTTTACATTTGAAAAGTTATAGCAAACAGTCCCTTGTGCCAAGTACTCTTTGTTTCGGTGACTTTACTATTGTTTTTGAGAAAGAATATGAAGTTATTGATGATAAATTGTATCATTAAAATCTACCCAAAGGGAATGAAAGAAAATGGTTTGACCCTGAGCATTTCATCAACAATGCTAAGTTGACATAGAAACTGAAAGCGTATAAACATGTGCTCTTTGTAGATGATGATTTAAGTAGGAACATTGATGAGTGCCATGCATCAAGAAGAAGGGATATGTATAATAGGATAATGATGGTTGAAGCATGGAAAAGGAGTCACAATGCACTATACTTTGGGGCCTTTTAGGAGATTGAAGACCCTTTGGAAAGAATGGATAAAATGCTTCAACATGAAACTAAATTGATGAAAGATGTACCTCCTGAAGCACTCAAGAGGAGAGAAGATGCTCCTTCAATAGGAGATGTAGAAAAAAAAGTTGAAGATGTAATTCCCTCTTGCCACATGTCACCACAACCTACCCAAGAAATCATTTTTTCCATTGATACACCTATGGCAAGTGAAGAAGGTGTTGAAGATGAAGTTGAATTTGTATAGAAAAATAAACCTGTTGTTGAGAAGTATGAACCTCTACCTGAAAGGATTGTTGTTGTGTTGAAGGCATCAAATCAACTTTTTTGATGATGTTAGGCATAGTGCAATTCAAAAGTTTACTTCAGATGGTTCCTTTGTCAAGTCTCATGAGTTCAAGGTGTTTTTTTATGAATACCAGGGCAAGATGATAAGAGAGAGAATAAAAGAAATACCTCTTGATAAAGAAGTTGATGTCTTAGATGAGTTACAAAGAGAAGTGGACCAAGAGATGGAGAACATTACTCTAGAAAAGGGGTGAGAGCTATTGTAGGAGGCTGGAGTTATGCTTCTACTAGGATGGGATATCAGTTCTATCATTGTATTTGATAGTTTCAGGAAAAGACATGACAAATCCTTGCAATTAAGTACTAAAGCAAGTGATAATATCTATACTAGTTTTGGATAAAACCTTGATAACCCCACTTTTCTAATTTGGGCCATGTACCCACTAGAGAAAAGGCCTATTATCATTAGTGATCCAGGCAAAGTATTCGGCCATATCCTTGTACATAGAGTGGGAGACACTAATCCCATGTAGACTACCAACCTGAATATCAATGTTGCAAAATTTACCAAGGAACAGATTGAAAAATTAGTGAAAGATGACAATAAGTACATTTCTGAGAATGGGAGGTTGTGGTAGGAAGTAGTCAATTACAAGGATAAATTACCTTCTTCTTCAGGAACCTACTCTCCATTGGTAGAGTGTGAGAATAAGGTACTAGAAGCTATGTTAGAAACTATCTATTGGAAGCATAAAACTAAAAAGGCTCAAAAGAAATGTGATGAATTGGACAAAAAGATGAAAATCACCAAGTTTGAGATGGCCTCATAATTAATTAGAGGGAGATTTGATAAGGTACTAGGACATGCCGATCAATTTTGGACAATTCACACTAGAACACATGATTCTTTTCAAGAGCACAAGAGATTGTGGCACCGAATAATGGAAAAGAAAGAGGAGTTGATGGCTAAAGAAAATGTGGATGACCAAGTACTTAAAAACATTGATGAGCTAATGGACATACATAATAAGTTTCAAACTGCAATAATAGAGGATCATGATGATTTTGATCAATAGATGGCTATCCTATTGCCATCTTTCTTTGATGATACAGGTAACCTTAAACACCAGAGTGAATGGAAAGTCAAGTTAACACAACTACTGCCACAGGCTTTGAATTTGATAAATGATGAATTGATAATGTTAGACAACACCCATTTGCAACTTGAAGGGATGCTTCATATGGAGTACCTTATAAAATATATAATTACCAATACAGATACATACACTAGTGAATGATATATAGAGCATCTTTCTAGTTTGAATTTATTTATTGTTCGAACAACGTAAAGAGCGAAAGTGATCAAATGTACGCACGTCAGATACATTATCATGGAGGAAGGACCTTGAACAGATCTTTAGTGATCATGAATACCTAATGGAGATCAATAGACTGTGGTGTGTCATGAATTGTTGTGAACTTTTTATTTATCTCTTGTTTATTGCTAATTACATTTTTTAGTCTTTTAGCAAAATATAGATGAAACAACTTCACTTTTGACGTAATGGCTTGAATTTTGTTAATTCCCATATATAAGGGAAATCGAGGCCAAGTTTTGATCATATATCATCATAGTTATTAGCATCTAGTCATAGTATAGTAAGCATAAAGACTTCCAGTATGAATTGTATTATCTTTTGAAGCAATATATTGGATGAGAAAATTTGAATTGGTGGCCCAATTTATGGTGTTCAACTGTTCAGTCAATTTTAATTCATACATGTTATTTGGTTGTCCTTGGAGTGGTGTTTTGTTGCTATTCAAATTAAGTATATCAATACATATTCAACTTGTCAAGACACATTTTCTACACTTGAGTTATTTCCTTGATTGGTTTATGTGAGAAGAGAATTAAAATCCTTTTAAGAGATCATTTTTAATAGGTTTTTTCCCATAATTAAAGTCCTTTTAAATTTATTATCTTAACCAGTTTCCTTCACATCAGAATTAAAAGTCATTTCAAACATCATTGTAACTTAGGGAGATATCACTAGGATTTGTAAGAAGAGCCCAAATAACTGACAAACTTGCACATTTATACAAAGTATAGACATCCAAAAGTGTCAAACAGTTAGAGTTAAGCCAAGAAAAGGATCTACATATCCTACACATCTCAAGTCCATTTACCCAATAGGAATAGGAACTGATTAAACCCATTTCAAAATGATACTCTATATAAACCTTATTCACACATTCAACTTTCAAACATTTTGTAGTAGGATTAGTTGTTAGCTTTGCATCTATTTAACATTTACATGCTAGTGTGGATAGATTGCCAAAGTTAAATAATTCACACAACCTTTAAATCTGCTCCATTATTAAGGTTCACCCGCCTAGGTCTAGTAGAGCTTGAAGTGCAGGGAGTTCTAAACCATATTGGTTAACTCCACTTGTGGGCCAGAACTTTGCGAACCTGACTATAGAGCTTGGGATCCTCTTAGGGATTGCAATATGCAATTTTAAGAACCAACACACCTATTCAAATTTCAAAATTCAAGAAGAGAAAAATTTATGTGATTATATGGGGGGGAATAGATTTTAAATCAAGAAATTTTGTACAGCTATATGGAATCCGTATAGGCATATGGATCTTTTCCAAGTCATACACACTGCACATAATCTAATGTAGGCTTATGAAGAAATTTGTAAACTTATTATTTTTTAGTAGAACTACATTGTTTCTATTGTCTCTTTCATTTTCTAATGGAGTTTTAAATTTTTTTGTTGTTAACATAGTTATTAGTTATCTTGACATAGTTGTAAGGCATGCTGACACCATATCAAGTAATTGTATAGCCATTTTCTTAACTAACGCTTTATTGAAGACCCAACATTGCTAGTGGTAGAAACTTTTTCCACCTCCATTGACTAAGTTCCCCCTTTTTTCCTCAAGACCACCACTCTCAAACCACTCCACTTCCTTGCACTAGAAATCCACCAAACCATAGTCCCATTAGTGACCAAGGGATAGCATTCAACTCCAATTCCCCAAAGCTAGTATTCAATCTCCCATACGACTAGTAGGCGACCACTTTTTAACCCCCATATTTTCCTTATGAAACAAATCGAACACCTATTGTAAAATTAATTATGAATTTTTCCTACAAAATTAAGTTTTCACAAACAAGATACTATTATAAATTTGGTTCTAAAAAATTTCCAATGTTGATAATATTTCTAAGTTTTATTTTTGGTGAAATTTATTTTTTGTTTAAGTCAAATTTATCTATTTTCACTTCCAAGCTCAATTTTTGACTTTAATCTCCAATTTTTACAATTATTTTTGACATTGAAAATTTGGTTCAACACTCTATATAGTTATTAGACCTATCTAGAATATTTACCTAATACCTATTATTTTCATTAGAAGTTAGATTCTCTTTTTTTGTTTATTTTTTTGAAAAAGTACAAACATCTTTTTTGGAACAAGGGGGTAATTTTCTTGCATTGTGAGGGTTATATTATTTTTTCTCGTTCAAATTTCTATATTTTCAAACAAAAATAATGAATCCAACCCACATTATTTCACTCACTCAAACCAATTATTATGTATGGAAAAGATAATTGGAAATCAATCTACAAAAACAAGGGTTGTATTGAGTGACCATGGTTACATAACCTGAATCAATAATAGTTGTAGAAAAGAAAAAATGGTATAATATATGTGATGCATCTTTTATGACATTATGCATGTCTATGTTTCCTGATCTCCTCTTCCATGTTAAGTCTTACACTACACCCAATCAAATTTGGATTCATTTGGAGTCTGTGTTTGGAAATAAAGACACATTATGAAGTTGGAGAATAAACTTATTATTTTGAATTATATATAGAATCCAAGACTTCCTCACCAAACTCAAGTGTCTTAGATCGTATTTGACACAATGTGGTATTGAGAAATTACTCTTAGTTGATTATTTCCATCTTTGTCAATCTTGGACTTAATTATTCATTATTTGTTCCTACCTTCTATGCTACTAGAGATTTTCTATATAGTACATTTAATATGCCTTCACTTGATGATTTTTCTACATGTCTATGTCTCTTGATCTCCTCTTTCATGTTAATTTTTGCACTACACCCAATCAAATTTGGAATCATTTGGAGTCCTTGTTTGGAAAGTATGACACATCAAGTGAGATTTTCAGTTGGAGAATAAACTTATTGGTTCGAATCATACATGTTTTGATAGCATCCAGGACTTACTCAAAAAACTCAAGTCTCTCATATTATAATTGAAACATTTTGGTTTTGAGAAATAAGACTCTCAGTTTATTCTTTCCATCTTTTCCAAGATTGGTCCTAATTAATTTAATGTTTATTTCTACCTTCTATGCTACTAGGTACTTACTACATTTAATATTCCTTTAGTTGGTGATTTTTCTACACCTCTCATTAGGAAGCAAGAAAATTTGGTATAAATGGGAACATTGTGTTCTTAAAAACCACAGGCTCTTAGTTCAACACAAAGAACAAAAGATCAAAAGGCTTCAAATAAAATAGGCAAGAAAAAACAAGTATTTCAAGAAAAATGAGAAAGAAAACATATCACATTTACAAGATAACTTTGAGTCTTATTCCTATTCTAAAGGAGAATATTCTAAGAAAGGGATAATAAAATGTGCATATTGCAAAAAATTGTGACATGATGAGCATCAATGATGTAAAATAGATTGATGAGTTGAAACACCTTCTTCAAAAGAATAATATTTAGTTTTCTTCATCTATGTCATCTAGTTCATCCTCTTCTTTGACATCATCACCTACATAATTGGGGTCAACTAGTATGACACAAAGAATAAAATATCAAAAGGCTTCAAATAGAAAAAGGCAAGAAAAAAAAGAAAAATAAGGATTTCAAGAACAATGAGAAAGAAAGAAAATCACATTCAAAAGAAACCTTTGGGTCCTCTTCCTCTTCTAAAGGGGAATCATCTAAGAAGGAGAGACTAAAATGTGCATAAATTTCAAAAATTAGATACATGATGAGAATCAGTGATGCAAAATAGATTGATGAGCTGAAACACCTTCTTCAAAAGAATAATATTTAGTTTGCTTCATCTATGTCATCTAGTGCATCCTCTTCTTTGACATCAACACTCTATGTAGTTCATAGACCCATTTTCTAGAAAATTTACCTAGTACCTGTTATTTTTCATTAGAAGTCAAATTCTCTTTTTTGGTTTATTTTTTGAAAAAGTACAAACATCTTTTTTGGAACAAGGAGGTAATTTAATACACTATGAGGGTTATATTATTGTTTACCATTCAAATTTCTATATTTTTGAAATAAAAATCATGAATCCAAACCACATTTCTCTACTCACTCCAACCAATTATTATGAATGGAAAAGGCAATTAGAAATCAATCTAAAGAAATAAGGGTGTTATCGAGATACCACAGGTATATAACTTGAACTAATAATAATTGTAGAAAATATAGAATGATATAACATATGTGATGAAGTTTTTAGGAAATTTTATGCATGTCTATGTCTCCTAATCTCCTCTTTCATGTTAATTATAGCACTACAACCAATCAAATTTAGATTAGTTTTCAATTTGTGTTTGGAAAGAAAGACGTATTGTGAGGATTTTGGTTGGAGAATAAACTTATTGGTTTGAATCCTATATATCTTGATAGCATCTAGGACTTCCTCACCAAACTCAAGTCTCTTGTATTTTGTTTTGACACAATGTGGTATTAAGAAATAAGATTCTCTATTGATTATTTTCATCCTTGTCAAGATCAGTCCTAATTATTCATTGTTTATTTCTACCTTCTATGCTACTAGAGATTTTCTTAATTACATTTAATATTCCTTCACTTGATGATTTTTCTACATGTTTAAGTCTCATGATCTCCTTTTTCATGTTTATTCTTGCAATACATAATAAAATCAAGACTCATTTGGTGTCCTTGTTAGGAAAGTAGGGAACATTATGAGATTTTGAGTTGGAGAATGAACTTATTGATTTGAGTCCTACATATTTTGATAAAAGCTAAGACTTAATCACCAAACTCAACTCTCATATTATCATTGAAATAGTGTGGTATTGAGAAATACGACTCTTAGTTGATTCTTTCCATCTTTGCTAAGATTGGTCCTAATTAATTTAATGTTTGTTTCTACCTTCTATGCTACTAGATATGCTCTTGTTACTACATTTAGTATGCTTCTAGTTGATGATTTTGCTACACCTCTCACTAGGAAGCAAGCAAATTTGGTGTAGATGGGAACATTGAGTTCTACAAAACCATATTGTCTTATTACAACACAAATAACAAAAGATTGAAAGGATTCAACTAGAAAAGGAAAGAAAAAATCAAAGGATTTCAAGAAAAAAGAGAGAAAAAAAATCACATTCATAAGGTACCTCTAAATCATCTTCCTCTTCTTAAGGGGAATTATCAAAGGAGAGAATAAAATGTGCATATTGCAAAATTGGGGACATGATGAGCATCAATTTTACAAAATAGATTGATGAGTTGAAACACCTTCTTCAAAAGAATAATATTCAGTTTCCTTCATCTATGTCATATAGTGCATCCTCTTATTTGACATAATCACCTACACAATTAGGTTCAGCTAGTAGGGAAAGTAGAGTAGACAATATGAAAGGAAAAACAATATCTTCATCTACCAATATTCAATCAAGATGATGGATTATTGATTTAGGAGCCTTACATCACATGGCTTCATCAAAGGGTATGCTATCTTCAGATGAGAGTTACATTTTACTACACATAACTATTGTAAAAGAACACTTATATTAGTTTATGTGGGAAAGGATCTATTGATATCGATGATGGCACATTCCATGATACACTTTGTATTCCTTCACTATCCAAAAATCTCCTTTCCATCTATCATATTGCACACACTAGTTTAGGAAAGATTGTTGAGCTAACACTTAATTTCATTCTTATCAAATAATTGCATAGTAGAGAGATTATTTTAGTTGGGATAGTTTATCATGCATATCTATTGGATTCCTTCTTAATTTTTTCTCTATATAATATTACAATACTATTAATTGGTTTAGACTTCCATTCATTTATAGTGGATTCAATACCTATAGATAAGTTTGGTCACTTGAACCTATGCATTCTTCAATCCTCTTTGGTTTAGGAGAATTTTGTTGAGCTTCCATATCTAACATATTCAATGATCAATTTAGTTTAGTATGATGTCACTAGTCTTTCAATTTTACCTTTGTGTGATGATTTTTTGCTAGACATTGTAAGACTATTTCTTGAGTCACACATTAAAGATGTTGGAGACATGATTGAGGATATTCACTTCCTCTTTAATGATAAGTAAAATGCACATTATCATTATCTTTGAAGGTTCTACTACATAATTATTCACATTTGGTTTGATTTGTTTCATGTCTCATATGACATCCTTTGATTCATGCATGTGGACACTTGAGTAGTGTTTTGAGTCACACATTATGATACCTTTTCTCCCATATCTTTTAAGGGAGTTAATTCTACATTTTCCATTGTATTTGTTTCTTCCCAAGGGGAGGAACATTTTTTTTCCAATTTTTTAATCATCTTTAATATTCTTCTTCATCCATTCACTTTTGGTAAAAGAGCTACATCCGTGTTGGGGGGTCCATTGTCTCTTATTTTCTCTCCTTAAGGGGATATTTATTTTCCTTATGTGTATTAATTAGTACTTGTGGGGACATGTTGAGACCTACATTCTTTCATCACATGTATGCATTTATTTATTTTTCTCTCTTTTGGAGAGCATTTTTTCCCATGATTTTTTTCTCCTTTTTTGTAGCTATAAAAGATTTTTTTTGTACATGGGTACCTCAGGGTGAAGCCACAATAGTGGTTTACAATTGAAGTGAGGAAGGAAAACTCACAAAAAATGAATGCATGGAAAAAAACTTGATTTTAGGGGTTCGTACGAACCTATTGGTTCGACCGAACCAATTAGGGGTTTGGTAGAACCTAGGTTCGGCCGAACCCTCTTAATACTTTCCTGCCAAAAAAGCCATCAAAACCCCTTATAGAAGGGGGGTTCGAATGAACTGGTTCGCTAGGGTTCGAACCCCTAGTGGTTTGTCGAACCCCCTTATTCCTCATCCCCCGAGACAAAAAAAACTTGAATTTTGGCACTTGAGCTTGGTTTGAGGATGAAAATGGAGGAATATTCACAAACCCAACTAGAATCGTAGTCCTCAAACGAGCTATCCAACAAATATAATTTTAATATGTTTTGGTTTTATTATGTATTTGTTTTTTAGTTTTATTAAACATAGGTTTTTCATCAAAATGAAGATTTGTGTTCACATGTGGAAAAATAGATGATCAAAAAAAATTGAAAAATATGAGTGCACCAGATATTGAAGTCCTTGATCCAATAGAAAAAAAAAATTGAATTTCAATATATACAAAAAAAGTTATGCTATACGGTCATGGTATGTTGAATTGTAATTGGTTTGACTTTGAAACTTGATTAAAGAAAAAATATTCAATAAAAACTATCTAACCAAGTGGAAGCACTAGATATCGGAGTTACAAATCTAAATTTGAAAGAATTAGAATTTTATCCTTCATTGAAAAAAAGTTATGCGTTATACGGTGTGCGTCACTTTTTAAAAATGCTGTAAAAAAACCAATTTTTGTGGGAGATGGAAAAAGAAGTGGAATATGATTCCAAAAATTTTGAAAAAAATATTTTTAGAATCTACAGACAAAATGTGACGAGACTCTAGTTTGCATCATCTTCAAATTATTCACGGTTTAGCCGCTATAGGTGCCCGAATGTGAAGATTTAGTTTAAGAAAATAATTTCAGTGTCCAATTTGGCCAAAAATTGTAAACCACTATTGTGGGATCACCCGAGCATAAATAATTATATTTAGGACCCATCTATGAATCCATATACATACTCCTAATTATATTTTGAGCTTCTCTTTAAGTTGTACTTAAGGGGTTGTTACAGTAAAATAGGAAAATCACCTAATTAATTATTAATTAATTAGGTCACACTTTTACTTTAGCATACTTAAGCTAAACTTAGGAGATGTGATTTATTTATTCTTTGATCATGTTTTTTTGTCTCATGGCATAAGATGAGGACACATGTCATGATCTGATTTAATCCTCATCTAGGGTTTATTTTTTCTTTTTTCTTATTATAAGGATTAATTATTGTCTATTGAAAATATTTAAATGATTTTTGGATCAATATAATTTATAAGGTTTCCATAGAAAATTAGTTGATTTTTCTCTCTACATGATAAGTGTTTTCATTGAAAGTGATTTATGGGAGTTGTGGCGTTCAATAATCAACTCCAACATGGAAAAATTCAATGAGTAGCATCTATTAAGAATATAAAATTAATAAATAAAGTAAACTTTATTGAAATTTTAAAGATCATAAAATATAGAAAGGAAAAGGTAATGATAAAGTGGAACCACAAGTTACAAAAATAAGGACTCTTTTGAACAATTAAGAAGGAAACATGATCCTATCTAAAAATATAAATGATCACAAGCTTAGTCATTGTCATCATACTCAACAAAGGAATGTTCATGGCATAATATACCCCCTCTAATGAGTTGCATATAAGGTATGCAAGTAATTGTAGGAAGGAAACAATATGTAATCATACATAAAATTATAGAAGCATGTAATATATTATCATAAGAAAAGAGTATAAAAACATATGAAGATGTAATCATGAAATAAAAAAAAAAAGAAGAAACAAGCTACCTCTAATGAGGGAAAGAATAAATTATCATAGATAGATTGGAGCATATGTAAATGTAAGATAGAATAAAAAAAAATGATTAAGGGAATGGTATGTTCCCCCCTAATTTTATCCTCAATGTTAGGGATAGTAATCAAATGATAATAGCTATAGTGATAGAGAAGAAACATGTATGCATGCAAATAAAATATGTCATCACGATAAGTATTGATAAAGTGTAATCATGATAAACATGTGTTCATAAGATGTAAAAAAGATAACCATAAACACATGTGTAAGCATAATATCAAAAGATACAATCATATTAAGCATGCATGAATATATAATCATCATAAGATAATATAAATGTATGAACATAGTTAAGAATCAAATTGTAAGATGAAAATATTATGAGAATTAGAATCATTGGATAAGTATGTAAGATCATCAAATCAATACAAGGAAATATAAGAGAAAATATAATTAATATGTGGAAACATGTATGGAATAAATAAACATGTAACAAAAGTTAGAGAAGATGTAGAAGGTGAAATAAAAATAAGAATATGAGACCCAAAACAATAAAAAGATATAAGTAAAAGGCCATAGGTAAGAACACAAATCAAACAAGCTATATTTTTTGTCAACATGATGGGAGTGGTTTTCAATCATTTCATACTTTCATCATCCCAAATACATAGAGAAAAACATAGTGTAACACATAAACATGACAATAAGGAAGTAACACCAGAGTAAAAGAAAAATATATCAATATATAGAATATACTGGGATAAAGATTAAAAAGTCAAAGTATCAACAAACAATGCAAGAAGAATATTCTATTGATAAGTAATCCTTCTCCCTTGACCATGAATGTTGATCTCACCATCATGTAAATAAAATCTCTCATCTATGCATAATGTAGAACTCTTAAAAAATATAATCAAAAGAGGTGCAATATTTTAAATTTTTCCTTTATTTAATAAATTTCTATTACTTCATTTTAGGTGGCTTCACATGTGTATGTTTTTCTTTCTTAAAATTTTATCTCCTTTGGTACCCTAGATGATAAGTATCCTTGAAATATGAAGCAATTACACCACTCATACTTTGGTGATAGCACAATAATATATCCCACTTGTGGGACTTCCTAGTTTTTAAAATTGCATATTTTCTATAAAAATTAATGTTTTAATCCTAGAAAATTTAAATCTAATGGGGTTTGATTAAATGGGTTATATTAAAACCTCTTTTATAGAAATATCTATGCTTAAATCAAATCCCCAATAGTATCTCTTTTATGGCTATTAAAAAGCTAACCCCAAAAAAAATACTTCACCTTTTGAGGGGTCAAATTGTCATTTGAAAATGCAATTTTCTATGTAGCTCGTAGTATTATATTTACACAAATTATAGCATGTATTATGTTTTCTTTAATATTATACATATATAATTTTATAATGAATGTAGGTCCATTATGAAAAAAAAATGACCTCTATTCAAGACACTAGGAAAATAACATTGTTAAAAAATGTCAAAAAATATACTACACACCACATAAATGTCTTTTCAATGGAAAATTAATTTTCATATTGAACACAAGGAAATAGGGTGCTCCACCTTTTAGGAGATGGAACACAAGGGGGGACCTATTTCACTCTTAGTTCATTCAAGGAAACCCTAGAGATCTCAACCTAATGATCCAATTAGGAAAAGAGATTGCTACAAGGTCTCCTTAGGTGTGATTAAAGAGGGGTTCACCACTAAGAAAATGCTTAGAAAGAAAGAAATGGAATTAATATGCAAATCTAACTATATAACCTAGGAAATGAAACTTAAAATCAAAATAAGAAATTGACGATGACAAAGGAGTACCTAGAAGGCTGGAGATGATTGAACAAGATCTGAAAAACCTAAATTTTGTTGTTGTTGATGTGTAGAAGGACTCATACGCCAGACTGGGTGATTTAGTCTCAATCTAGGGTTTTTGGTCTGAAACATGAATCTCATTGTGACAATTCATAATCCACTAAAATCTAGAAAAATGCCTATACTAGGAATCATACACCCAAAGTGGCGATTTAGTCCCATTATGAGGGTTTCATTGTTATTTTTGTAGCCTCTAGTGATCTTTTGTAGCTTTTTTCTTGTCCAATCTTCAAGTTTGAAAATTTCGAATTGCGATCTATAGGTGAGTTTTCATGAAGATGACAACTTCTTGACAACTTTGACAACTTTTATTCAATCTTGCATCTTTGTCTTCAAAGGATCTTCAAGTCTCTAAAACACCTAGATTTACCAAATTTCTCTAAATTGCAACACTACAAGCTGACATCAGTTCTAGGAGAATAAAATCTCACCAAGAATTGAATTCAAAATAGGTCTAACCTAAAGTGGGACTCATATGTGAGTTGGGGTGTATGAGTCCCAGTAGCCTAAGCTTGGGACACAAATTTCAAGAAATGTTAAGTTCAATGCCATATTCTAGATCAAGCCCCGAAATCTAGGTGGGACCTATATGCCCAACATGGCATATGAGTCCCAAATCACTAGATCTAGAACACACAACCCAAAAAAATTAATTATGATTGGTCATTTAATGAACACTAGGATTATCCTCAAAGAAATGCATTAAATAAGTCTTGTGGATGTAAAATAGGACCAAATAAGGCAAGAGTGGATGAAAAACCTAAATTTTGTTGTTGTTGATGTATATAGGGACTCATACGCCAGACTGGGAAATTTAGTCCTAGTCTAGGGTTTCTAGGTAGAAACAAGAATCTCACAGTGACAAGTCAAAATCCACTAAAATATGGAAAAATGCCTATACTATGACAATTATGCCCAAGGTGGTGATTTAGTCCCATTATTAGGGTTTCATTGATATTTCTATAGTCTATAGTGATCTTTTGTAGCTTTTTTCTTGTCCGATCTTCAAGTCTGAAGAGTCTGAATTACAATTTGTGGGTGTTTTTCCGTGAAGATGACAACTTTGACAAATTTTCTTCAATCTTGTAACTTTGTCTTCAAAGGATCTTCAAGACTCTAAAACACCTAGATTCAATGCAATCACACATGAAGGGAGAAAAATGTTGTTTTTTTAGTGGATAGGGGTTTACCTTGGTCAAACCCCATTTTGGTAATCAAACCTTGAAATGAAGTGAAATAAAATGGAGGAATGATGAATGAACAATATGCAATGTTGCAACTAACCAAACCCTTGAAATGAAGGCTACAAAATTACGTGAAATGGCTCCAATGGATGTGGATCTTGACTCTTGATCTTGATATGAGATAATGTCTTTAAATGCTTGCTTGAATCATGAAATACCTACATCACAAATGTTAGCTCAAAAACAAACATGCTGCATGATGACTTTGACATGATGCTTGAATCTTGAATATAACTCCAAAATGCTTGATAATCAACTCTTGAGTGCTCTTGGTCTCAAAAACTTGCTATAGGAATATTCTCTTTAAAATCTTAGATGGCTTGAAAACTTTCTAGGAGAAATTATGTGAAATAAGCTTGTATTTATACTTGTTTTTGCCAAATTTCCCAAAATTACACTACAAGCCGACATCAGATCTAGGAGAATAAAATCATGCCAAGAATTGAATTCAAAATAGGTCCAAGCTAAAGCAAGACTCATGTGCTAGCTAGGGAATATGAGTCTCAATAGCCCAAGCTTGTGACACAAATTTCAAGAAATGTTAAGTTCAATGCCATATTCTAGATTATGCCCTGAAACCTAGGTGGGACCCATACACCCAAGGTGGTGTATGAGTTCCATATCACTAGATCTGGAACACACAACCCAAAAACATGAATTATGATTGGTCATTTAATGAATTTCGAGATTATCCTCAAAGAAATGCATTAAATAAGGCTTGTGGGTGCAAAATAGGCCCAAATAAGGCATAAAGAAGCCCAATTTTAGTAGGGAGGGCCCAAACAAGTGTGAAAATGTAAAGGGATAAATTTTTCTACACTATATTTAGCCCCCACTTTAGTGAGAGGAGAAACTTGCTTCAAACTCACACTAAAGTAGATGAAATCACATCAAGAGGAGTCCAAATGTACCAATGCTAGTGGGATAGGATGACAACGATCAATCAAGATCCTATGACAAACCAAAATAGGCACAAAGGAACACACATGTTAATGATATAATGAAAAAACAACAAGATACAAGCATACACTACCAAAGATAAAAAGAAGAAAGAAAAAGAAAAAGAAGGGTGGATCAAGCCTTGACCGTTTGTCCAACACGATGTGGATCAAATCTAAGTTGTTTATCCAAAAAAAATTACGAGTGGAACATGATGTCCACTATGCAAACAAAACACA
This sequence comes from Sequoia sempervirens, assembly GCA_007258455.2. Taxonomy (NCBI): domain Eukaryota; kingdom Viridiplantae; phylum Streptophyta; class Pinopsida; order Cupressales; family Cupressaceae; genus Sequoia; species Sequoia sempervirens. The sequence goes on from VDFB02058242.1 coordinate 584,415,271, forward strand.
TGATCACAAGGGCTAGTGAAACCTCAAGTTGTTCACTAGGTGAGCCCCCAGAGACACATACACACGTGGTTGGTATGCACTCATACAGACAAGCAAGTAGCTATGGGAAATTCATGCCTAAGTTTGGCTCCCATACACTAACCATATTGAAGCTATACCTTTTGATAAATTTGATAAGGTGCCACACAACATGAATGAAAAGATCCATGAGGAAAGAATTTTTTTGCATGCTTGATACTTATGAAAAAATAGAATAGCTCCACAAGAAAGAAAAGTCTGTTATGCAAGGTGGCCATATAACAATTATTTTAAATGCAAAGGGTAGTGTAATGTACATTCAAAGGAGTTTTTCTTAGTTCATGTAAGGTCTTAACTTAGGGAACATTGTGCCTAATGTCTCCAAGAGAGGACCAATCAAAGAATAGAATATTCACAACTTAAGGGATGTAGTGTGTTGTATCAAGCCACTAATAGGAATATAATATGCTAAGAGAGATCATGCTCTTGAAGGACATCACACCCAATGTCACCACAATGTCACCATAGAGAGAAATTCATATCACAACAATGATCATTCTCTTAAAGGACATCACACCCAGTGTCACCACAAAGAGAAATACATATTGCATGAAGTAAGAAGACTAAACAATAAAACATGAGTTGAAGTTGAAATGCAAAATAATAGTGCCCCACTTTAAAGAAATTGCTAAACACCACGTCGTGAGAAATTAATTTAAAGTAGCAAATGATAAATGCTAACAATAAAGAGGACATGAGAGCTTATTCAAAAATCCCTATGCCAATTCATATGTTTCCAAATGGAACTACAACATGAAAAGGGGTTTCCCCCAAAATGAAATTGCTAAATCATACATAAGAGATCCACAGACTCGGGGTCAATACATCTTTGCTACAATGTTTTTAGAGAGCTTAGAACTATCATCATTCCACAAATACTCATGGAACAAGGAAGAATGACAAAAAGAGAGTGAAAAAAAAGCTTTTCGGTCAACATGGAAGAGACCTAAATGGATCAATGCCTTGCGTCATCCCAAAAAGGAAAACACAAGACAAATAAAAGATAAAGGAAAATATTTTGGGTCAGCATGAAAGAGACCTAATTGTCTTAACACCTTGCATCATCCCCACAAGGAAAACACAATACAAAGAAAAGATAAAGGAAAATATTTCCGACATAGAGAAGAATGTAGGTAAAAATAGAGGAATACCACAAAAACAGAGATACATCAAACATAATAGTATAGGGAGATCACATTACACATATGCAATCACACACATAACATGAAAAAGAAACAAATACAAGACTAGTAAGGCACATGTGAGTCAACCTATAGCAAGTCATCCACATCCCAATCTTGTTCATCATATATAGAAGGTAGACAAATAGCCAAAGGGACAACAACAAGTGTCGAATGAGGAGCATCACCAAGTTCAACACTCTTCTTAGAATAATTATCATTTAAGCTCATAGAAGAGGAATACAATGAATTCAATTCATTATGCACTTCTTCATCAATTTTAGAAATCTCATCATCATCGTCTAAGTTAATCACAATGGGAGGTCAAATGATAATGTCCAAACAAGGTGATAGTCCCAGTCAACTGTGATTGTAATATATGATCTTTTTGTTGTGGCAAAGAGGGAGATTCGTCATGTATTGATTCAGTTGAGTTTGGATGTTTATTTTCTTTGTTGTTCTCTTTGTTTAACCTTCGAGCAATAGCATGACATCTACGCCTATGATCTCTATCATTTCTATTTATTTTGGTATGATTTTCAAGTTGCGTTTGTGTAGGAGTGGGTTTATCAACCAGAGGTTTATTTTCTTCCCCAAGGGGGGGAATGAAAAGAACCATGGGAGGTTGTTCAACCACTTTCTCTTTATCTTTGTAATTTTTATTTTATTTTAGGAGGCATGATGGAATTGTTTTGGTTGTCTCTTGGTCATTTGTAGGAGATAAGAAAAGGATATGTCTTGGGTTGGTCCTAGTTATTTGGAATGTTTTTTGGTTCTATCAAGGTTTTTTCAAGGATAGGACGCTCAATCATGGGTTGAGGCATGTTTTGAAGGGATAGTTTTGCTATGTATTTCGCCTTAAAATTTTGATAGGATTTGAAAAGAAGTATTCACGAGGTATAATAGGTTCAATAGGCTCGGGCCAAAAGAAATTCAATGAAATGTTCCCACAAGAAGACATAGGATTAAAGCCACTATGATGCATAGTAAAGATTTCATTGTCAAAGGGAAACTTTAAACATTTACATGCACAACTAGCGGGACAACTTCCATGAAGCATAGCCACAGGTAACCAAGCTTCACATGGAATTGATTTGATGTCAGGATGATGGAGAATGAGACATCTAATTGTTTCTATCCTTCTTTTAAAGGAAGGGTGATCAAACCAATCATTGGGAAAGGGAAACCATTATGAATTTTTATCCATGCTTTTGGTTTATCATATTTATTCTGATAGAGTCTATGTACAAGTAAGAATTCTTCAGTGATCACATTCTCTCCATAGACGAGATCAATTAATATCCCATTAGTGGGCTTGTCATTGATTTAGTTGGCTATGTAAAGAGGACCATTAGGTGCATGTTTAAGTATGTCTTTATATGAGAAAGAAATATCAAGAGGCATTTGAGTTCGACCCTTACGAGGTAGAATTTTGATCAATCCAACCATATTATCCATAGGATTTTGTTCATCGGTATCCATGTTTTCATCATCTGTGTGAACATTCATCACATCATTCTTCTGAGTTTCACTAGCTTTGACAAATGAAATATTATGATTTGGCATGGGGCTAGTAAAGATTTGCAAGTTTTGGTTTGGAGAGGCAATGGACTTATTTCCTTGATCATTAACACCTCCAATTTGAATATGATTAGAATCAATGAGGACTTGCACAAGATGTTTAAGACACTTGCAATGTTTCGTATCATGTCCATTTTATCGGTGGAAATGAAAATAAAATTTTGATCTAAAGTTTGGAGGTAAAGGCTTATTAGGATCGAGAGTTTTAATAGGAGGTAAGGAAATCAAGTTCTTCTCTAGAAGTTGTAACATGATGTTATGGAGGGTATCGGGTAAGGGAGTAAATTTTCCAACCAGATCTCCAAATATAAAAGGAGTGGTCTTCTTTATAGCAGCCACTTGGGTATCAACATGTTGGGTTGGTTGAGGAGGATTTAGTTGAAGGAAGCTTTTATTCTATTTCCTAGTAGAGGGTTGGTAATTGTTTTGATTTGTGGATTCAGGCTTCTCAGAATGGCTAGAGGTGGGTTTTGTTTCATGACTACTAACCAAGTTTTGATAATCACGAAGGGCAGTACACAATTGTATGAAGGAAGGAAACTTCATCATGTCAAGATTATCTTGTATCTTAGTTTGTAAGTTCTTAATGAACAATTGTTGAAGGTGAGGATTGGGAATCTTTACATCGATTTGGGAATAAAGCATTTGGTAGTGTAAAAAGAAGTCAATAAGCTTTATATCATCCTTTTGCTTACATCTCATCAAATCAACTAAAGTCATCTTAGGAGTCATACACACTTGGAAATGGTTGATAAATGCCTCAAAAAGTTAATTGAATAAACAAATTGAGTTATTTGGTAATGAGGAAAAACATTCTAAAGTGGTATCTTTCAAGGACCTAGGGAAAATCTTAGCCAAGAGTTTATCTTCAAGGATGAAATCACTACATAAGGTAGTGTAAACGGAAACATGGTTGGAAGGATCTCCTTTCCCTCCATATTTATCAAACCTAGGAATCTCTATACCTTGTGGTATCAATGTTCTTAATATCTCCAAGGATAAGGGATTGCTTTTGACATAGTAGGAAGTTTGGCCATTTTGATTTTGGTTTATGGTGGAAATTTTCTTTTGAAGTGATGAAACATTTTGCAAGAGTTGGTTAAGGATGGTGTCATTGGTTGTATTTTGAGATGGAGGTGAATATGGTGGAGGTATATATGTGTTTGAGGGGGAAGTGAATGGAATGCTTATGGGAGGTAAAGTGATAGGAGATATGGCGTGAGATGCCACAAAGGTACAAGGATTGCTAGTGGAAATACCCAAGGTAGGAATGACATTACTAGAAGGTTGCATCATTGTGGTAACTTGAGGGTTGGTATAGGTGGGAATAGAGGCAATGGCTATAGGAGGAGGAATTTGGGTTCCTCCTTGACTTTGAGTATTGTTTGAAGTTTTAACACAACTAATGGTTGAAGTAAGATGTTTTCCAAAAATCTAAGCTAAGTTATGTGCAAGTTCTATTCCTTGTTCACTTTCAATCATGTGGTGTATGTTATCTATGGTAGGGATAGCAATGTTGGAAATGTCTTCAGTACTCACTTGTTGTTGTAGGTTTGCTAATTCTTCATGGATTTGGATTATGTTTTCTTTAGGGACACTAGCAACCATTGTTTCAACACTTTTCATACTACTTGAAGGTAAAGAGTTGTCAAGGGTATTGTCCATACCTAGTGCACTAGTGTAAACACTATGAGTGAAAGAGCTAGATAACCCAAGATCCACGATGAGTGTTTTATCATGGGATGACATGAGTCTTGAACTATGTCTCACTATAGTATTAGCAATAGGACACCAAGTTGTAAAGCTCATGTAAAGGACAATCAATGAATGTAAGATAAATGCAATGAACACAAGATAACTGATATGCTTTTAATTCCAATTTTTATGTTTACAAATGCACTTGAAATTAAACCAAATTAAGGTAGATCCAATGAAATGAAAGAAACAAAAGCTCAATAATCTGAAACAAGGATCTAACAATAGAAATAAGGCATTTAATGTTGTCAAATGTAGTTTAGGTCTGATATAGGACTAAATCACCTAGAGGGGCGAATGAGTCCTATTTAGGGTTTTTAAAAGGTTCAAACAGTAAAAAATACACAACATAGAATTCCTAGAAATTACGTAAAACAACCTATATCGGGACTAAATCACCCAGGTGGGCGAATGAGTCCCAGATTAGGGTTTGACGCTAAATTCAACAAATTCTTAGTTATTTCTAAGCTTTCTAGCTTGTATGTTGACTTGACTATTTGCAATGATAGATTTCAAATGAATTTTAATGATACAAGATGCAAAAATGCAACCTCTATACACTTTCACTAATACAAGATTTAGAATCTCTAAATGCAAATTTACTAATGCAATATCTAATGCAAAGTTCACCTAGATCTAAGACTATAATGTTCTCCAAATTAGAAATGTAAGTGTTCACATCAGGTTCACCAAAATGAACACAAGGAAATAGGGTGCTCCATATTTTAGGAGATGGAACACAAGCAGGGAACTATTTCACTCTTAGTTCATTTAAGGAAACCCTAGAGATCTATGTGATTAAAGAGGGGTTCACCACTAAGAAAATGCTTAGAAAGAAAGAAATGGTTCATTAATATACAAATCTAACTATATGACCTAGGAAATGAAACTTAAAATAAGAATAAGAAACTAAGGATGAAAGAGGAGTACCTGGAAGGATCAAGATGACTGAACAAGAAGTAAAAAATCTAAAATTTGTTGTTGCTGATGTGTATAGGGACTCATACGCCAGACTGGGTGATTTAGTCCCAGTCTATGGTTTCTAGGAAGAAATAGGAATCTCACAGTGACAAGTTAGAATCCACTAAAATTTGGAAAAATGCCTATACCAAGACTCATACACCCAGGGTGGCGATTTAGTCCCATTATTAGGGTTTCATTGATATTTTTGTAGCCTCTAGTGATCTTCTATAGCTTTTGTCTTGTCCAATCTTCAAGTCTTAAAAGTATAAATTGTGATCTATAGGCGATTTTTTGTAAAGATGACAATGTCTTGAAAACTTTGACAAATTTTCTTCAATCTTGCATCTTTTTCTTCAAAGTATCTTCTAGACTCTAAAACACCTAGATCTATAATCATGCATGAAGGGATAAAAATGTTGATTTGTTAGTGGATAGGGGTTTTGATGCAAAAACAAACAACCCATCCACAAACTCACAAAACACAAAAGTTAAACAAAGAAAATCAATTGCATTCAAATATGAAAATGATGTGCAACATGTTGAAACAAAACATAATGATCATATTTATTCCATAATATGATCAGCAAAACATTTTTTACAAAGTTTGGCTCTCCATGGCCATTCTCTCTCACTTGTCCTCAAACTCGGTCTTCATCTCTGCTTCTTGCAAGATTTGAAAATCTTCTCTCAAAACTTCCATACTATTGTCCTAATCTCCACCTTACTTTCATGTAGCCCCTGCCAACTCTCCCTCTTTCCTCCTCTTTTAAATTTTTTTGAAATCCAAATTAAAAGGAAATTAAATGCTCAACCAAAGTGGCATCCCACCCCTTCAATAAAATATACATTTTAATAATTTAAATTTTTGTTGGAATCTTCTATGTTCAGCATTTAAACCTGCTCTCACGTTTTTCTGAAGATGCCCCCCAAAATGGAGGTCTAAACATAGTTTTTTAATCAATAAAGTAAAAAATACTTGCCTCTTACCAATCCATACCCCTATGCCTTCAAATTAATGACAATATCCATGTTTTTAGCTCTAAATTTGTCTTTTAACAGCTAAAAGAAATAATTATCATTTCTTGTTTTACCTGGAGCAATTACATGGCGAAAAGGTGAAATTACGCCAATAATTTAAAATCCTTCGTCACTACCCATTTTGACTTTTCAACTTGCTTCAAAAGATGAATATGGGATAAATAAAATTCATCAAGCATTACCTTTTGAGACTGCATAGATAATTTGGAAAAAAAATTCAAACATGTGACTTCAACATTGCACAAGTGCCAAAAATTGACTTTTTGCATAACTCTTACCCTGAAGCTCATATTCACATGAAACATTGTCTAGATATGAATAATATCATCAAGATGATTACCTCCAAAGGATTTTTCTCCAAAATTTAAAAATGTTGAAAATTAATTATTTTCGTAAAATTGCCTGTGGGAGCCTTAAAACTATGACAAAGCAAAAACTCAACTTTTGAAAATTAAATCATGTGAGAGCTTTTCCAATGCAAAGAGATGCCTTAAAGACCACAACACACCAAAACTGAAGAAAATAAAAATAAATATTTTTGGGCGATGCAAGATCACCTATGGACCTGGATGCTGTTGCATTAGGTTTGCCTTGGGCAAACCTCATTTTGGTAATCAAACCTTGAAATGAAGTGAAATAAATTAGAGGAATGATGAATGCACAATATGCAATGTTGTAACTCACCAAACCCTTGAAATGAAGGTTGCAAACTTGTGTGAAATGGCTCCAATGGATGTGGATCTTGACTCTTAATCTTGATATGAGATAATTTCTTTAAATGCTTGCTTGAATCATGAAAGACCTACATCACAAATGTTAGCTCAAAAACACACATGATGCATGATGACTTTGACATGATGCTTGAATCTTGAATATAGCTCCAAAATGCTTGATAATCAACTCTTGAATGCTCTTGATCTCAATTTTTTTTATAGGAATTCTCTCTTGAAAATCTTAGATGACTTGAAAACTTGCTAGGAGAAATTATATGAAATAAGCTTGTATTTATACTTGTTTATGCCAAATTTCTTGAAATTACAACACTACAAGTCGACATCAGATCTATGAGAATAAAATTTTGCCAAGAATTGAATTCAAGATAGGTCCAAGCTAAAGTGGGACTCATACGCCAGTTGGGGCGTATGAGTCCTAGTAGCCTAAACTTGGGACACAAATTTTAAGAAATGTTAAGTTCATTGCCATATTCTGGATCAGGCCCTGAAACCTAGGTGGGATCCATACGCCCAAGGTGGCGTATGAGTCCTAGATCACCAGGTCTGGAACACATAACCCAAAAACATGAACAATGATTGGTCATTTAATGAATTTCAAGATTATCCTCAAAGAAATGCATTAAATAAGGATTGAGGATGCAAAATAGGACCAAATAAGGAATAAAGAAGCCCAATTTTAGTAGGTAGGACCCAAACAAGTGTGAAAATGTAAAGGGATACATTTTTCTATACTATAGATATATGATAAAATATGTTATGAAATAATATGGGTGTGAAATTTTGTTAGTGAAAATTAAAAAATTAATAAAATAATTACTCAATAATATCCATGCACTAGACATTAGAGTTAACAATCTAATTCCTATAAATTATGGAATTATTTTATTTGTAGTGAAATTTATGTTTTACATAATACTAATAATCAATAAATAAAATAGAAAAAAAATTGATTAAAAAATAAAAAAGAGAAAAAGAGAAATAATTATTAAAATAAATAAAAAATTATATCTTAACTATACATAGAAAATTCCACAACTCATTATTTTGCATCGTACTTAAATTATTGACAATTTTTTTCATTATAATTGACACAAATTAAAAAAATTGATTTTGACCATCCCACTTAAGCCACAAAGTGAGACACTATTTTTCTTTCACATTCATGTTAGATGGAATAGAAGGTACCATTTTTGCATTAAGACTTGATTGTTTGTTTTCTCAAGAGAGAAAAGGAGGCAAAGAACAATACCTAGTATAATTGTGTGTACGTTCCCAATGCCTAATGGAATTTTAATCCTTTTCTTTCCTTCATGCATCTAAATTCCTTTGACACACACCATTAAGATCATATTGACTTTCATATGGTGGTTTCATGGGATTCATATGTAAGTATTCAAGGTAAACTAGCTAAACCCTATAATGAGCTCATATTGATCTCTTGTAATATTTACATGATATATTAGGATCTATTTCCATAGATCTTACCACAAATATTGTATATTTATCTTCAACCTTTAAGGTTTCATAAAAAATATCCTCATCCTAGATTCAATGGACAAATGCCACACCATAATTTTAAACTCAAATTTTGTGGTTATCACTTGTGGATTACTGTGAGGTGGATAAGAAATGGTTTGGTCCCAACCAACACTTCACCTTCCCCCTAAAAATTCTTGTCACCATTGAACCCTTGAGAACATCTTGGTATATTTGAAATGGGACAAGGTTGACTAGACTAAGGAACTCCTTTCTAAGGATGAAGTGTCCAAACATAATAAAATAAAAAATAAAATATGTGGAGGCTAATATTTTTTCTTTATGCTTCCTTTGTCCCTTATATGAATCAAATTAACCATCTAGATAAGAACAAATATTTGAAATCCATTAAGGGTGGAAAATGGTTTGTGAGACTCACTAACACTAGTAGTACAAATGACACCAACATGAGAAGGGAGGATAAGAAGGCTCTTGTTTTGAATCATAAATTGGAAGGACGGGGTGAAAAAAACTCAAAGGTGTTTGAATAGATTAACACTAACTCTAATTTTATTCCTATGTTTAATTCTAACACCTTTGATGATGACCTATCAAATGAGGTTTTTTTATTGACTCTCCTCTTGAAGACTCTATTCTTGACAGTAATTATGAGGCCTCTAAGGGTGAGGATATACTCCATGATAATTTTAAGGAGCATGATAATGTTCTTGCTAACCCTTCTACAAAGATGAAAGAATTTGAGGAGAAAGTTGAAGTCACCACAAACCATACTTGTGCCAACTATATTGTCTAATGAAATGAAATTAAACATAATTTGGATGATATTTATAATATTATAAATAAAATTGAGGATTTTATTTTAATGATGGTTAATATAATGAAAAATATGATACAACATTCTATTATTGGTGTGGTGATTCTTTAGGATAAGCTTAAAAAAAGTAAAATAATGTAGGACAACACCATGACCAACAAAAAAAGAAATAAAAATAGGATGATGCAAGGGTTGATCATTGTGGCACTCTCCTTGAGAGAAGGAGATAAACACCTTATGGAATCACTAGGAAAATAGTACTGCTCATTGTGGGGTGTAAAGGCTAAGGATTTTTTGTTGTCACTTGGTTGTTATTTTATTATTTTATCATGTTTATTAATTTTTCTAGAAATTCTATGATCCATTTGATTACTATTAAGACTATTGTAGTGTTAAAAGGTTTTGATACTATGATGTAAGGTTGTTTCTCCTTTTATTTGGTTCTTGGTTAAGTTGGCTATTTTCTTTGGCTACTAGTCTCTCTTGGTAGTTTCATCTTTGTAAGGGACTAGGACCCTTCTTTTCCATGTTTATAATATCAAAAAAATTATCTTCCCCTTTGTATATTCATGAACATAACCATTATTTTAGTTAAAATAAGGATAGGCATCAAACATATGGTCATATAAATAATGTATGAAACTAGCAAGATTCAACTTTATTGTTTTAATTCTACATGTCATCAAATGTTCTCTCTAATTTCCTCATTCATATATACTTTACAAATTCAAATTCTATAAATGAGAAAACCATTTACATACATAATCTAATTAAATATCTTTAATTGGGTTGCACCAAATTCTTCCTCAAGCCTTGAATTAGTGGTATCATAGTAAAATCAAACTTTATATCATTTATGAGTGACCTATTGTAGTTTTATATGAACTATTTCCCTTATTGTATACCTACTCATGTGAGTTTTAAATATATGAATTTAGGAATAAATTTATTCCTCTCGATGTTTAAAGGAAAAATAAATATGGATTTTCTAGATAACTAGCTTAATCTAATCTATTCATACTTTGTATTTAATTAGTGTAAACAATGATTTTGGCAAATCAAATGCTCTCTAACTCTTCTAGGGTTTTTCACCTAAAAGGATAGAGATGGGCCAAAATGCTAATGTCTACACTCAAGATTAATGTAATGAGGGATTAAATGTGTCTAAATGTAATTTCCTAAGTGCAGTAAACTGATAAGATAAATGAATTATTGATTTAAAACCTACGAAGTGCAAATTTTTGGAAAACACATTGTGATATGCAAACATGTAATAAATGACCTAGAAATGCAAACAAAACTAAATAGAAAGTTATGAAATAGAATGTGTGCACTTGGAGACTGAAAATGGATGGAATGAAAGTATGAAATCTTGATAAAACTGATATAGAAGTCAACTGGGACACTTAGGCCAGTCGGGGTGACTTAGTTCGAGTTTTAGAAAAAATTGCTCAAAAACCCGTTTTGGACAAATGGGTACCCGGATCTACAAAAATCACTGAAAATCAGGTTCAGTGGGACTAATTTTCCCAAGGTGGCAACTTAATCCACTTTTGAATCTTTGAAAATTCAGAAGTGGAAACAAATGCCCTAGGTCTGCACTTCGGTTTCCTATAGGTGTCCGCTTTTGAAACTCTGATTTTCGGGCCTACAAGTGACTTTTAGGTGATATTTTGACTTGTTGAATGAAGAGAATACTTGAGCAACCTTGCACCTTGACCTCCAATGATTTCCAAGCCTCCTAGAGTCCTAAATTTGCAAACACACACAAGACAAGAGAGAGAAATGTTGAGTGTTAGGGCATGGGGGTTTTCCTTGGTCAAACCCCTTTTAGGTAATTAAACCAAAATGATGAAAGAATGAAACAAAACATGCAATAATGGAGTTTATTACCTTTCCATAATATTTGGTCCTGATTTTCTACAAAAAAACATGAAGAATCTGCCCTTGAATGTCTTAGGAAGCTATCTTGATGACTTGCAATGATAAAACCTTAGCTTGCTTGAATTGAGAACATGATGAGTGATGAGTTATGACTTAAGATGAGTTAGGAGATTGTAGGAGATTAGATCCAAAAATGAGATGAAAAACACTTATTTATACACTCTTGTGCCTTAGAAACCCAATGATACCTCATCATAGGCCGACATAAAGTCTTAAAGAATAAAAACCCGAAAGAAATTTGAATTAATTTTTATTTTTGTGCCAAATGGGACTTAGTCCACCTGGGAAATTCTGAGTGGATGTCAGAGATTAAGATGTATTAAATGTTTTTTATTATTAGGTTCTTCTTCAACAAAACACTTAATTAAGGTCTGTAAGTGCATAAAGGGCCCATTTAAAGCATAAGAAAGGTGTAAATATTGATGACAAGTCTAGGAAAGTGTGAAATTTTGTTACAAGACTTTACAACACTTTGAAATAGGTCTTGGTAAGGTTATTTAGGTGAATTATAACATTATGGTCCTAGAAAAGTGTGAAGATATATTACAACACCTTACAACACTCTTGCAAGTCATCAATAAATGTATTTTATTCAATTTGCAAGGGTTCAAGACCTAGTGTGGATGTGTAAAACACCTCACAACACCAAATCAAGGCCTCATTAAATCCAAATTTTCATCAATTATTCTCATATCAAGCAAAGTATAGAGTTTTTGGCAACACATTAAGCCCCCACTTTAGTGAGAGGATGAACTTGCTTCAAACTCTCACTAAAGTAGCCATTCAAGTGGAGTCCAATTATACCAATGCGGATGACAAAGAATGAAAAGGATCAAAGAAGGTCGTGCAAGCCCCCAAGATCCAAGATCCTAAGTCAAGCCAACATAAGCATGAAAGGACATATACAAGGTGAGTAATTTGCAGCTTGCAAGAGAAGATACATGATCGTACAATGGAAAGAACTAAAGGAAATGAAAATGGGGTGGATCAAGCTTTGACCATCTGTCCAACACATTGTGGATTAGATCTAGGCTTGTTTATTTGAAAATGTGTACTCACTCTGGGCCGATGGAACTTTTTGGTTGTCCGTCGGGTGAGAAGGCCAAAGTATACTCACTTTGGGGCCATGAAACTTCTGGTTGTCCATGGGGTGAGAAATCCCAAAAGGGGAGATACATACGCTAGTTGGAATGCACTCATAAACACATAGGTGGTTATGGGGAAAGTCGAGCCACTGAGTGGGATTCCCGCTCAACCATATCAAAGTTATACCTCCTGATAACTTTAACAAGGCGCCACAAAGGAAAATGATTTTTGAGCTCTATGAAGTAAGTAAAACTATGTATGCTTGACACTCATAGATATTGTTAATGAAAGGTAGTGCAAATATTGTTCAAAGGGATTTTTCTTAGTTCATGCAAGGTCTTATCTTAGGGAACATTGTGCTTAACATCTCCAAGGGAGGACAAGTCAAAGAAATATCATGCTCTTGGAGGGAATCAATCCCAATGACTCCACCAAGAAAAGGACACATCACAAGAAGAAAGAAATCACGCAATGAAATATGAGTGTCGATGTATGCCCCCACTTTAAGGCAGTTGTGAACACTAATAATTGTGAGCAATTGCTTTAAAGTAGAAGAAGAGGACATGGGAGCTTACGTGGAAAGCCATATGCCAAGTCATATGTTTCCAATAAGCTATGTCATAAAAAAGGGAATTATGTCACATGTGAGCCAACTTAAGGCATGTCGTCCACATCCCAAGATTGTTGTTATATGTTCATGAAAGTTTAACGACTAGTCAAAAGAGGCAATGACAAGTGGCATACAAGGACAAGGCTACATAATCCCTTGCCCCCACTTAGTGTAGGAAAAAGGTGAGCCAAAATTATTAATGAAATGCATGCTTAGAGTGAAAATTAGTTTCAAGTAGAGGAATTAGGTGCCCTCATATGAGGAAGAATACCAAACTCCTGAAAATGTTGAATTTTACCACTCAAATCCTTACATTCATTAGTGGAATGACCATGAACTTTGTGATAGGCACAAAATGAAGTCTTGTAATAGAATTTTTTTTGAGTTCTTGGAGGAAGGGTGATCAAGTGATCTTGGAGGAGTCTTGAAAAGATACCCTCTTAATCAATGGGAGAAGGTGGTCTTGTAGTTTGCATCAAAGATACCTCTTGCTTAGATGTACAAGATGTCATATCTATGCAAGGCTGTTGAGATTGTGAGATTTTGGGCTCTCCTTTATAGGAGCCCGTGTAAAATCTAATGAATTCAATTTAGTAGTGTTTTGTGAGATGGCATTGACATTAAGTGAAGGGTTCGTTGTTTGTTTGATGTTGTGTGAAGGCTTGGCGATTTCTATCAAAGGATAATAACCAAGACCATGTGTTGTTTGTTATGTGATAGGATATATAGGGTTGTGGATTCCTTGTTCATGAGAACCACATCCTTTTCCACTATATCCAAGTTGCGCCATAAGTTCATAACCTTTTCCATAAAGCTTTTTCATTGCTTTTGAATCGGGTGGTTGTTCGTTGTTGTGTTTGTCAAAGGTTGTTGTGTATTTGGTTATGTTTTTGTCTAAAGTAGTTGAGGTGGATGCTTTCGAAGGGTCATCCATGTGTGGTGGTGTGAAGTATAAGGAACCCCAATCATCATCTAATTGTTGTTGGTTATTTTTTTGTTGCAAAGATTCCACTTGTGTGGTTGGTGTTAAGGTGTTCAAATTATTCATGTTTTTTTTCTCAATGTTCAAACAACTATTGGGATTAGGGTCAGCTTCAAGGATGTGCACTTTGTTGTTGTGAATGTATTTCATTTTTCGATGAAGATTTGAAGGTACTGCATTCATCTCATGAATCCATGGTCATCCCAAAAGAAGATTAAATGAAAGATTATGAGGCATGACATGGATCAGTGTTTGCAATGTAACCACTCCAACTGTAATAGGTAAAGTGATCACACCAAGCGGTTTCTTTTCTTCATTGTCAAAGCCCTTAATAGATAAAGAATTGGGTTGAATTTTTGATTTATCCACACAAAGCCTATCCAAGAGGTTTACGCTACACACATTAAGTGCAGAGCCATTGTCAACAAGGGTTCGCTTTATCCCTATTGTATTGTTTTGAGATAGGATTATGGAAGCTTCATTTTATTTTTGCACTTCCAAAGGGGGGAGTTCAGTTTGGCGGAAAACAATGTCAGTAGTTAGTCCTTGAATTATAGCTGCTATGTCATTTGGTATCACATTAGAAGGGATATGAACTTGTTGTAAGGCCGTTTGAAGCATAGTGTGATAGGTGGGTGAATTTTGAAGAAGGTCCCAAAGGGATATCTTGGCAGTACTATTCTTAAGTTGTTCAACGAGATCATACTACCTTAATTGAGGAGGAGGAGGAAATTAGACAAAGGTAAGGAAGTCAGGGTTGGTTGATTTGGGGACAGATTGTTTCTAGTGTAGTGTGTGTGAGAAAAAACATCATGATTAGGTGGGTAAAGGGAAAAATTAGGTTTAGGTGATGGTGGGTAAAGGATGAGTTCAGGTTGTTGCTGAGTTGGTTGTTTGTGTGAAGGTTGGTAGAGGATTAGAGGGTTCGTAGGATGTCCCATGGGGTATCTATGAGGTCCATTGATCGAGGGGGATCTAATGGACACTTGTGCATTCATAACCTCAGTTATCTTAGTTTGATGTATCTCTAATGAAGGGAAATCTAAAGTCACCTTTTTATCTAAGGAAGACACATTGCTATTGTTTTCATTTTCATGCACTATGATATTCTCCCTAGGAGGAGAGTTTTTAGGAGAATGACAAGCCAAATGTTCTTGACATTCAAAGGTTGGTTCTTATAAAAGGACTTCATCACAAGTAGGGGAATGATCAATGGTGGAATTGTTGTGCTTAATAAAGGTTTCTCTAGGTGAAGGGGGACAACTAAGATATTCATGATTGTCATTGATTGTGTTTTCTAACAACAAAGTATCTTCTTCACAACTATGAGAGATACTAGGAGAAGGACAAATGTTAGTGTCATGATTACCTATGGTTGTATTGTATTGTTTAAGAAGAATTTTGGGAGGTGAAGGGGGAAACCTAAGATTCTCATGATCTTCACAAAATAGGTTTTCTAACATCAAAGTATCGTCTTCATAACAAGGAGAGATACTAGGAGAAAAAGAAATTGTAATGCCATGATCATCTAAGATTGTGTTATGTTGGTTGTGAATGTTTTGTCCAATAAGAGAGGTAAAAGGAGAGAAACAACTAGGATTCTCAAAACTCTCATTAATTGATTCTTCTGCTAAAATATCTTTGTCACCAAGAGGAAAGATATTATGAGAAGAAAAACTATGATCGTTAGGAATGGCCCAAGTTGTAGTCTCTTTCACTAAAACACTCTCATAGGGAGGGGATAGGAAATATTTCTTAACATGTATACATATGTAAGGTACTAGGATTGTTTGAATAAGAATGAAAATCACATGTAACCATTTCACGCAATGTTTCAGCAATATGAACAATGTATATGCAAAGATACAAAGCTTTCTTATCCAATGTATGCAACACCTTAAGAATGTAAACAATGTATATGCAAGAATGAAAAGCACCTTTATCTAACTTATGCAAAGTTTTATGAATAGAAATGTTTTATATGTAAAAGTGAAAAGTACTTTTATCAATGTTATGCAAAATTTTAGAAATGTGAGCATTTAGATCTATTGATGCTTGCAATTGAGATGATTTCAAAAATGACTATTCTAAATTAATGTTTTTGAGCTAGATACATAAAACACATGATCCAAAAACTTTCCAGACTTATATTATATGATACTAGGAGGCTTAGGAAGCACAAAAATGAGGTTTCTGATGTTGTAACAGACAGTGAAAAATCATGACAGGGACTAAGTTGCCCAGTTTGGCGACTTAGTCCCAATAAGATATTTTTTTAGAATTTTCAAGAATTTCCAATGGATTTTGGTGATTTATGTATTGTATGATGTAGAAAAAACATGAAAATATAGTTTTTCAATGATATACAATTATTAGAGATGCAAAATGCAACCTATATGCTCTTTCACTAATGCGAAAATTTGAAGCCCTAGATGCAAGTTTAAACAATGCAAATCTTAATGCAAGGCTAATATGAGCTAGATCTAGGATTATGAAGGACTCCGAAATAGAAAAGAAGGTATTGTAAAATTAGGTTCACCAAAATGTAAACAATGATTTTGGCAAACCAAATGCTCTCTAACTCTTCTAGGGTTTTTCACCTAAAAGGAGAGAGATGGGCCAAAATGCTAATGTCTACACTCAAGATTAATGTAATGAGGGATGAAATGTGTCTAAGTGTAATGTCCTAAGTGCAATAAATTGATAAGAGAAATGAATTATTTATTTAAAACCTAAGAAGTGCAACTTGTTGGAAAACACATTATGATATGCAAACATGTAATAAATGACCTAGAAATGCAAACAAAACTAAATAGAAATGTATGAAACAAAATGTGTGCACCTAGAGACTGAAAATGGATGGCATGAAAGTCTGTAATCCTAATAAAACTGATGTAGAAGTCAACTAGGACACTTAGGCCAGTCCAGGCGACTTAGTCACAGTTTCAAAAAAACTGCTCAGAAACCCATTTCGGCCAAATGGGTATCTAGATCTACAAAAATAATTGAAAATAAGGTTCAGTGGGACTTAGCCACCCAAGGTGGTGACTTATTCCACTTCTGAATCTTTGAAAACTTAGAAGTGAAAACGGATGCCCTAGGTCTACACTTCAGTTTCCTACAGGTGTCCGCTTCTGAAACTTTTATTTTTGGGCCTACAAGTGACTTTTAGGTGATATTTTGACTTTTTGAATGAAGATAAGACTTGAGAAATCTTTCAACTTGATCTCTAATTATTTCCAAGCCTCCAAGAGTCCTAAATATGCAAACACACACAAGACAAGAGAGAGAAATGTTGAGTGTTAGGGCATGGGGGTTTTCCTTGGTCAAACCCCTTTTACGTAATTAAACCAAAATGATGAAAGAATGAAATGAAACATTCAATAATGGAGTTTATTACCTTGCCATGATGTTTGATCTTGATTTTCTACAACAAAACATGAAGAATCTTCCCTTGAATGTCTTAGGAAGCTATCTTGATGACTAGCAATGATAAAACCTTAGCTTGCTTGACTTGAGAACATGATGAGTGATGAGTTATGACTTAAGATGAGTTAGGAGATTGTAGGAGATTAGGAGATCCAAAACTGAGAGGAAAAACACTTATTTATACACTCTTGTGCCTTAGTAACCTGATGGTACCTCATCATAGGCTGACATAAGGTCTTAAAGAATAAAAATCCGAAAGAAATTTGAATTAATTTTGATTTTTGTACCAAATGGGACTAAGTCGCCCAAGGTGGCGACTTAGTCCACTTGGGAAATTTTGAGTGGATGTTGGAGATTAAGATGTATTAAATGTTGTTTTTCGGGTTCTTCTTCAACAAAACACTTAATTAAGGGTTGTAAGTGCATAAAGGGCCCATTTAAAGCATAAGAAAGGTGTAAATATTAATGACAAGTCTAGGAAAGTGTGAAATTTTGTTACAAGGCTTTACAACACTTTGAAATATGTCTTGGTAAGGTTATCTAGGTGAATTATAACATTATGGTCCTAGAAAAGTGTGAAGATATATTACAACACCTTACAACACTCTTGCAAGACATCAATAAATGTATTTTATTCAATTTGCAAGGGTTCAAAACCTAGTGTGGATTTGTAAAATACCTCACAACACTAAATCAAGGCCTCATTAAATCCAAATTCTTATCAATTATTCTCATATCAAGCAGAGTATACACTTTTTGGCAACACAATTAGACTAAGAGAAGATTATATTTTCTCTCAATGGATAAATTTTTTAATAACTGCTAATTAACACCAAGGATGAAATAGAAACTCTTGCAGATACAAGGAATGGTTTCATAATATCTCTCAAATAAACCTAATGTCATATTACAAACAATGATGATCAATATATCAGTCTCTCTCTATCATGCCAAGGTTGAGATCAATAAGTGCAAGAATACACAAATATATTTCAAATCATAGGTTAGGATCAAGACATCATGTTTAATAATATATGGGTTTCTTATAAATCTTATCAATTAGAGAAACCAATATTTTCTTGCAAATTTTAATAAAAGGCCAAATTCAAGACAAAGGATAAAGATTTTAAGTCTTAATATAAAGCCCAATTTAAGGCCTCCTAGTATAATTCCAAACTATGGATCTAAATTCTATCCAAAAAATAAGTAGTATCCACAAAATGACCAATGCAAATCATCTAATATTAGCAACTGGTGTTCAATTCACAAGATCGTTACTCCTTTTGATGTAGAATGACATATTCAAAAGATCTTACTTGCACAAATTGACATAATATGTACAAGAATTTTAAAAATAGAGATAGGTAAATAAATAATGGAATATAATCTTAGTTTTATGGTTGGTGTTGATTTATTTGGTAAGTACTCTATTTCATTGGGTTATGGGGAGTTGGTTAGGAAGGTGTTTGGGGACATTGAGTTTCCTTTGTGGAAGCAAGTTTGGAACAAATTTTCTTGGCCCAAATGCGATTTTTTTATGTAGTTGGTGGTCCAGAATCGGTGTCTTACTTGGGATAACTTGTGTAAGAGAGGGTTCTAGGGTCCCTCAATGTGTGTTTTGTGCTGTAAAAGTGAGGAGAGTGTTTCTCATCTCTTCTTCCAATGTTACTTTTCTAGGAGGCTTTTGCACCTTTGGTGGGATGTGTGCAACCAAGCTTGCTGGAATGTCTCTTCTTTGGCGGAGTTCTTTGCCTGGTGCGGGAAGGCCCTTATTAATACTTATTTTCTTCAAGTTACTTGGGCTCTTGGACTGACTTTTATTATTTGGCATATTTGGTTGGAGAGGAATCGTAGGATTTTTCAAGATGTGAAGCTAGATGTCCAACATTTGTGGTGGAAGATTCTTCTGGGAGAAACTATTTTGGCTAAATGTGACTTGGCTGAGGGTTTGGATCCAGGAGAGGTTGCATGTTGCACTCATCTCAATCTTCCTCTTCAGAGGGGTGTTTCTTAGAGTGTTGGTCATATCATGAGAATTAGATGTCAACATCCTCTTCAGAAGATCAATAGGGAGGGGTGTTGGTGTCCTCCTCCTCGAGGTGTGTTGAAAATCAACACAAGTGGTTCTTCTCATGGAAATCCTAGTCATGCTAGTATTGGAGGTGTTGGGAGGACTATTTCTGGTACTATGGAGTTTATCTTTTCTATTTATAAGGGTTGGTATACTAACAATGTCATGGAGGCTCTTGCCATTTTACGTGATGTGGAGCGTGGTTGTGCCCTTGGGTGGAGATGGATCGTTTGTGAATCTGATTCTCAGGCGGTGTTGAATTTTTTGAAGAGGCAACAATTAGAGGATGTCAGTTGGCATTTTCCTGTCATTATAAAACAAATTCTTAATTTGTGTGCTTCCTTGGATTTTGTTTTGTTATGTCATATTCCTAGAGAATGGAATGGGGTTATAGATTGTTTGGCTAAATGGGCTTCTGATCACTTGCAATATTGGAATATTGTGGAAAGGGGTCAATTACCCCCATATTTGTCCCAAAAATTAGACCAATTAGTGGGATAGACAGGGAGGTGTAATGCCCTTACTTTGTATTACTCTTTCTTGAATTCAATAAATTTTTACCCCTCTTTTAGTTTATAAGTATTCAAAAAAAAAAAATCTATGAGCCCTAGTGTGAATTTGATTTTCTTGAATGATGGTTGGAATTTGGATGCTCCTACATAGAAGATACCTATTTTGACAGCATATAGTTAGAAAAGATAAATGGATGAAATGGATCAAAGTATGCCTCAATTTAAAGATTTTTTGGAGAGGAAATGGACCATGGATATATTATGAAAATATCAATGGTGGATGATCTAAATGAGAGGAATTTTCTAGGATTGCCGAGAAAATGGAGGGCTATGATAGAGGTTGTCGGTATGTAAAAGGCTAGAATGGTCCTACCAAAAATAGTAAGTAGTTACAACCATGAGAAATGTGGGGCATAAGTGTAATTAGGACTCTTTTATTCTTGGAAGTTGGTGGAGAGAATATGGCCACGATTAAACAAAAATAATATTTAATTATTTTATCCATGTTTGAGGTGGAAAATAGGTGTATATAATAATAAATTATTTAATTATGTGATATGAAAAAGTGACTAATTAATTAATAAAATTTTATTAATTTACCCATGTTTAAGGTGGAAAATAGATGTATATAATAATAAAATTATTTATTACATGATATAGAAATAGGATAAATTAATAATATGATTATTTAATTAGATAAAGGACATTAGGTGAAGGGGATACTGACCATTGAAGTAATTATTTAGTCAATTTGGGGCAAGGGTGTACTAGGTAAATATTAGATGCTTACATTTTCCCCCCCTTTGATATAATATTATGACTAAATGATATTCCAAAGAAGAAGAAAAAGTAGGATGGGATGAATCTTCGATGGTGGCTTGCCCCAATCACTTGAGGATGATGATAGAATTTATGGAAGTGATGCCCCCTCAAGAGATATTTTAGGTGAAATGGAGCCTAGAAGGTCTCTTGAAAAGATAAAGGATGATAAAAATGTAGCGACCCATTCTATTAACCCTAAAATTACCATTATTTTTTTGTTTATTATCTTTATTATGTGTTTTATTTCTATACTTAGGTACTTCTATCCATATGAGATGGGAATTTTGGATGAGGATTGGAAATTGATTTATGTCACTTGGATTATTGGATGAGAGGATTCTAGGTTGCATTGGGTTACATGATTGATGATGATATCTCACAAGGATGTAATGCAGCTATAATGACACATGATTTGATGGAAAGAGTATGGATGAATAAAAGTAAGATGGGAAATGGTAAAAAGTGATAAAGGATAAATATTGTCAAAGTTACTTCACATGCAAAGAGAAATCTATTACTTATTATATCACTTTCATTATATGTCATGATATAATAGATCATGATGACGATGTACCATGTGCATATGGACTAACATAAAAACAAACAAGCTATGCCTAGCATAGTGATCCAAAAATCACATTGTTGAGTTACAAAATTATATGAAGATTGAGGAAACCATGATGGCATGATGGATGGAGCACTAGGAATATAGGAAACATAAACTAACACACGAAGTTAAAGAAGCTAAAAATAACATATTAATCCAAAATAAATGTTTTCATGGCATGCCATCATATAAAGGATGAAGGTGACTATGATGGTGTGATTTGTGGAGCACTAGGAACATAGACATAAAACAAACACTTGAACATAAACACATGTATATAATTAATAAAATCATACAGAAAATAAAAGGTGGTATCCAATCAAATGTTGAAGCCAAGGGTTATGGAATTGTGAGTAGGATAGAAGGATTAGGGGATGAAGAGTAGGATGGTGAGAATATTGAACAAGGATTGGATCAAGGCGTGAGAGATGTAGAGGGATGTGGTATGATAACAGATGGAGGTGATAAGGTCATGCTCCAATGGGAATATATTATATGATAACCATTCCCTATGAAATATTAGCAAGGGGATACCCATATTTGAGAATAAAATATAGGAAAGGGTGTGGAGCAAGTAAGGATAAAAATAGAATGGAAGAGATTGAGGAAGGTACTTGAATGGATGGGGGTAAATGAGGATGTGGGTAGATGAAAATGGGATGAAGTGTTGTAATTGAGCAATCTAATAAAGAAGAATTAAATAAGGAGTTAATGTATGTGGAAAGGATAAAAAATGTGTGGGATGAGGGTTGGAAAAGATGAAAAAAGAAAACTTGAATGAATGATCTAAGGAAAAAAGGACGAAGGGATGGATGAGATGAAATAGAGTGATGCATGCTCATAGACTAGAGTGGGTACCTATGAAAAATGATGCCTATTTTTAGGTTTTCATCAAGGTACTTGTCCAAGTCACCATAAGGATTGGTTCTCACCATTGTATAAATTTAATTCTCTTTGTTTTTTTTTTTAAATTTTGGTTTTTTGTTTATTTTATATTTTTTTGTGTTTTTAATTTTTATACTAGTGCTAATGATTTAAGTATAGAATCATTTGAGATGGATAATGTTTGTACGATCATCTAGTTCATGGAATTCAAGAGTATCTAGCTTTTATGATTCTAATCTTATTTCACCAATGATAACATAGGGACCCAACCATTTTGTCTAAAACTTCCCTTTCTTCTTTCTAACTTGAGACATGTTCTAATTTTAGTTAAGAATATGGTCTCCAACCTCTCACTCTCTAGTATGGATGTGTTTTTTATATCCACGGAATACTATATGCTAGTATAATTTAAGGTTATTGAGAGTAGTTATATGATTCTCCTCAAAGAGTGCCAACTCATGTAACTTTTGTGCCTTCACACTCACACCCAATTTTTTCTTCGACAAAACCGGGGACCCCCCTTCTTTCTTTCTTTGTGTATGCCATCATTTTCATTTCCTCCTTTTCTTTCTTTCCTTTCCTTTGTTTTCTTCTTTCTTTTTTTTTCCTTTAGGGTTCAGGATGTCGGACTTCTAGGGAGGGGGATAACTTCCTTGTCAAGCTTGACCCTGATCCTTTTTCTTCAATTTTCACTATTTTTCTCATCTCATTGGACTTCAAGGTACCTTTTGTTTAGTGTACCTAGTGTACCTAACCCTGACTCCTGATGGTGGTGCCTCATTTTCCACATGCATCTTGTGAATAATTTGACACTTAATGCTCTGACATCAATTTAATTGCACATTGAATGTGATTTAACATTCCATTAATGAGAGTTGTTTTGGAGGTTATTAAGCCAATTTTGGGTTTCATTTTAATCTTCATTGATTATTTTTTTATGTTTGAGAGCTTAAGGACCTAGTGGAAGTCTCCATTGAAGGTATTCTCATTGCTTTAAATTATTGTTGACCGGTTGGTGTTCTTGGTTGTGCATTTGTTTTCTTGCGTCGTTGCTTGTGTGGCATTCATGGGCATTTTATTTTTGTCTTCGCATGGTAGTTGTTTCTCATGTGTTTTTCCCCTTTTCATTTTCTTGCACATTGCTATAGGTTAATTGAAATTCTTGCCTCTCTTCAATCATTTGAAGTTGCTTCCTTGGTTTGATGTGTGGGACTTTGTCTGGGTTTTTTTGGTTTTATTTCTTCAATCTGGCCTTTGGCATTCTTCTATTCATTTTTCCGTTTGTTTTGTTTTTTCTTCCTTTTGTTCTTATTGTTTTTGTCTGTTTTTCCCTGCTAGATCATTTTCTTTTCTAGCATGCCATTCAAGGGTTTTTTTGATGTCATCATCAGACATCGAGCCTTGGGTTTACCGAGGTTTTCTTCCTTTTTACCTTAGTGTTTTGAGATTTGAAACCTTTTGGGCTTTGGGTATCATAGGTTCTTCTTACCCACTACATAAAAGAATCAACATTACATATGATGAAACTCTGATTTTTGACCCCTGATCCTCCCTCTAAGTCAAAGTTTAGGTTCCTAATGAAAGTAGCAAATAAATAGATTAAAACCCGTACCCCAACTTCCAAAGCATCAATCCTATGACTTACTGAAATTGTGATCTTTGAGTTTCAGTCATCAATCATACCTCTTACCATCTTTCTTATAGAGGTGAAAGTGTAAGAGGTATCCCCGATCTCTGACCCTCAATTATGCATACTAAGACTTAGCAAAAATCTTTGTTTTGAAGGTGCATTTTTGGACTTCAATTGTTGGATGTACCCTTTGCACGCTTCCTTATTGAGGTAGGAAGTATGATGAAACCTTGAGCTCTGATGTATGGAATCATGATTAATTTCCTTCATTCAAGTGATAATATTGATGAGCATACCTTTGGAAAAATCTTTCCAAAAGTTCAAGTCAAGTGGAAATGAAATATTAATCAAGTTTTGGGTTGTAGAGGTTTGACTTAACCAATACTTAAAGCTCCATAAAAACTCTAAAAAGGAACCTCTGATCCTTGACCTCTGAAACATACTTTGGACTTCATAGATAGGGCATACCTCTTAAGTCTAAATAAAATCACAAGCACTAGGTAAAGGGAAGACCCTAACTTCGAACCCCAAAATAGAATTTGGACTTCATGAATCAGGGATGTCGTTTAAGGAAAGATCATTATTGGCATAAGAGGTAGACAGGATCCCCGATCCCTAATTCTCGACCAAACAGAATCCTAACTTAGGAAGCTCGCACTACAAGTAAAGGTTAAGGGGAATCACCAATCCCTAATGCTTGAAGAAATAAGAAAAATGAAAATTGAACTCTTAAGTGTAGGTGTTAATGGTATGAGGTAAGGGGTAAGCCCAAAGGAAAATCCCAAAAAAATTCTACAACTTCTTCAAAACAAGTCATGACTTTGAAATAGGAAATTCATATTGACTAATATGTGGTATTTGTACATGTAGGAGATATACCTTCGAATGATTTAGAAGAAATGAAATATCAATACAAGGGCTATCATCCACCTTCAAATATTTTCACTCTATATATTGAGATTGGAGATTTTGATTTAGGCCATGTAAACATGGATGAATTCAATTAGAGGATCAATGATGATGGGGTTATGAATCCAATGGAAAGGGATTTAGCAAGGTCAAGATTGGTAGAAGCTGTTGGCTTTCTAGTGACAGTTCAATCCTTGAAGTTAGTTTTAACTTGTGCTAGCTATTATAACCATAATAATCAAAAGGTCTTGGGCGAAATGGAGAAACTATGTTGGATGCAACTCCAAAAATGATAGATAATATTTTCAAAATTCCCACCCATCTTGAGTATGAGACAGTGGAAATGAAGAAAGTTGTCAAATATTTTGATGATAGTACAATAGAGAAATTGAACTATATTAATAACAGTCAGCTAGAAAAACCTAGAAAGGTAGCTACTAAATTAGTCAAGGTGTAGCATAGAAGTGATTTCAAGGAAGATGTCAAGGATTTAATTGTGTTATTGAGTTGAGTGTTTGGGTATCAACATGTGAGATAATTTTACCCATGGATGGTAAGATTCATCAAGATCATCAATTCTACCAGTTCAAGAAGAAAATTGATTGGGCTTTTCTTATAAGTGATACTATTCACAAGCAATAGAGAAATCTCATCACAACTCATAAGTTTTACATGACTTCCTATTTATTCTATTTGTTTTCTTCACAAGCTTTATTCTCAGGACTTAACAAGGTTGGTTCCTTTGAGCTTGGAGAAGTGACAATATACCAACACTATCCTCAAATGGAGTTGGAGGCAAGCCATCAAAATTTTGCTATTAATGATAATTTCATTTACTCAGTGATTCAAGGCTTGGAGGGAGACTTCTCCAGGATAATTTCTAATGAAGCAATGGAAGTAATAAAAGAAATTGGTAATTGGTATATTCAGTACAATACCTTTTCCTATATCAGGGTGGAAAGCTTCAAAAAAATGCCATACAAACTCCCTAGGTACCCTTCAGACAAGATGCTTTTTTTGGAGGTTTGCAGACAAGTAATACAAGTAAACATGGATATGGTTTCCTCATTAAGGTGGGAGTATACTCCTGCACCAACACACAAAATGCCAAGAGTGCAGATGTTGATATGGCCAGGTATAACCTTGACCTATATAATAATAAATGATGATGTAAAGGTTAGCACCCAGATGCAAGGATAAAAGAGGCAATGGAATTTGATAACAAATAGTTAGACTTTAGTTATACTCTAGTTAATTTACAACTTTCTTTTTATTCTCTAATATTAGTTTAGTTGAACTGAAACTCCAACTAGGGGTGCCAGTTTTACTTTTGTTAAATTTTAGTTTCCTTTCAGTTAAAGACTTAAGTGTTGGAGGTAGTTCTAGTTACCTTTTTTATCAGATCCACAATTTTAGGAACTTATTTTCTATGTATTTTTGATTTTGGGTCATTATAAAAGATATGATTTTAATGTAATTTTTTTCAATCAAACAATACAATCTCAACATGGATTTTTCCTACTGACTTTGTGGATTATTGATTTAATCAAAGGATTACGCATGTGTTGCATGCATTGAAATTTGGCATCATTATGATGATATGAATATTTTGTTTCAATCTAAATTGTCAAAATAGTGAGATATCATTGGTAATTATGAACTTAACTAAGATTTTATCTCATATATGTGCATGCTTGATGACATTTTGATTGCATGAAATCTGAAAATCTCATGTGGTGATTTGTTTCCTTTGAAGATTGTATTGTTGTTACTAGTGAATGTATGAAATATTATTTGTTGTAATAGTGGTTTAAAGATCTTGCTTAAATGTACAAAAATGGTTAATGGAATATTTTTTATCATTGTCTATTTAGGTTAAATTTATTTATTACTTCTTATTACTCTATATTATTTGATCTATCTTTGAAATTTGATCTGAAATAATAAAGAGAATTAAAATAAATACAAATTTTCTAAAATATAAAATGTAATATGCTTTTATGAATTTTTGAAATCATTATTTTTGATAACATGTTATTTTCTAGTTAGCTTTAAACACCAAAACCCTTGTGAAACTTGTGGACAATGACCCTGTGTTGTCCCAACACAACTAAGAACTAGTTATACATGAGCCTTGGAGTAGTCTTGTTACTTTTCAAGAGGGGCACTAAACCTTCATTTCCTACTACACTTTAAGTGATTATAACCACCCTCAATAGTAACCATGTAATTTGATAATCCTCCTCTGAGACAAGGTTGTGTAAAGAGACACAAAGATGGTAGCTCAACTTCTATTAGCAATATTTCTTTAGCACCATAGACAAGGGAATATGTATTGACACCTATGGGAGTGTGAATTTTGGTGTGGTAGACCCTAAATGCAATGTTAAGCTAAAGGTGCCAATCATGGCTAGTGTCATTGATGATTTTCTTGAGGAATTTTATTATGGTTTTCTTCGATTCCTCTACTTGTCCATTACCTTGTGGGTAATATGGGGTGGAACACTTATTTTTGATATGTAATTTATCATTTCATAGATATTTTACTTCATGGTTTTTTAAATATTTTCCACTCTCCATGATGATGGTGGATTCAATACCAATATGAAAAATGAGATGGTTAAGGATAAATTTAGATATTTGGATGTGGGTGGTAAATTTAAGTGGGACTAATTTGAATCACTTGGTGAAATACTTGGTAGTAGAAATAATGAATTTATGGCCATTGGAGGAGGTGAGATTAATATTTCCAATGAGATCAAGGCATTGTATAAAGAAGGGTCTTGGAGTTGTAATAGGCTGGAGAGCTTGAGATGGATGACATCCCCATGTTTCTAACAACACATTTTTTACATATTACTAGTAGGAATCTAATTAAATGGTAGGTGAATAATAGCCAATGTAGAGGATTTTCCATGATGATGATGGATGGAATACCAAATTGATAATTGAGATGGTTGAGGATAAATTTTGATATTTAGATACTGGTGGTAAAAGTGAGTGGAACTACTTTGACCCACTACTGAGGTCCCCATGTTTCTAACAACACATTTTTTTACATATTGGTAGGCATGTAATTAAATGGTAGGTGAATAATATCCTATGAAGATGATTTTCCATGATGATAAATGATGGAATACCAAAATAATAATTGAGATGGTTGAGGATAAATTTTGATATTTAGATGTCGGTGGTAAAAGTGAGTGGAACTACTTTGAACCACTACGTCAAATAAATAGTAATAGTTTATGGCCATTAAAGGAGACCTTGAGATTAATCTTTCCAATGAGATCAAGGTCCAATGTAGATAAGGTCCATGGAGTTTTAATAGGCTAGAGAACTTGACATTCTACTTGAATGAGATCCCCATGCTTTTGAAAAGCAAGGTATTTTTTTACATATTGGCCAACATTTGATTCTATACTAGGCCAATAATATCCTATGTAGATGATTTTATTTGCTAGGATCTTGTCATTTTTATGGAAACCAAAAATTCTATTATGGACTTACTAAAGTTCTAGGTTAACCTCCTCCAATTTGATACATCTAATCAAAGTTCCATTGTATCCCTTATGATAAACCATGTTGCTAAGGAGGGTGTAATGCGAAGTGCATTGAATAAGGGATTTATTTATGGTTGATGATAGGTCTAGATAAATGGTTTGTTTTTGGAGTTATGCATAGATTCCAATATACCAAGGGGTGTTGGGACTAACAATATCAAATATCATGTTAGAATCTAGTAGATCATAAGTAGGTATGACAAATTTTTCTATAAGGAAATGATACTTATGAGCTTCAATGGGCATATACAAAAGAGATCTAATAGTGGTCATTGTATAGACAACCTATTTTTGTGCAAGAGACTTTCTCAAAGATATATTTAATAAATAATTCTTAAATTTATCCACCATTCATTTATAGGGTATAAATTTTTCATGCTTAGTAAGGAACTCGTCATTAACCGATCTGACAACCAACTGTGAATCACCAAAAACCTATAAGTATTGGATGTTCCATTGTACTACTAGTTTTAGACTATATATCAATACCTCATATTATTCTATGTTGTTTGTATAGGGGAATCCAATGTGGAATATTTTGGGTTGAAATAACCTTGGAATGATGAAAAATATTTCAACATTTGAATCATGTGAGGTAAATGATCTATCAAAGTGTAATTTCCATGGTTTAGATTATTCAATGTGAAGGATGGATTCCTCTAGAAATTATATGGTCAAAGAATGATAGTCCTAGATGGGAGCCTCTACTAATCATTCCACTATAATTTGTCCCTTAATTTATTTTTAATTGACATACTCAATATAAAACTCACTAAGGAGAATGACCCACTTTTTCATTTTACCAGTAAGGGTTATTTAGATAATAAGTATTTCAATGGGTCAATTTTGGCTATAAGATGGGTGGTAGCATTAAGTGTGTAATTTCAAATTTTCAATGTGGAAAATACTATTGCAAGGCAAGATTTCTCCATGGGTGATTAATTGAGTTCACATTCCACTAATATCTTACTAAGGTAGTATATTTTATTCTCTCTTCCTTGATCATTATGTTAAGCTAAGAGGACATGTAAGTAATGTTGTTTAACTAAGATCTAGATAAATAAATCCCTATCTAGTATGGGTGCAACTATAAATGGATGATACAAATATTATTTAATCTAGTCAAATAGTTTTATGGCATGATTCATTTTTCTAAAATTTGAAATTATTTTAGAGTAAATGTGAAAAATGATAGTAGTTTTCTACTAGCTAGGCTATGAACTATTTACTAGCTTGGGTTTTCTCCTTATGTTGTGTAGACATGTAAGGTTCCTTGGAGGTGGCATGTATGTTATTTATTTTACCTTATCTAGGTCTAATTCAATTCCATGTCTAGAGAAAATGAACCCTAAAATATTTCTTGATGTGACTCCAAAGATGTATTTATTGGGATTTAATTTGACCTTATACTCTTTGAGCCATTGGAAAATATGAAAAAATATGGTTGGATGATCTCCTTTGAGTTTTTATTTTCTTAGGATTTTTTTGATGGTGTTTTTAGCACCACAACAACTCAGACATAATACAAGCATCCTATCTCTCTTGAAAGGTAAGTTTCTATCAATAAGCCTCAAGAAACAACCCCAAGGTATCTAATGTCAGGTCTTGAAAATGCAAAAAAAAATAGTGATAAATGTGAAAATGTTGGTAATCACAAAGGGACCTTACAAACAAAGTATTGGAAGCTTCAATATTCATCAAATGTAACAATAATGGTGATGCTTTGTGAATATTGATTTAACAATAATTTAAAAGAAATAAAAAAAGATAAGGGTTTGAGAGATATCTAATCTAAAACCTAGGATCAAATATGCAAACAATAGAGTGTTTAAGATGTACCAATCTTCCAAAACCAATCTCTGCTTAACCAAGATTAAATCCATAGTATCACAAAGATAGTGCAAACTCCAAAGGAATCAAATGATTTTCAGATTGTAAATATTTAATCATGCATTTAAACATTCTCAATTGAACTTGAGTGAAAAATAGAGTAGGCCCAGGATAACTTTACACAACAATCCATAATCAGTAGATCACTAAAAGTATGGACCGAAAATTCCTCAACACCTCAAACACTTAATCATGAACATAAATGAACTACAACTAGCTCTAATATTAACCATAAACTAACTTTCTCAACACTTCAGAATAAAGGAGACATGAGAAACATGCACAGATGAATAACACAGAGAATAACACCAAAGAACAATGCCTTCAATTGTATTAGCTTCACCAAATTTTACAAAAATTTAAGTATCTCAAGTAGAAAACTGTATCTAGAACTCAAACTCTACTCAACTATGTACTATTAGCTATTGGCTATTGAATATTCACTATTAGCCTTACAAATGAGGAGGAGACCTTAATTTATACAAAATTCAAGCCAGGTCGGCCCAAATTATGGTTTTACAATTAGGTCAGCCAGATAGGTCAGCCTTGACATTTTTTAAATCCCCTAATTCAAATTTACAATAAAATAATCCAAGGTCGGCCCCAAAAGTCAACTTTATAAATAAATACATTGCATGGCATAGAATTCAAGGTGTGGCCGACTTGTATCCTTTGCAAGCTCGATGTAAATGACACATTCTTCAAGGTAGTCCAACCTATTCGTCCTCTTTACCTTTATTTTCTTCCCTCCTAGAAATTTCCTGAACTTTTGAAATTACAATATCCAGGTCAGCCTAAGTTGGGATTGATGTTAAATTAATCCTTGCTTTAATTGAATTTAATTCTCCTCCATATTTAGCTAAGGTTTTCTCCCAATCACAATAAAGACCTTAATATTGATCCAAGCTGGAAATGTAGATTGCAGCATCTTCAAGTTGATCTTTTACTATTGGGCCACTATCACCTGGAGAATAAATTTCATGCCACCATTTCTGTAATTGTCCCACATTCAAGTTCTTCTTCCCAGGTTTCTTTCTACCAATAACAATTTCTAGAAAGGAAATCCAGCTATCAAAAAATTCTTTCACTTTGTTCTAGACCTTTGATATCTTCTTTGGTTCTTTCATCTTTAGCTCATTTTTTAAATTGAAGGCCTCTATACAGTCCATGGCTTTACTAGTACTTTCCACTATGAGAAAACCCTCCTTGATCAATACATCTATAGGCTTCTCAAATACCTTCTCCAACTCTTTGATGATAGTGTCATCTGGATTTTGACACTCAGCAAGAAATTGGGTCATGTCCTCAAAAATGGATGATGTCTTTTCATAAATTTGCAATACATTTTCAATCATCTCATCACCTCTTTGACTTAAACTTTGCAACCATTCTTGAGTGTCCCTCATAGAATATTTCATCTTCTCAATTTATAACACTTCATCCTTTGACAACAAGCCCTCTAAAAAATGTAGATCCCTCACTACTTTGTGTTTGCAAGGGGTTGATCCCACAAAACTAGTTTACAATTCTATTGAGGAAGAAAAATTACAAAAAATGCCCCCATGAAAAAAATTTGGGTTTTGGGGGGTTCAAACAAACTTAGGGTCCAAACGAACCCTTAACCCAATAAGGTTTCGCTCGAACCGGTCCCACATATTTCTCATTTCCCATAATTAAAAACAAAGGGAAACTTTGTAGAAAGGGGGGTTCGCTCGAACCTGGGTTTATTCGAACCCCCCTTTTCCCCCTTTCTCCCCCGCTGGCACCAAAAATATCCATAATTTTTTCCTTCGAAGTTCGAGTTGAGGATGAAAATGGTGGAGACTTCATAAACCCAACTAGATGATGGTAGTCATTAGAATGAGCTATCCAATGAATATAATTTTAATATATTTTCATTTATTATGTATTTGTTTTTTTAGTTTGATTAAACATAGGTTTTCACTAAAAATCAAGCTCTTTGTTCTGCACATGTGGAAAAATAGTAGATTATCAAAATAAAATTCTAAAAAATATGTACAGGCTAGGTATTGATGTCCTTGATCTAGTAAAAAAAAAAGAATTTCAATACATACAAAAAAAGTTATGTTGTATACGGTTTGCCTATGTTTTAATTGTAATTGGTTTGAATTCAAAACTTGATTAAGGAAAAAATATTCAATAAAACAATATGAAACCAAATGAAAGGGTTAGATATCATAGTTACAAATCTAAATTAGAAAAAAATAGAATTTTATCCTTCATATAAAAAAATTTATGTTGTATATGGTGAGCATAACTCCTTAAAAATGGTGTTTACTGATAAAAACTAGTTTTCGAAGGAGATGGAAAAAGAAATGCATTCTGATTCCAAATATTTTGAAAAAAAAAATGTTTAGAATCTACAGAAAAAAATGCCACAAATCACTAGTTTGTATCATCTTCAAATTCCTCACAGTTTAGTCGCTATAGGTGCCTGAAAGTGAATATTTAGTTAGAAAAAATAAGTTCAGTGTTTAGTTTGGCCAAAAATTGTAAACCAGTATTGCGAGATCACCCAAGGAATTTACCAAATGTTGAACATATCTATGCACATCCCTCAACTGTTTTTGAAATTATTCTTTCTCTTTGGTTTCCTTGTCCTCTCTTGATGAGGAATTGTGGTTCCTCCATATCTTCTTCTGAATGGAGCTTAGTTGTGTCATCCTTTGCTACTTTTTCTTCTTCTTCTGAATGGGACTAAAGGTTTCCAATCAAATCATATGTAAACTTGGTTCCATCTACCTCCAATTCTAGAATCTTATGCTTTACCCATAACTTGGAGTACTTTAATATAGGGGCATTGAGCACGTTCAAATCAACTACCTCCTCCTCAGACCAATTGACAACAAGGAGTGGTTTATCCTTATATTCCTCATATTCATGGTGTTGTAGGAGATATCCATCATCATTCACCTGATCAGGATCATTGGCCACCTTGTACAACCTTATCAATCTCAAGGGTAACCTAAAACACCTCCTCCTAATTGCTTCAAATCCATCTCTGCAATTAGCCCAATAATCTTCTATATGAAAATTGTACATGTACTCTCCATTGGCTTGCTTTTGGGAAATTCCATTAGGATCAAAATTGTTTCTATTTGTATGTGAATATAAATTAAATTGTACCATTTACTTTTTCAGAATAATGAGCACTTTGGATAGAGGGCAGGCCTTCAAGACTTCAATTCTCAATGGGAATTCAGCTCCAAGTCTTGTTTTGTGCATGTCTTCACAACTATATCAAAGGCCACCAACTGCCTAGCTACTTCTAGCAATATGACCTTATTGGTTGGATATCTTGGCAACATCATGGGTACTGCTGATGATCCTTGCACTTTGACATAAGAAAACTTTGGAAATTGAATGAACCATTGGCCATATTTCCTTATCAATTCCATGGCCTCTACTAAGATCCTGACATCCAATGCATCTTGTAACAATCTTGTAACATACATTAAGAAAGAATCATTTACCCTCCTATAATTAGAAGTATTAAATTGGAGTTGAGGGAAAACATCACATATCCTATCCTGGCCAGGGACTCCTCTGCAACTCAAACCTTTATACTTATTCTTCTAGCCAGTAGATATACAAGGTAGGAGGTCATTGTGAATTTCTTAGTCTCTTGGAAATTCCTCAGTTGCAAGTCCAGGTTGTCACTTATGATGCCTACCCAATGGTGATGAGTTCCCTTTACAATCTGTGAAATAACATAAACATCTAATTCTTGAATATAAAGGCATCCTCTAATCTCATTATCTTTCCCAAAAGGGTAATCCTATCATTATATTTTGTTTTGAAGTCACTCTTGTGTAACTGCTTGGGAAACTTTGAGTAGTGTGATTTTGGCTTAGCAATCCAATTTCTATTCATTATTGACAAAGCCTTATCAGGATCCTTTGCATAAAAGTCTTCTGGATCTTTTATATTAATCTTCACCAGTTTGTCGTGTGAGCTAATGTTAAAGATTTCTGCTATAGACTCCTCAGTCAGGTTACCCAAAATCCTCCCTTGAGGTCCAACAATTACTCTCTTGTCTGAATCATAGTGTTTGGCACACTCTAATACCAACTCCAGATATTGCAATGTGGGTGGAAATCTTACAGCCTGAGCCAATTCTATATGGGTAATGATCTGAGCTAGTTGAGATGGTGCATTCCTAAACATTATCTATTTGAAGTCATCATAATCCACATGCCCCATGTTAGTATAACTAATCTTGCTCCATGTTGAAAGGATCTTAGATTGAAGCTAGATGCCCTTGAAGTCATACTTCATCCTTTCAGCCCTTCTTTGAGGTTATTCGAGACTAGCCTCAAATGTCTTTTCCTTAGATCCTTTTGTTGGACTAGACTCAATCTGCATCTATTAGAAGAAAACAACAATTACCATTTGAATTCAACATCAAGCATCAAATTCAAACATGCCATCAAGATAACCATGAGAATCAATAAACATCCTACAATTATCTTTAAATCCTCATGCAAACCATAAAATTCTAATACAAACCCCTTTAAATGACATATCAAACAAACCTCATATTTTTTCTCTTTCAAAGATTTTAGGCGTGGACAAATTTTGAGGAATCCTCCCCAGGCAGATTTTCCAAAGGTTTAGATACTTGGGGAATCTAGAGGATGAGGTATTTTTTGAAAAATCCAATTCAACTCGAATTCAAGCCATCATTCCCTCACAATCATCATGCAATCATTCTCATTAACACAATAAGATCATACCCAAGCATTTATTCATACCATTAAAAGTTTAGGATTTTTGAGTCTTGAAGGGTTTCAGAGAATCTAGAGGCAAGCGGATTTTCCAAATGACTAGACGCTCAGGGAATCCAGAGCATAACAATTTTTTTGAAAAGGTCAATTCAAATCAAACACAAGTCACCACTCACTTTCCAACTTCATGCAATCACTTTCACTCGAATGATCATATCATATTCATGTATTCATACTCATCAATTGGAACCTCAAGATTTTCAGCCCTTGAAAGATTTTAGAGAATTCGCGAGTAGGAATTTTTTTTGAATGTCTAGACACTCAAAGAATTTGCGGCATGATAGAATTTTTGAAAGATGGAACTCAACTAAGATCTAACTTGCAACACTTTTTCAATGACATGAAGCCATCCTTACACCACTTTTGAAATTACGCTAATGCATTAACTTAACTTAGCCCAATCTTAGAATTTTGAGAGTTCAATGGATTTAGAGAATCCATGAGGATGCAGATTTTCTGAAAGAATTAACCTTCGGAGAATCCACGTGTGGGTGGATTTTTTGAAGTTCTTCATTTATCCTTGTTTCTTTGATTTTTGTAAAGAACCCAAGTCTGAATTCTTATTTCTCGATTTAACTCATGGTTTATATGCCTTCTCGGACCAGAATCCCAACACAAGTTTTCAATACCTGAATATTTCAACGTAAAATTCCACAATAACACACTTACATCATTGTAAAATCCTCCAAAACTAGAATTACGACAAAGGTGGATACAACTAGGGTTCGCAAGGCACCTATCAAATTGACCACATTGACTTAATTCAAATCTTAACATAATTATTTTTAAAGACTCTGAATTTGAACCCTAGTTTCATAAAAATTGGCATGCCCTAGTAACAACAAACTCAAAAGCCCTAAACTTTGATGCCTTAGCTTACTCAAGCTTGCAAAAGGATGAAAGTTACAACAGACCTGAAAAGGACCTCCAAACATCGACATTCTTCAATAACCACCGAGCATAACTAAATGAAAAGAAAACTCAAAACAACCATGATTCCAAGATCGAAAAGAAACACAATTGATAAGGAAATAAGCCATTAAATCAATGAAGACATCCTCAAAACCAATTGGAATTAGCAAATATTGAAAAACCCTACCTTTCAAATGGAGAAACCATGATCAATGAGTTGAATGCACTAGAAATTTGATTAAAGCCCTAAAATTTCATCACTTAAATCACCAACGACAAATGTTGAAAGATAATGGAGGTTTCTTAATCAAATAACAATGCATAATGGGAAATAAAATGTGAAACTATAACTTAAAAATCCCCAAAATTACATTAAATACACCCCAAGTACGATGACTGTCAAACCATAAATGAAATGAAAAGAACCCCCAGACCTTGGAAATACGATGAGGAGAAGGATTTGAAAAATTCGACAAGGGCTGAATTCTCCAAAAGGATAAATCTTCAGGGAACTCGCTTAGGGGAAGATTCTCTGAAAAAATAACACTTTGGAAAATTCGGTGGAAGACGGATTCTCCAAGACTCCTCTTGACTTTCATGATTCAAGGCCTCAATCAAATTTGCATGAAAAACTGAAGTTCAAGGCATCATTTGAGATAAAGATGTTGCAAAAAAAGGCACCTAAAGTGTAGATAGATCATTAATTCAACCGAGTGAAGCAAATCCAAAACCTAGAGGAACCTATCCCTTAAGGGGAAAAGGTCAGACCTAAAACAAAACCCAAAACAAAAGCAAGCAAAAAGAGCGTCCCTACCTCTGGTGGGGTGTGTGTGCAAAAGGTGCACAATAGATTTCATCCATATAATCCTTAACAATATCATGTTGCATATTATGGAATATGATATTCATGGCCCTTTGATATGTGGCACCAAATTTTTTATAGGAAAAATAGAATGAATCTATAGTATAATGTACCCTAGGTGGTAATGAATGTACTGAGTAGGAAAAGTGATCCTAGATCCAATTAGATTAACTGGGATTATCTCCTTTTCACTTGACTCCACATTCAAACATAAACCAACTAGATTTTTATGATTAGCTTGCTACCACAAGGGTGAGCCAACCTCCTAGGGTTTCCATTGTCTTGAGTTGTAAAATAGATAAATTTGATGTGTGATTTAAAAAGCCTATTTGACATATAACCCTAGATTTGAAAAGATAATTTATTGCATAGACAAAACTAAAATTCCAAAAAAATAAAGTAGATCTGAGAAGGGTAGAGTATTCTACACCTATGACATAAATCTGAGGTTGAAATAGTAGGTATAGGGTGTGGGGCACCCCAGATTGGCCTCCTCTTTTTTTAGACCAAGAAATTTTGAATTGTACCTAGGTTATGGTTTGCATTATGTCTTATGGAACTGTCATCTAAAACTTCTAGATTTGACATGTACACACAAATAAGGGGGTAATTTTTTACTATATAAGGGATTTCCTAAGTTAAACCCCATTTTGGTATTTTTACCTCCACATGTATATAGAAATTGATGATGATCAAGAGGGTGTACCCTAGGTTAGGTAAAGGTAAAAATAATTATAGTTGACTAAAATAATAAATGATAAATGACAATGTTACCTTGATGTGACACCCTTGATGAAGTGATGTCATAAAAATTTCCACAAGATTTGATTGATAGAGTCTTGATTTCTTGATAGAGCTTCAAAAGGTTAGATCACAAAACAAAATAAATTGATGCAACTAACATGTAGAGGATAACTCAATACATCTTCATAATCTAGCATGATTGATCATGATAGCTCCTTGCACAGAATTTGATTCATTCTTCTTGATGTCTTGCAATATTGTTCTTGATTGATGGAAGTTTTGTAATAATGCTACTAATTTTTCCCTTGAATTACCTTGACTGATTTTATGATCTTTAATTCACCCTCTCAAAATTTCTAGGAAGGGTGTAGGACAAAATTCCTATGACTTAAACTATTAGGAAGATATAAATGATGAAAAAATTATTTTAATTGGTTAAGTATTGTGTAATATGGGTTTTGGATGTACAAAAGGAATATTGGGTATGGACTAGGAATTTATGGTTTTGGGAATGGGATAGGTGTTTGCAAGTTTAGGACTATTATTTTTTGGACTATGAGTTTTGGGGTGAAATTATAACCATGGTAAAATGGATTTTAGCACTAATATTGTAGACTATGGTTATCATATGATTAGTTTCAAGTTTTTGTTTCAAAGAAACCAATTGGGGTTGTGTTTCCAAACAAGAAAAATGTTTTCAAAAATTAGAATCAATTGACTTGGTATAGTTTTTTACAAGAAAGAACTTTGTATGTACAAAACACTGTAATCAAGAAGACATAAAAAACTTAAATTATTTGAAAGGTGTATCAATCCTCTTGGGCTCACAAATATTCTTTTATATCAAGTTATGGATAGCTAGGGAATGCAAGGTCAGTACCACCTATGCACCCCTTACCTTGGAGGATTAATCCTTACCCAAGGTTATCTCTATCTGCCCACCCTAAAATAAAGTTGTAACTTCTTGGGCCTAACTAGTATGTTTCTCACCACAATTAAATATGATAATAGTATTAAACTAACCAAGTTACAAGGTGTTTTAATGGAATCCTTGAAAGACAACAAGGGTACATGAGGCCTAATCCATGAATATGGAAGTGACCAATTCAAAATATCCTAGAATAGAGGGTAAACCCCTTTTCCCATTCACTTCCCTTGGGTTTAAGTTTCTTGGGGGCTTTAACTTAAATAGAAAAAATCCCTTCCATGAGGCATGTATTTTGATTCACCCCTTGCTTTTTATATTATGTCAAAACACTAGAGTTGAGGTTATCCCCTTGCTGATGAAATCCAAGGTAGGCCCCCTAAAATTAAAATTGGAAATGGTATTTATTTCTAATCATCAAGTTCATCCAAGAGTGCAAGAGGAGAGAATATGTAAGATACCACTTTCAGATTAAAGGACATGTAATGCCCCACCACACAACCCTAGAGGAAGTTGTAATTCACTACTTAAATGCACCAATTTTTTTTTTGTTTAAGTACAAATAACATGTAAGATGAATACACATTGCCAACAAACTCTAAGTCCATGAGACAAGGATTACTTTAAAACCCAAACAACAACAAACATTAATATAAATCGAAACATTAATCACTTAAGGAAATGAGACAACATACATTCCATACAAGATAACTTACAACGAAGGATAAGAAATACCAAAAGATTTCAATTAATAATATTTAAACAATAAGATTACTACACTCATTCCCCGAATGAGGTAATTCCAAAGAGCATAATTACAAATTGCAAATTCCACCTCGATGACAAATGAGGGGTAAAAGAATATAAGATCAACTGAAAAGAATGAAGCCAGAAAAGCAACTGCATCCAATGAGCTCTCCAACATGAAAGACTCGCCCCACGAGCAAGAGCAAAAAAAAACCAACAAAGGAAGGTGCACGTTCCACCCAACCAAGTGAAACCAAAAGGCTCACCCCCAGTGCTAGGAGATAGTAACAAGGATTTCCTAGACAAGACCATCTACCTCTAGACATAGGCTAGCACAATTAAAATGAAACAAGAACAAATACCACATCACTTAACATCGTGGTTACAATGCTTCCAGAGTACAAAATTGAGTACAATCACTGTACAAAATAAACCAACGGTACAACACCATACCGATTGCTGTCATAGGAGGAGTGTCATCGCAAAGGCTGCATTGGTTATCCAATGGTGTTCTTCCTAGGTCCCGGCCCCCCTCTAGGGATATCCTAGTAACCTCTCACGAACCCGACGCCATATGCACACCAGAGCGAAATCGGTTATCTTTTGAGAAGACAAGATAATGATCTTTCCATTCCAGGCCTTCCCGACTCATCTCAAGTCTCGTACAAGCCCTTGAGCCAATGAGCGAGGCTAAATTATCTTATTAATGTTCAAAGATACTCTCTCCCTAGTAAGTTATTTTAATTTTCACTTAATTAACTGACTCTCACATGAGTTATCCTGGAACCACTTTGGGCCCGATGCTCATTTGAAAGCCACTCCCCTATCGACAACACATAACTCAACCACATTCCAAGGGTAGCCAATGCACTAACACTTATCACACATAATCAATACACCTCAATAGGTAACACATCACTACAGATGTACAAAATTGAAACCAAAGCATGCACTACCCAAGGCTAACACAAGGTTGACTAACATAATGATAACCCACATAACGAACTGAAAACATGACTCAACTTTTAATCACAAGGTCACACAACCCATACGAAGAACCAGGTTTCCACTAATACAAGTCTCATGCACTACCCAAGAAAGACAATAACCAATCACAAGGGCAACAACATCTCAAGAAACACAACTGGAAGACTTACATGATCAACAAGAAATGACTTAAAGTCAACAATCATATAATCACACGTTCTTTAAATGTCTAAAGATGTAATTTTGGAAAACAAACTTTTCTCATAACACGGAAACCAAAGTACATATCAAAGGTTGACTCACGTACAACCACCCATACCAATAATGAACCCCTATTTGGAAGGCTTTCAAGACATTCTCTCTATCCCACCAACATCGAAGATGAACAATTAAACACTGAAAACATTTCAGACACTTAAGTAAGCTAATGTTTGGATTTCCTAAATCCCATCAAACACAGTTTCCGTCACTTGCAATCATCCAATCAATAAACTTATTTCTTTTCACAACATAGAAATATTCAAAGAACAGATCATTTACTCTAAATTTCACAACCATATTCCAATATCAAGACATTTTAATAAATAACATCATCGAATTGGAATTAAACCAATCAATAAACTTATTTCTTTTCACAACATAGAAATATTCAAAGAACATATCATTTACTCTAAATTCACAATTAGATTTCCTAATCAAGCCGTTTTAATAAATAAAGTCATTTGACTAAAATAAACAATCATTTCTCTAGTTTCACGATCATATACTATAAATGAAACCATTTGTTTAACAAAACATTTAGATTAAATAATAAGTCAATCAATTACGTCACACAAGAAATTAAGTAATTAATTAACCTTATCCACACAACTCAATAGTAACTCAAGGCACGTTGACAACTTTAAGGGGTTTCAAACCAATAGTATATTTCGCTTTCCCAATTACATATTTTAATAAAAGTCAACCTTGAAAATGAAAACACTTGAACATTTAAAATCTACCTTTTTAAAATAAATCATTTGACTATTAAAATTCCACGTTCTAAATAAATCCTTTGAATATAAAATCCAATTTTGCTTCTACTACGTAACAAAATCTTCTTAAGATAGTTTATGTTTGAATCTATCCCTTAAATTTCATTTGTCTCAATTATCCGTAATAATCAGAACCAAATTATAAATAAATCCAACATTTGACAATAAAATCATCTGATTTGAATAAAACATTCGTTAACTCTAAGTTTCACTAATATATTCAAACTCAAGATATTTTAATATTTAAATTAAATCACTTAATCCATATTGCAACATAGGATAATTACTCAATTAAAATCAATATTTCCAATAAAACATTAGATTTTCTAAATTCCACTCAGCCTCAATAGCATGACGATAATCATCTTTAAAATCCTTATGATTTAACATATATAAACTATGTCTTAAATATACATTTAAATAATTGCTTAAAATCAATTCTTTTAAGATTTACGACTATTTATTAAAACATCAATTTCCTTCAACTGTAATAATCACATAATCAATTTAAAATTTCTATTTACTATTTAACATTATTTTAATATGTCAAATAAAATATTATTTTATTTGCATATAAATAAATTATTTAAATATAAATTTAAACTCCCATTTAAAATTTCCATATAACAGAATTTATTTAATTAAAAATATTATATATATATATATTAATAACATATACATATTATATATATATATAATATTATAAAATATACATATAATATAAAATGTATATAAAAAGAAATATAAACATAAAATGAAATTTTATTTTTTTAAAAATTTCTAAGGGCTGAAGCCCTAGTCTCCTCATGGGCCGCATAGCCCAAACAGGGGGCGCAGCCCTTGTGTGGGCTGTGAAGCCCCCAAACACCCACGCGGGGGTTGCTGCCCAGCAGCCTCCCCCACATGGGGACGCAGCCTGTGTGGGCTGCACTGGGCGCGACCACCATAGGAAGCACCTCCACTGGGGCGGCTATGGGCAACGCCCACCCCTACAATCATTTAAAAAACAAATTTTATTTTTCATTCACATAATTTCATTTAAAAATGAAAAAAACGTTTTTCATTATCACAATTTCGTTTAACAATGAAAACAAAAAAAAATGAAAACTCTGTTCTGGTAAAACCCAGAACGAATCTCACACAGCAATCTCTTTTTTAAAAAAATAAAAAATCTTTAAATAAAGGTTTCCAACCTACAAAGATTTTATATGCAAAGTATAACTGGTTATTGACATGAATATATCATTCCACAGCCCAAATTGGGCAAATTTTCTTGAGGAGAAGATTGAGAAGAAGAAATTTAAAACACAAAACAAGAATAAAACCTGATTCAAGAGCTTGAAGAACAAATTGGTGTGGGATCCTTTGCTATTTCCATTATTTTCCAATCTCCTCCCAAGATCTTCATCCTTCAACCAAGATTCAATCCAAAAAAAATCCAAAAGCCCTCTTCTCATTATTTTGCAAACCCTCTTCTCCATTCCAAAAACCCCCAAATGAAATATATTCTCCCCAAAATTTCCAAATTCAAATTCAAATCCACTTCAAATTAAATTTCAAATTCACATTCAAATTCAATTCAAATTAAATTGCAAACTCAAATTCAATTCTAATTTCAAATTCAAATATAAATCCCAAATTCAAATTTCAATTCAAATTCCAATCTTCTCAAAATATCTTTTCCCCAAATTAGTCAACTATTTCTGAAAATATCTTTTCTACCCCAAAGTCATTGCATTGAAAACATTTGTATTTTTTGTAATAACTTAAAACAAATCTCCAAATTTCTAAATAGAATTCAACATATTTTAAAACCTTCTTTTCACACAAACTAATTTAAATCTTTTAACACTTTTAATTCAAGGAATAACTTAAATTAATTCACACAATTAATTTAATTAACCAATAAAATAAATCTAATCCAATATTAGATTATTTTATTAATTAAATTTAATTAATTAATACGGTAATTAACATTCCTAACATTACAACCAAAAGCATTTAATCAACAGTTAAGCAACATAAGCCATTTAAC
Source organism: Sequoia sempervirens (assembly GCA_007258455.2). NCBI lineage: Eukaryota > Viridiplantae > Streptophyta > Pinopsida > Cupressales > Cupressaceae > Sequoia > Sequoia sempervirens. Next base: position 584,458,906 of record VDFB02058242.1, read on the forward strand.
TTGAATTTAAATAAAGAACACTGAGACATGACAACATAACAACCAACCTGACTACAACCCGACGACACACTGTGACTAGGGTGACGACTTGACACAGAAAACCTAGCTACTATCTCCCAATCAATTTCCATTGGTCAATGGATACGCTCAAACCTGGAAACCAGGTGGAGTCGATGTCATGTACCTGCCAACTTGCAACAAAGAGCATGTCGAACGTGCATATATACGTAATATGATCAAACACACTGTGAAGAGGAAATCTTAGAATCATAGGGCACTCGCAAGCGAGTGATACAATCACATCCCCTTCACCAATACAATGTCTCTAACTGACGCATCTAACATCAAAGATATGATCAGAAACATCATCTAATCAAATACCTTCTAAGTTACTCCAAATTATGTCATAAAGATAACATCAGGATAACATCACATCAAAATATAATATCCACATTGTATAACAATTGCAATCAAAAGCAACCTAGTTCCAAATTCAAAGCATAATCAGACACAATCATAACAGGGAAGAACAATGCCGATCAAAGAGCCAAAATGGAGGGTTGTTACATAGAAAAAATCCCTTCCATGAGGCATGCATTTTGATTCACCCCTTGCTTTTTATATTATGTCAAAATACTAGAGTTGAGGTTATCCCCTTGCTGATGAAATCCAAGGTAGGCCCCCTAAAAGTAAAATTGGAAATGGTATTTATTTCTAATCATCAATTTCATCCAAGAGTGCAAGAGGAGAGAATATGTAAGATACCACTTTCAGATTAAAGGACACATAAATTTTAAGCCCAAAATCTAATGTGAAAGTGAATTTTAACCCTATTTTCAATATGATAAGCAAACAAAAGCATACAAAAAACTCAAAAAAATAAATGTATATAATTAGATCTTTAAAATATGTCATACAAAGCCTCCAAGTTAGTAGTTTAGAGAATATGTATTTAACACACAAATGGACCTACATGTGAATTTTAGTCAATTTTTTTAAAAAAAAATCCTATAGAAAAACAATAAATTTTTTTATTTGTTTCTCATAAATTTTTAATATTGTTTAAATTGCTTAAAAATGAAATCATATGCAAAATTTATCGATGTTTGAATTTTGAAAATAAAAGGCTAACTTTGAATGAGTGTACCTAACTTCTAGACAAAATTCTAAGAATTTTACCTAGTTCACTACATAGAGCTTTGATTCAACTCTCTAATGCCTATTAAAATTCAAAAATATGATTGAAAATGGAAAATTTGTGTCATTTTAATTGATGGGTGACTTTTAATAAATTGAAATGGGATGGGGCAGGTCTTACGCCCTTTGTCAACTGACCCCTAGTTAGTTAGGTGACCAATCCCTATGCACTAAGGGGCTAGGCTAGTTTTAAGCCCTTGTCGATTGGTTATGACAAACAACCTAAAATTCCATGTAATTGGGGCTAATGGTTACAAATATCCTCATCACCACTATTACTAAGGTCTAATCTCTAGAAAAATTTAAAAAATAAGCATCAATTTATGAGGATGGTTTTTGGTAGTTTAGGCAATATTTGAAAGGATTTGACTCAAATTCCCATGGGTACATGGGAGAAATTTAGTGGCAATTCTATTTAGAAACCTATGGTTTCAATGAAATTTGTCACATTTTCGCTAAAAATACACAATTTTATAGAATTTGGCTATAGTTTTTTGAACAAAACCCATGGTTTTAAGCATTAAAAGTCAGTCTTGAGTAGAAAATCTCACATTTTTTATGAAATTGTCATTAGATTAACCTCTTTGAATAATTTTTGGTCCAATTTTGTGTGTATATACCCTTGAGTTCTAGTTTTCCTCCAACCATCTGTGTATCTAAATCCCTTGTAAAGAAGCTAAGGTAGTGGAGCAACTTCCTACACTAATCTTGAGAGGAGGATAATGCAAAAACTTTACAGATCTTTCTAACAGTTATAGAAACTTAAATAGAAATAAACATAAATATCATGCATACCACAACATAGTGATTTACATGGGTAAAACCCTTTTGGGAGAAAAACCCCACACTCCAAAATCTGCCCAATATATTATTCAAAAATCACAAACATCGCAATATACTTGCAGAGCAAGCTTCTCACAAAAGTATCACCAATTAGAGATCCAAAGGCGATACGACTGCTATCAGACTCTTAGAATACATCACACTACATAGTTGTAATACAACGCCCTCATAATATAGGGTTTCCTTCTAGGGAAAGTCAAGCCAATTAAATATCAATTGTTAGATATGAGACCTAATGATGAATGGTCTAGATTTACAATAATACAATACACATAAAATTTGGATTTCAAGGACACTACCCTTGAGCCCTTGGATCCCCCACTGGGGGGATGATCCCCTTCCCCCTGTGCTTAGCTATCAACATTACCTTATGTAATTGCAAGGTTGAGACAAATTTTACCAAAAACCCCATGTATATACTCTTTACATGCATGTGCATATACCCGTGGGTAAATAAATAATGAATATACATTTGTACCCCAATTGTACCCGATGTATATACATCTTTTAAAACTTTGAGACTATATATATATTAGGATAATACATATATGTCAAGAATTTGTGTCTATTTTTAAAAAAAATAGACAATTTTTTTCTTTGTATATACTCAAACTTGGACCTACATAGTATAGTGGATTCCATATAGTATAAGTCGTACAATCATACAAAATTTGTAGTGCAAAATTTGAAGGCCCTACAAAAATATCAAATTTTTTGTAATGAAAGTTCTATCAAGTGTTATATGTCAAAAGTCATATGTTGGTCACTCTAGATGCAACTATGAGCTTTATTTCATACATGGAAGCTCCTACTAAAACTTGATCTTCAAAAGCACTCAAAGTGAAGCTAAAACTTGAAAAACCAAGTTAAATATAAATAACTACAAAATAAAAGACACGCAATGGAGTTAGACAAGGGGAAACACTCTCGAGTGGAGTCACTACAATTTAAGAAATAATATAGAGTTAAATTGGAAAACAAATGAATAAAAAAAGATTTGTATTCTAAACTATTCCAAACCTTTAATAGATCTCACATTTAGGAATTAAAAAAATAACACAAGAATTAAAAACAAAATTACCAATGAACATTATTGCACGAATTTTATTTTCTCCAATTATTGTTGGAATTGGTTTCTCTTACACAAAAGGTACCTATTTTGACAACGTATAGTTAGCAAAGATGGGGTATGTGCAAGATCATGATGGGCCAAAAAGTGGTAATATGATGGGTAAGTGGCCGATGACTATTTTTTTACCCAAAATTGATGAAATGAAAAGGGTTTTTAAAGGAGATTCTCAGCTTTCTACCGATATAAATTATGCTTTACTTTGAATTTAATAAGTAATTATTATTCATTTTCTATTCAAATTATGACTAAAGTCTTAGTTGATAGGCTGATTGAAAAACATCTATAGCTTTAAAACGGTATCACATTTTTTGAATCCAAAACATATGTCACATTCTATGTTTCACATAATATAGGATTAAAAAAAGAAAAATTGAATTTCATGAAGTTTTCACCAAGTTAAGGTGGTCAGACATACAAGTTTTTATATTTTTTAAAAAGTTGTAATAAAAAAATCATAATTAATTATTTACTTGGAAAAAAATTATAAAAAAATATGCATCACATCGGGGCATGAGTCCTCTACTTATATCTAAAATCTTATAAAAAATCTTATTATTTTACTGTGGTTAGGGTGGTCAGACAGACACCTACTTCTTATTTTTTCCCTAAAATTTAAGTACCACTGCATTGAAATTTTAAATTTTCACCAAATAGATTTCTTTTTTTTTAAACAAACCTAGTAGTTTAGAAACTACATTCAATTTGCTACAGCTTCTATTGTTACATATTTTTGAAATAATATAGATAAATTATTCAATTTTTTACGTGAAGTTTCCTAATTCTAATTTTTCTAATTTTTTTGCCACTTAAGGGCATGTTTTTTCCATGATGATCCTGCACATACCCGATGAATGAATGAAATGGATTAGAGTGTGCCTCACTTTATAGATTTGGGAGAGGCAATGACATTTAGAGATGTGATGGAAATATCAATAGTCTAGGATGAGTGAGAGGACTCCCTAGGATTGAGGAGAAAATGGAGTTCTATGAGGGACATTGTTGGAATGTGAATGGCTAGAATGATCCTACCAAAAATAGTAAGTATTTGCAACCATGAGGGATTTGGGAGACAAGTATTCTTAGGATCCCTTTATTCTTGGAAGTTGGTGGAGAGAATATAGCCATGATTAAATAATAATATTATTTGATTATTTTATCCATGTGTGGGGGAAAATATGTGTAAATAATAATAAATTTATTTAATTATATGTGAGATGAAAAAGGGGATAATTAAATAATATGATTATTTAAATATATAAGTGACATTAGGTGAAGAAGAAATTTGACTATGTGATGTAATTATTTAGTCAATTTTGGACAAGTGTATACTAAGGAAATAGTGGGTGTCTACAGTTACATTCTAATATATGGATCAATGGTCAACCATTAAATTCATCATTGACTTAATAGAATTTAGAACTTTATTTCTCCTAAATTAGTTTGAAGATTGATATTTTCACTAAAAGCCTCACCCACAAAACCACAATCCATTAGATGGTTTAGTGCAAGACCTAAGAAATGTGTCAATTAATAGTACCAACTATTGTACTCCATCAATATGTTTTAATAAATAGTCTTTTGCAACATATCTCCACTAGAAGTATGTGATCTTTTACTTGGGTAGCCATATCTTTACCATCAACATATGATCTATAATGAAAATACAATAAGTTTTTTCATAAGTTTTGTTGATAAGAGATTGCATATTAGAATTACTTCTTAAGTTATCACTCATTAACACTAGATAATATAACAATCTATTCAATTATATTAATAATTTTGTGCTTTTTAATGGATAGAATTAAACATGAGAACATTGTTGTAGCATCAATTCATACCATAATTCTTCTAGCAATAGAAAAGACATCAAAGTAGAACTAAAATTTGGAAGAATCCAAGAATATATTTTATTCACATAGGTAAGTGCCTACATAATATGTGATAAGGGATTTATTATAGATTTGAAAGGTCAAATGAAACATAAAAGCTTCTACACTAATGAGGAAGAAGATTACTCCACTGAAGAAGAAGATGAAGATGCATCCGTAGAAGAAAAAGGAAAGGTTTTGTTTAAATGGATCTTGAGACTACTAAAGGAGATGCAAATATGGGTTCTAGAAACAATGAAGAAGAGGTAGATCTTATGGAAGAGTTGATGTGCATTGAAAAGGAAATCACAAGACTAAATAACATAATTGTAGAAGAATTGAGAGCTAAAGAAAAGGTATCTAAAGAATCAAAGAAATAAATAAAGTTGATTGTTGATTTGAAGACCCAGACTAAAGAAGCAAAAAGAGTTGAAGAGGTTCTAACATAAAATCTTCTATCGGGAGATAAAGACTATGAAAATATAGAAACAAAAAATTTTGATAGTAAGAAAAGAGCTTGAGAAAGTGAAAAAAAACTGCAAATGAAGTTTGGTAAGAGTATTGAAACCCTAGATCAGATTTTGGAAAATCAAAGAGCTTCACATGTCAAAAATGGAATAGATTTTGATGGTCAAAAGAAGGTTATAGAACAGACTATGACAACTACTAAGGAAAGTCTAGAAGTGATAGCCTCCAGAAGTTAAAAGTTTGAAAGAGCAATGGCAAGTGATAAAAGATGACACACAATGATGGCTTCATTCAAGTGTAGAGCAAATGAAGAAGATCTGAAAAATAGGGATACAATACTAGGTTAAGTTTTCTTTTCTCTAGTTACTATTTCAATTGTAATAATTTTGGTCATAAATTTGAGGACTGTAGAAGAGCTCCAATAAGAAGAAATAACTTTGTTAGTAACAATGCATTTGCAACTCTGTACAATTTCAATATCATTTTTTTTAAGTGCAACAACTTTGGACACATTGCTAGGAACTATAGAAGCAATTTTGTGAGTCCCCAACTACCAGAAAGTGGAAGAAAATGATTAGAAAGAAAAAGTCATGAATCGGAAAAGGTCTGAAAGAAGGTTCCTAAAGAGAAGAAGTAAAAAAAAATCAATGATTGCTCAAACTACACTACATGCTCAAAAGGAGAAGAATATGTGGATCATAAACAATGGTTGATCTAGCCACATGACTGGAGATAAGAGTAAGTTCATGAATTTCAAGAAATTTAAAGGTGGTTTAGTGACCCTTAGAAATAATTCAATTGCCAAAATTTCTAGTAAGGGTACTTTAAGTCTTGATGGTGGAAAAGTAAAGACTCATGATGCTTTGTATGTTGAAGGCTTAAAGCATGATTTGTTAAGTCTCAGTCAGATATGTGACAAAAGCTACAAGCTATCTTTTAGTGTTGATGGTTGTGAAATCAAAGAATCAAGTACTAGTGAATTGATTGCAGAAGGAAGCAAAACAAACAATGGCATTTATCATGATCTCAATGAGTTGAATGGACAAAGTTATGAAAGTTGGATTTGGCACATAAGGTTAGGACATATGAATTTTGATGATTATAAAGATTATTTTAAAAGGAATAGTCTAAGATATGCTGAAGATTAGGAAGCCTCAATCAATTAGTTGCAAGCCATGTCATGAAGGGAAAAATACAAGAAGCAAGTATCTTGCTAAGGAGTATTCCGCATCAAAACCATTAGATCTAGTCCATACAAATTTGTGTGGACCCATGAGGACTAAAATTCCACAAGGAGACATGTATTTCATTATTATCATTGATGATTATACTAGGATGACTTGGATAACATTGTTTACAGAGAAGTTAGGAGCATTTGAAAATTTTGAGGCATTCAAGGTATTAGTAGAAAATGAAACCAAAAGACAATCAAGGCTTTGAGATCTGACAGAGGTGGAGAATTCACCATTGAGTGTGAGCATGATCTATACCTGAGCCAACATGATCAAAACACAAGGAAACTAGTCACATTAGCTAAGTTAAACCAAGCTCGTTATGAAATTCTTGAAAGCACAAAACAAGGAAACCATGAATACAAAAACTTGAAATAACAAGCAATGCATAATGAAATCCTAGCTAAATACCCAAAAGCTCATCCCATAGGGGGATTGGTGTCATATTGATGTTGAATATTGGCCCTTTCCCAATCCTTTTGATGAACAAGCTTCAAGATTGTGATAAAATGATGAAATTGATGCAAGATGGTGTTGGATTCAAGCTAAAATGGTGAAATATGGGAGATAGTAGATATGGAATTGTGCATAGTAAATTTTCTTTCAAAAGTGGATCCCTTTCTCATAGGAGTGAGTCCTATTTATAGGAAAAATGGTTGAATCAAGGGTTGAGATTCATTTTCCCAATCAATGGTTGCTAATTGATGAGAGGATTGAAGGATGATTAGCCTTGTGACAAGTGTCACAAGGCTAAGAGAGGTGATGGGGACATGTTCTCACACATGTGTGAGCACAATTTGGGAAGAGAGTATGTAAGGAGTAAAGACATGTGGGTGAAGAATTAAAGGCATGTGGGTGAAGGATATTAAGGCATGTAAGAGAAGTAAAGGCTTGTGTAAGAGACAAGATGGCCTTTGTAAGAGCCATTAAGGATTTTGTAAGAGTCATTAAGGCTTTTGTAAGAACCATTAAGGTTTGGGTGAGGTAAATTCAATGGAGGAAGTAAATGAAGAAGGAATATTCCATAGGAATATTCTCATGCAAGTGTGAGAGAAAATAGCCATTTAATTAATTTAAGAAAATTAACTAGTTGTGCAAGTTGGAGTTAGTAAACCATGGGTTTATTTAATTGGAATGGAGTTAAATGTTGGAGAATGGACTAATGAGGATTGGAAAGTGGATAAGGTTAATTAATCAAAGATTTATTAACCTAGTTGGGATTTAGGAGATTTTAGAGGAATGTGGGAAAATGTTAGCTTTAATTAAATAGAGGGTTATTTAATCAAATGGGAAGACATAGGAAGTTTAATTAAATAATTTGCATTATTTAATTAAATGGGATGAAAATTAGTACAAAGGGAATGGATTAATCCAATAAAATTGATTATTTGATTAATAGGAGAAAATGATAAATTTAATTAAATAATTTAGATAATTTAATTAAATAGTTAGCGAAGAGGTGATTTAGGATGAAATGGTGTTAAAAATTAAATTCAGATGTGTAATATCAATCACGACGATTTGAAATGTCTACATTTTTCCCCTCTTTGAAGTGAGGTACACCTATTACAATGGTTCAAAGACTAACGCTTTTCAATATCAACATTGCTGCCTAGATCAAAAATTAAAAATTTCTTGGTTTTTTTTGGATGCCCTACTATTTCCCTAGTGGAAGGAATTATGTTAGTATGTTTCCCCTCAAGAGATCAAGTGAAAATTTTTATTTTTCGATTGAGGTCGTGATAAAAATACAAGAGGAGTGGTTTTGCTAATCAAAGGATATGAAATATGCTTCTTTTAGAAAGAACAAATATTTGATGTAGACAATTTTATGATGTATAGATAGTCGTCGACCATGGGTAGGTTCATGTATATTTTGATATATTAAACAAATTTGATACCTGGATAGAAATGTTAGTAAGTGAAAGGTGGAAAATTGTGTGCTTTCAAACCTTTAGGGTTTAGGACCTAAAAGGGGCAATTTTCACTAACTTTCACTCAAGAATAAACCCTTGAGATCTCAATGCAAAAGAGAAAGAGATCTTGCAAGAGGGTTGTCCTAGGGGTTGAATATGATCTAATGAGGAGTCACCACCAAGTCTAAACTTGGAAAAGAAAATGAAATGAAAAACCATAATTGAATGCAAGCTAACACTAGATGACCTAGAAAAGTGGATGAAATGAAACAAAAAACTACAAAACAAAATGTGTGCACCTGGGAATCTAGAGAAGGCTAGATGGAGATCTAGAACACTAGAAAATTTTCTTTTACTATTGATTGGGACTCATTTGCCAAGCTAGGTGAGTCATTCTAGTTTCTGGAAAACTATGTAGGAACAGGTTTCAGACAAAAGGGTATCTAAATCTGTAAAATCTTGAAATTTGACTGGAACTGGGACTAATTCACTAGAAGTGGAAAATCAGTCCATTTGGGATTTTCTACAACTTCAAAGGCTGATCCTACTCTTTTATGTCTGCTTTGTCCTTCTTGGCTGGTTGCCTAATTTGAACCTTCGATATGCAACTTGTAGGTCTTCTCCAATTTCCTCCAAGGCTTGATGACAACTTTGACAACTTTGAATGATTTGCAACTTTTCTCCAATCTTGCTTCTTAGGAAATATGCAACCTAAACCTACAAATCACACATAAAGGAGAGGGAAAAATGTTGTTGGTTTAGTGGATAGGGGTTTTCCTTGGTCAAACCCCTTGTTGGAAATCAATCCTTGAAATGAAATCAAATATGAATGGAGAATAATGAATGAACAAAGAACAATGTTGCAACTCACCAAACCCTAGCAATAAGGTGCTACAAATATGCTTGAGATGGTTGCAATGGATGTGGTTCTTGACTCTTTCTTGAATGATGTTGATCTTGAATGAAACACTTGCTTGAATCATAAACCCTACATCGCAATTGTTACCATAATAACAAACATGATGGATGAAATATTTGACATGATGATTGATGCTTGAATGTTGCTCTAAAATGCTTGATAATCTACCCTTGAATGCTCTTGGGCATGATTGAATGCTCTTGTGAACTCTAGATTACTTGTTAGATTGCTAGGTGATCTCTTGAATGCTTAGGTGAAAATATGAGTGAAAGAAACTTGTATTTATACTCAATTATGCAAGAATTCCTGAAATTACAACACTATAAGCCAACATTAGATCTAGGAGAATAAAATCCTGCTAGAAATTTGATTTAAATTTAATTTTGGGCCACACAGGACTCATTCGCCCAAGGTGGCGAATGAGTCCCATTAGACATAATGTATGGGACCAAAAACCAAAAGTGCTTAGAAATGTGTGAAAACCGGTTTGGGACCCAAAAATCTAGGTGGGACCATTCACCCAAGGTGGAAAATGAGTCCCAAATCACTAAATCTGGGCCACACTTGAGCCAAAAACACTTGAATTGTGATTGGCTAATGATTGGTGTCAGTATTATCCTTGAAAAGATGTAATAATTTAGGCTTGTGAATGTAAAATAGGGCCAATTAAAGCATAAGAAATTCCAATTATTAATGGAAAGCCTAGAAAAGTGTGAAAGTGTGTTACAACACTTTACAAAACTTGAAATAAGGCAAGATTAAGATTAAAAAGAGGTTTATTATGTTCATTTCATTAATAAATCCTTAGGAAAGTGTGAAAGTGTGTTACAACACTTCACAAAACTTTAGGAAGGTACCATTTAAATTCATTAGTTCACAAGGGCCCAAGACCTAATGTGAATTTTTCAACCACGTTACAACACTAAATCAAGGCAACATTAAGCCTAAATTCACAAGGAGGGACCAAACAAGTGTGAAAATGTCCCTCACGACATTTTTTGACACTACAATAAAAATAGAAGAATAATCTATAGAATGAGAATGATTAGATAGAAGTAGAAGAATGAGATGGATATTGATTAACCAATGTTTGAGATTGATTCAAAAGTCCAACAAGCCTATGATCATTCAAGACTTTATTAGATATGGTGATGAGAGAGATGATTTTCTTGTTTCATAAGATTGGGATACTAATGGCATATTATTCCTTATTTTTGATGAAACACATGGACACGATGCATCAAGGTATGGATAACCAGGATGGCATTGTGTCTAGTGCGATGGAATTTGACTTTGGAGATAGATAAGAGTATTCTTGTTCACACCTGACATACAAAAACCTTGCTAGGATGTACTTCAAAAGTTTCAAACATCTTAGACCAAAACAAGGAGAGGCATAACTTAACAATGTAATAGTCAACAAGTTTCCCAAAACATCATCCATACACACCCAAAAAAGCAAGTATTTACCAAGGTTATTTTACAAGATCATCCAACAAGCATAACAAATGAAAGATAATGATCAATGCCCCATTCCTTTCTCTCTAAATTGTTTTGACAGACATCATCAAGAGGTCATTTGAATGGGTGGAATAAGATAAATCAAAAGAAAAGATCAAGTGAACAAACAAGTCAATGTTCTCCATACCTCTAGCCAAGGGAATATGTGTGAGGATAAGAATCCAAAGTGATATCCAAAATAACACACATTGTTGGAAATATATATCCTAGGAAATGCATTGCACAAGATGATGATTGGTGATTGTTTGTTTGAAAAGGCCATTGATATAAAGTTTGATTGACATGTTTGCTAAAATGAGATCAAGAGTTTGATTTTGTGTTTAAAATTTTATTGTTTTGATTTTGATTTTACATTTGAAGTTTTCTTTTGTTGATTGTTGTAGTTGTTTTTGTTTGTTTTTCCAAAGGATGAAGGTGGCGATTGATTTATTATGGATGATTGATTATCACGGGTGAAGCGACATGAGATGGATGGGTTTCTTCAAATATTTGCATTTTTTTTAAAGTTTTGAGGTTGTTTTTTATTTTGGGGTTATTTAAATGTTTTGATTTTAAATAATAATAAAATAACTTGACCTATATTTAGTCCAATTTAATAATAAAAAAACAATCCTAAGTTTAGCTTAAATGAATAATGTAATAAGGGACCTAATAATTAATCAATTATCAGGTGATGTCCTAATTTCTCCAACAATATACTTGACATAACGTGAACATTACATGGTAACAGATCTAAGGAATAATTGGTTTGTTAATTAAAGAAATCTTTGCATGGTCTCAAAAAAATTTCTATGATGTATCAAAATTTTAATTCATATATTTTGAAGTTGGGATTTACAAGATCCAAATTAAATGATTACATATACTTTAAGTAGGATGGTGATCATTTATTTGTTATCACTTTGCATGTGGATGATATGTTGATATTTGGTAATAGTAAATGGATTATTAAGAATTTGAAGTCTCAATTTTTATTACAATTGATATGAAGAACTTGGGGGCTACTAAGTTCATCTTCAACATGGATATTAGAAGAGATAAAGCTAACATAAATATTTGGTTATATGAAAGAGTAACAAAACCATTTCACAAATCATATGAAAAAACTTAGCTTCCTTATTTCAAAATCTATCTTAGCAACATAAAAATTCAACAAATATTTTATTGTATTATTTTTTTAAATTATATTGTTTTTTATTTAATTTAAGAAATTTTAGTTTCATAAATGGTATAAATAATATTGATTTTAGGTTCATGGTAGTTTTTTGAAAATATCCCCTAATGGCTTTGCTACTTCCATCCCTCCTATGCTCATGTATCACCACCTCTGTGGCTTTTCAATGCTCCTCTAGTTACCAGCTTAGATCCAAATTCTCTAGTTACATATATGATCACTTGAACAAAATATATATCCCCCTACACCAATAGAAGGTCACATTAGTGATCAAGTGCCCTTATTCAAGGCCCAATTCCCTTCCCTCCAGTGCTTGGTCATGTGGGTGACTAAGGCCTTTCTAGTGAGCTTATTTTTCCCTTGAAAACCCTTTTGGAGTAGATTTATGAAATTAGGCATAACTTGGGCATACCATGTCTATTTTTTGAAAAATAATAAGTGTTGAATTTTTTTTTTCATGATCTATACATAGACAACGGATTTATTTTTCGAGATCTAGGTACACAAAAATCCAATTTGAAGTGAACTATTTTGATTTTTCTTTACCATTGTAAAATTTTGCAAAAAGGGTTTATTTTTCTTATTTTTGGGGAGTTCATTTTCCTTCCTAAAACACATCAAATAATTAAAAATACATTCCATTCCTAAAAAATATTTATTTTTGCAAACAAAAAATCAAGCACATTGTGGTAGAAACCTCTTCTATTGAACATCTTATGCCACAAATATCACACCAATAAAGCTCAAATGACTAGATTAATTACTAATGTACAAGGGATAATGGTCCACATTAGACATTTTCCTACAAGAATATGATGGATGACTTGACAAATGGGACTAAATGCACTACAAGGTAAAAGTTCAAGTATGTGTCACACTTTATAAAAAAATGGCCAACCAAAATATGTTTTTCGACTTGGACTACCTAAAGTGACATTTCTATTTTAAAATTTAAGAGAATGTAAACTAATGAAATATATAATTATTGATTCAATTTTTTTTATAATTTTTAAAAAATTCATTGAATATATTTTTAAAAATTTAAGAGATTAATTGTAATTGTTATTTTTTAACATAGATAACTTGAAAATATAGTACGCATGAAAAAAAAATAAAAAAAATTGATGAATATTTATTTTTTAATAAATTTTAAAGTTGAATTTAATCAAAACATTATGCTTTTCATGGCATGTCAACTTTTGTCTAAAGTTTTTAATTTTATTTTTAAAAATTATACTCTTTTGGAGAGGATTCTCTCTTCTAGTGCACCCTTTTGTAGAGATCAAGAGTAGGAATCTTTTTTATATCATCCTAAAATATTTTGTTAGCCAAAAGTTGTCATATCTTTGTACTTTACCCTACATTTTTTAGACAACCTATTGTTTCATATTAAATATTGTCACACTCCTAAGCACATCTAACATAAGTAAAAGAAGTTGTTTGTTACTATTAATGAGTTTTGGGCATTACAAATTCAAACAAAATTGACTACTCTTGCACCTAATTCCTTTCCTTTTACTAAGGACTTTCTAGTAAAACTCAAGCCTTTTAGATCACTATTGGAAGGTTGTGGAAAGAATAAAACTAACAAAGTATGTATCCTTTTTATCATGTCTAAGTTGAGAGTCATTTTAGGTCTTCTCTTGTACTTTATATTCTACTATGGATGTATTGGGTGAGACATTTATCATGCCTCATTTTGAGTTTTTTGTGATAATTTAATATGGGAATAGGCTAAGTTAGCACAATTAGATTCACTTTCCAATTCTAAAAATTGTGTATTGGTCGTACAGTCAAGAAGCCTAAGAAAAAATCTTTCACGAAGTAGTGAGAATTCTTCTAAGACAATTTGATCAGTGTATATATAGAGACATGGAGATGACAAGTTTTGATAATATTTTTAAACATAGATTATTTTATTTTCACTAGTAGCTCCTCATCCATGCTTTAGGATATATGAATCTCCTTATGGGGCACTTTGACATGATTGATCTTGGTATTCTACACTTCTTTCTTGGTCTAAACGTTCTTCATACTAGTAAGATGATATCCATATGCAAGTAGAAGTATGTCATTGATCTATTTCATTATTTTAGCATGGTTTATTGTAAGCTTCTTGTTACATCATTTTACTCTAATGTCACTTTGACTACCACTTGAACCATACCTAGTGTTGAAGCCACATTGTATAGATAATTGGTTGGTAGTCTCTTTTATATGACAAATGTGCATCATAAGTGTTTTCCCATGAGGATTGTTAATTTTCTTCATTTGTGAGAGATATGCTATGTACATAGGTACTATTTAGGCCTTGTTGCTAAGACCCATTTTTTCTTTTCATGCATTATTTAATGCCTCCCTAAGTTGAAGTTAAGGAGGGGTGTTGGTGTGAACATAGTACTTTATCTCCCTAGTTAGACATTAGGACCTATTCACACAATTTTAAGCTTACTTATAATTCCTTTTATTTTTTGTCTCATTTGATAGGATTTAGACACATGGCATAATATTGTATGCTTTAGGAATTTTATCAAGTTTCCCACACACACAAGGTTAATTATTTTTGTTGTGTTATTCTATAATTTTATTTTCTTAAGGCAATATAGCAATTTTTACATTGCAACTCTTATTTGTGGATTTTTTTGTCTTTTGTTGATAGATTGTTTTATGTGTGGATTCACCATTAGTCCAACACTAAAGAGAGCCTTCAAGTACTTGTAGGGACTATAGAGTATTCTATTTTCTACCACAATGAGTGCTTGTAACACTTAATGGAGATCCAAGGGTTAATTGGCTCAAAGTGGGTGGGAGATGTGGATAGTTGGAGATCTATCAAGGGCTATGTCTTTAACCTATTTGGTGATGCAATTAGCTGGATGAGAAAATAACAATATGTAGTTTTTTATGGAATCTAGAAAGAGAATACATGAGAAGCTACACATACTTTTAAGGATTCATTTTAGTTTCAAAGATCGTGTTCAAATATTGGGCTAAGTTAGGGAGAAATTCGGATTGGATATGATAGTCAAAGTGCCATCAACTTGACAAAGAACCTAACTTTTCATGCACAAAACATATAAATGTTTATTATAATTTAATTTGTGACATGGTGGAGTATGGAAGAGTGATGATTGAAAAGCTCGACCCTTTGGTGAATGTTGTAGATGCATCGCCAAACTCAAAGAGCATAAATAAGTTCAAATAGTGCAATGAATATATGGGCCTCATGCGAGGCCTTATTAGTTAGATGTTGGCCTTTCCCTTATGCTCTTACAAGGTGTTTGACAAATGGGATAATGTTGGAAAAAAGGTGTCTCAACCTTGCTTTTTTAGCGTTTGTATTTATTTATTATTCACAGTTTACATATTTTAGGTGGTCTCACTTGGAGTGGCATTGTTTGTCACTTGTAATTTGTAATTTAACAATTTATAATTATTATTTAGTTGTCACACAAGTTGCTAAATGCAACTATTAGAACTTGTAAGGTGTGTAAAAATTGTTAAATTAGAAAGAGCATGAAAAAGGGGAGTTAAGTGTGGATTTAAAGAAGATCAATGAAGATCTTTAATTTGCATATGCATGTCACCAAAAAAATGGATAAGACCACGTGGAGCACTCTAGTTGAAAGAAGACGTTTCTAATTTGTATAGAGATTTGAGTGTTGCTTTTCACTATGTTTTTCTAAAATCATTGATAGTTTATCATTTTGAATCATACCTATTATATATTTGCACATAATTTAAAGATGATATATTTTTCTTGTGTGAAGGCTTAAACTTATTGATGTTTTGTAACAAGTTTTGATATCATAAATACACTAACTCAAAAATTTAAAAGCTAATTTTTCTTAAAATTGATATCATAAATACACTAACTCAAAATTTAAAAGCTAATTTTTCTTAAAAATTAAATCTCAAGAGAAATATTGTATTGCTTTTTTACTATCAACTTCCTTTTGATAATCTGAAAATACTAATTATTATTCTAATTAGTAAAATTTTGCCCTCTTCTCTTTATTACAATTCCATTAATCAATTTTAACCTTTACTTTTTGAAATCGAAAAAAGTATTTGATCATATTTCCATTTCATGATAGCTGACAACATTAATTATGATTTAGCCTTGAAAGTTAGCCCTTCCTTGGAACTTGGGACAACGATAATATATTTTTCCAAACAACCACGTCAATCCAAGAGCTTTTGGAACACTAGACAATTCTATATTATATCGCTCCTGAGCACAAGAGTGGGAACTGGGACCTCCCTTGGCTGACTGCAGATACTTTCTAAAAGATTTTCACAGAGCTCTGATCCCTCCTCAGTCTGTTTGTCCCCTTGCACATTCATTTTCTGACAAAACTTTCAGTAAAACAAAAAAATTACTACCAGAATTGCTCCAAACAGAAATGTTGAGTGCTATCCAGTCACACGGTGAATACGGACACTGGAGCAATCCTTCTAGTGAGGATAAACATTCTGAATTGTTCTTTTCAAATCCATTGCGTATGGGATTATCAGACTATAATTTTGGCCTCATCTTTTCATAAAAATTCAAGATTTGATGAAATTTTTGGAGCCATACAACTTCATCATTAACAAAGAAAAATATCCAAATCCAAATAAAATAAATTCTTGAATTCTTTTCATCACATTTGAAATCAGTACTCAAGTGAAAGAACGAAAAAATCGGCTGATATAAATGTCGTTTAAATTTTCATTTAGAAAGTATATCTACAAAATGTTGATGACAGTGATCCACATCATTTAACAGAAAAGCGAAAAATTACAGTAGGTAGACACAAGAGAGAGAAGGGGATAGAAAGGGACTAGACTACTATATTCCAAGAAGAATTGAGAAAATTAGTCAGCTTTCCAAAAACCTGTCCGTTTCATGGCAGGTGCCGCACGCACGCTCCCTGGTGAGTTTCTTTAGGTCGCATTTACTCCCTGAGACTGGATCCCCTGACCTATGGTAGTACGAGCACTAATACTAGTCGTAATAATAATAACGTATAAGAAATTGAAAAAAAAACTGTCTAGTCTCTTCCATATATGTGCCAGCAGAGAAGCATGGTGACGCATCGACGGAGAATGTAAAATCTGGCGCGGTGTTCCTTCGCCAGAGCTGCACAGCGCTTGGTGAAGCTGCGGCCGTCTCTATTACTTGACGCCGTTTTGGCACCGGCTGTGGTTGCTGCAGCAGGAGTCGGCGCTTTAGCGTTACATGACAGACACTGCCCCATGATTTTTCTTCCTTGTAAGCTCTCAGAAAACAGCGAAAATGGTGATCATGGAGAAAGCAAGGAAATGTGAAGAGGAGTGAATGGAAGAATGGGCATACGATCTAATAAAGCGCGGAGAAGGGACAACGGTGGGTCCCGCCCCATCGTACTTCACGTTAACGGTGCCGTGGGTGTGTTTACTGGCATTATTTTATTATTTTTTATGGATTAACTAGGTTGCATTAATATCGGTATTAGGGTTAGGCTTAGGCAAGGCTTTAGTATTAGGGCAGACTTGAAAGGATAATTGTCATAAAAAATTTGTTATGTGATTGAATTTATACATTTGTAGTGTGAAATATAATTAAATTTTTAAGAATATTGTATCATTTGCTTTTGGATGAATAATGAAGTTTGTATAGAAATATTTGTATGGATAGTTATTATGAGAAATTAGTTTTATAATCTAATTTAAGATTTTTTTTATAAAAAAAATTTAAAATTTTAGAATTCTAATATTTGGTATAAAAGTCAGAATTTACATAGGATCAAAATTAGAAGAGCAATTTGGAATTGATAACTATCATAAAAAAATGGTTGTATGGTCATATTTAAATATTCTATGTCTTTTAAGAAGATCATATCACTTAAATTTACGCTGTGTTATTTTTGAGCATCAACCTTTCAGATCAAACTCTATGATCCATAACACAATGTTGATGTTAAAAAATAACACACAATTTAAATCCATAAATCTTAGCAATCTAATATTATGGACTTTGGAAACAAAATGTGTTAAAAAGAGAGATTTCAAATAAAATATCAAATTTTCTAAATTTTCTATAAGAGTACTTTTTATAGTCTTAGTATTTGAAGGTAGATAATCATCATTTTTGTCTTGAAAAAATTGTTTTTGGAATCAGTTATGTCAAAAGCATACACACTTGAACTTAGAAACAATCTTTCAAATTTTATATTGTGAATAATTTATGTTAAACTCTTATTTTTGTCATGAGATACAATAAAATCTCAACAAGAATGTATTACTCATACTTGAATTTAGAAGCAATCTTTCAAATACTATATGGATTGTGAAAAATTTATGCTAACTCTCACTTTAATCTTGAAATACAATTAAATTTCAACAAGAAAATATTACTACAAAGCAGAAATTTTAAATATATTCTCAAAATTTCTATAAGACCCTCATGAACATCTATATTGACTATGACAAATTAAATAAACATACACACTAGAAGCCTATTTTAACTACACAATTAAAAATAATGAAAATCCAAATAATATTCCCCTCCATAGAAATCACTTGAAATTTAAACCTAATATAATAAAATTTCTCAAATTTTAAACCTTAATAAATGGTATAACCTCTCTTCACCTTGACTAACTATTTTGCTTTGAAAAATCAATTAATCATTATAAAAATGCATGCACCATGTTGCATAGACGTTGGGTTTATTCAGCTTGGTTATGGGTAAGATGAGGTAATAGAAAGGGACGCGGCGTCACATGGCAACCACATGAACAGGCGGTGGGACCCGGCAACCGATGAGCACTCAGCACTTGTCGGCCATGGACCCCACCGACTCCCAAACTTGGCGGGCCCAGACATACCCACGCGCTTGCCCACGTGCGCCTGGACACGTGTCCCGCCGATTTCTCCCCGCAGTCGGTCTCGCGGTGCCCCCTGCATGAAAATTCGCGGACTTCTTTCTGTTGTGGAATGGGAGAAAGTGGAAGCTGCCTCGATCTATACGTCACCAAGCTGGATTCCACCACCTTTACGTCACAATTTACTAATAAAGCCCGTTGCTTCTTTCATTAATAATTAATATTTTATAAAGATAATAATAAAGTTTTCACAAGATACTATTGTTGAGTTTGTGGAAAATTTGTTTCCCGAAGGACATATTCTAATAAGATTCATTTCTTATTTTAATGATTGAATTATCAAGTGTGATTAAACATCGATGAAAAAATAATGGATTATCTTTTTTATTTGATTGGAAATGTTTTTAATATGTATGTATGGTTGGATTTTGGATGGTTAGATTTTAACAGTTTTTTTTTTTTTTAATATATATATTTGATTATTATTTTTATTTGTATTCATTTATTTATTGATGAGGAAAAAGAAGAATAAGGTGGTTTTTCTAATTTGAACTTATTATTGATTGGTCTTCTTGTTAATATTACGGTCTTTTAGATGATTGTGAGCCTCTTTTATGGTGTACCTTTCATTGTTTAAGTGACTTTGTTTTGATATTTTTTCTTGTTTTTTAGACTTGACCTTACTAAGACTATGAGGATGTGTGCTATGATCCAAGCTTTCACCCACAACATTAACAAAAGAAATGGACACACAAATATTTCGTGATCCAAATGTGATAGTAAACAAATCGCATTTCACTCTTTTGTGCATAAAGTGTTGTCACATAACAATATGACACACTTGATATGCATACCAACACATTATGCATGGTGACAAAAGTGGAAGACTTACTCAAACATGAGTCAAGTCACTATGACAACCCAAATAAAACATGTATAATCTTACACAATCACAAACTTTGCAGTATGAATTGGATTTTGTAACCCTTCAAACTTTGGTGTTTGAGTTGTAATTTGCAACCCCCATTGAGCTTGCACTTGAAGCTTTAAAGCCCAATTTCATTTTATAGGATGTAAAATGTAAGTTACACAACTCCAAACCTTGGACCTACAAAATACAAATGCAACTCCAAACTCTACCACCCTTGCAATTTAGACTTCAAGGTCCAAATTGCAAATTACAACCCTATAGAAAAATACAAGCTTGAACAACAAGCTCTATTGTTGCTAGCAACTAGGAAGATTTAGTTTTCTCATTTCACACGATGTACAAAAATAACTTGGGCCAAGCATTCAAGCACATATAAGCTCTTTCTTGGTTGAGCAAGAACTTCCCAAAAGTTGTATAGTTGTCAAGAAATGAATGAAATAAAGATTCATGATTCTAACATAATCATAGAAATGTACAAACATGATAACATAACATCATAGTATGTCCACCTAGCATACAAATATTAGCATAGCATAAAATTCCATTTCAAAACATAACATACCAAAATAACTAAAATAATGCAAATGAATACCCCATCCCAAATGTGGATAGTTTATCATGTATTACAAAGTTCAAGCATGATTTCAATATATAAATTGAACTAATGAATGATGAAAGTTCATATACACACATTTGTCTAAATGATAAATGGTATACACTACCACAACCAACTAAATAATTTTTTATTCTCTCCCAATCAGATCCACAAATTCAACTAGGGCCACCCAACCATGTGGAACCCTTAGGTCCACCCCTCTAAATTGAGAGATGGTTGATTGGGAAACCATACATAAACACAATACAATATGGGTGATGATGTAATATTCATGTCATCACACATACCATGTGATCATACACATTGCAATCAAGTCCACAATGACATATAAGGTTTGTATCCAACCAATAACACACAAGAAGATAAGGTAAAAGCCACCAAAATAAAATAATGAGTTGGCATGCAATCAACTAAGCAAGGTAATCACAAGGACACATCAAGTACTAACAACTTGATGAAAAATAGGAAAATAACTACTATTTTTTGGATATGTTATCATTGCCTTGTATAATTCCATATAGGCATTCACTACAAGTAATAGAATTAGTATTGTCTTCATGGTAAGGTGCATGGAAATGGGAGACAAAAGGGGATCAAAAGTGGTCATTTTTTTGCTCAATTTATCTATACCAAAACTTGGACAAGTAATTTGAGATTTGTACACTCAAAATTTGAAAATATGCTAATAACAAGAATTATAATATTCTAAATCTAGATTCTAAACTACAATTTTTTAAAATGGTTATGGTTAAGAAAATGAAATACAAATCTAGCACACCAAAATGTTCATGTTTTTATCACTAAATTATTATATAGTTTCTAGTGAGTGCCCCCTATTTTTTTATGCATTAGTTATTTTTTAAAACTAGTTGGTAGAAATATAATCAAGAGTGGGTATTAAGAGTTGTGTACTTTTTAATAAATTTTTAATTGTTTTTTTCAAAGTGGACACATCTTAAAAATTGCACTAGGGAAAACTTTAGTGGCGAATCTTCACCAATTGGCGAATTCTAGAAATTGGCCAAGTCGAAATTGGTGATTATTCGCACCCAACAGGATGTCCAAATGGCCCGTATTTTATGAACTATCGGTCCAATGCATGTCCATTCGCCAACGATTTTTTTTATGAGGCATATTTAAGCAACAAATTTGCCATAACAAACTATGCATTTCAAATGGACCGATTAATATTTTTTCCTAGAATCTCGGAAGCATGTAATAAAACACCTACATATTCGCCAATACTATTAAAACAACATTGTATCAGGACCCATTTTTCCAATTAAAATTTACAAAAAGTTTCTTGTGAAGACCCATTTCGCCAATTAAAATTTACAAATTGTTGCTTATGAGGACCTTTTTCACCAATAACATTAAAAAATAATTACATTTGAGGACACATTTCACCTTGAAAATTACAACGTATCGTTGTATAAGCATGTAGGATTCGCCAAATTTTTAATATACCATTTAAAAATCCTGCAGAATTCACCAAATATGGATTGATATAAATACAATCAAAAGTGTCATTTATTCTTACACATTTTGTTCAGTTCTAAGGTTATACTTCTTGATTCAGAAGTCAACGAAAGCCGAAAACATAGACTTAAAGGTGAGTGATAATTTCTTCATAGTGTTATTAGTTATAATCATAAGTTTTCTTTATCTCTTTTCCATTCTTGCTTCAGTCTTAAAGATGATATTGAGTAGGGAATGGGATCTATATTCTCTGACCTTCTTAAACAAGAAGACATTTTTTTTCTAGTTTTTATTCGAAGTGAGAGATCAATATGTCGAGTGACTTGAGCAGCCAGGGTAAGGCTCCTACCACTTCTCAAGGTGGTGAAGAGACTCTGCTGCTCCTTAGAGTGGTGAAGAGACTCCTGTCGCTCCTCAAGGTGGTGAAGAGACTGGGAGGCCATCAAAACACCAAAAACTTAGATGTACCATACAGTCTTACTTTGGAATTTCCAAAGCTTCTGATCCATCAGGTCAAGATGGAGCTACATCATCAACTCTTCCACCAAATATTGGTAGCATTCACAATACCTCACCGCCACTGGAAGGTCAAGTTGAGATTGACATTGAGTTAAATCAAAATGTATCAAATGATGATGGCAATACCATAGAAGATGTTCCAAGGGATACCCTAGGCTTGGTTAGCTAGAATGAGATAATTGACTTGGATGAGGATGATCATGTTGGTAGCAAGAAAAGAAGAAGCAAATCAAAAATGGGGTGTGAGTGGGAAATGACAAGGAATTTTCAACTTGGTTGGTTGTCAAAGTACCCATTCATGGTACCAGTGGGGATTGATAATGCAAACGATATTGAAAAGGAAACATTGGTCATATGTATGATTTGTAGTTGGAAATTTGGAAGAGCCAAGACGTTGCAGATAAAGATTGACACTATAGAAAAGCATATCGGTAAATTTTATGAAAAGAAAATCATAGATGGAAAGGAACAAGTAGTCGTACGATGGAAATCAAAGGAAGAATGTCTTCATATTAGGTATGTCGCGGATTATGAAGAGCATGAAAAAAGAATGTCGAACATTGTTGCATGTAAAGGTACACTTGAGGCTCAATTTGGAAAAGCAATGGAAGCAACAAATATGTCAAAAACTATTCACATGAGTCTTTTTTTTCATATTTTGTCCAGAGGGCATCCTATGACAGACTACCCAAAATATTCTAGTTTATTATCTTTTTTGAATGTTCCTCACTATCCCTTCTCACATTGGTTAGTAAATGCTAGATGGGAATGTGCAAACTATCTTACTGTAGCTGAAAATGAAGATTTAAAGGAGAAAGTAAAAGAGTCAAATTTCATTGCATTATCTTTAGATGAAGTTATTGCGGTAGACAATACTTCTTGGGTTTGTATGCATTTGTATACTGTAGAACGACGTGTTTTCCAAGCTCATCTTCTCTGTGTTCATAAAATGAAGGACAATTCAACATCGCAAAATATATTTGAACTAGTTAATAAATATTTGAATGAAATTGCAGGTATCCAGATGAGTTGACAATTGCCAAAAAGTTGGTGTGTGTAGGAGTTGATGGAGTTGTAGTGATACAAGGCCAAAGGACCAGTGTTTGCACAAAGTTAAAAACTACTTGTGCACCATACATGCTTTGCATTCACAATATGGCCCACAAAATGAATTTAGCATTCAAAATTGTAAGCAAGTTCCCTATAGTATCAAAATTTGGAAATCTAGTTCGCGAGATCCACACATACTTCTGCCAAAGTCCCAAATGTTTCACAAAATTTCAAAATTTTGCTGAGGGAATAACACCAGGAAACAAGCTTCTCAAGGATGTCGATACCAGATGGATCTCCCTGCATGGACTAGTGCAACAATTTCTTTCAGAATATCAATCCTTGATTGGAGTGATGTACAAGCATTGTAGTGCAGTAGACAAAGCATATGACGTCTTACATAGGTTAAGCGGTATAGAGACACTTTTGACTTTAGCTAGTCTTCTCCCCATGCTGGATGTGATGAACAATCTTGTGAAGAAATCCCAAGATACAACTATGTATACTAATGAATATGCCAATCTACGTAAACATACATGCTTGGCCCTCGATCATCTATATCTAGATCTAACACAAGATGGCTCAAATTATTTCATGTGGTGGAAAATTACTAATTTGAATAATCCTGATAATTATTTATAGTTTAATGCAAGTGGGAACTTATGTATCTGTGTACATGGATATGAGATACCAATGTACCATTGTAAGATAGCCAGGTGCTCTAGCAGAGAAGTAGCTACTAAGGAGGAAGATTTTAAAGGCATTGTTAAATCTGTTGGTGATAATTTGAAGGAAATTGCAAAATCTCTTTCCTCAGAGATTCGTGAAAGATTCCCTCAACATGAAATACTTGAAGCCATGGGTATTGTGTATCCTCAATTTTGGGAAAACCGAGAGAACCCAAAATATTTTCATGATCAAGTAAAAATCTTGATTGAACAAATTTTGAAAAGTGTAACATACGATGAGCAGAAAATAGAAGGAATTTTAAATGAAGCTAAGCTTAGAAAACAATCTAGGAGTTTTGCAATAGCTATGAGGGACCAGTATAAATACATGGGCATGGAGAAGGCCTTTGAACTAAAATCAATAAAAAAGGTTTGGACAAAATTAGGTCAGAGTGAAATATTGTGTGGTTCATTATTAGAATATTTCAAACTTGTTGATTTATGTCAAACAATGATATTGGGGTCAGTGGAAGATGAGATAGTTTTTAGTGTACATTGGGGTTTTTGAAATCAAAGTTAAGAAACAAACCAAACAAGAATTTGGAAAATCGCTTGAGGTTGAAAGGAACTACGTATAATGTCTTTAATTTTCCAAAAAGGGAACTCACAATCTGGAGGTCCACATGTGAAAGAAGAAGGACCAGGTTGTGCAACACTTCAATTCCAAATGTTGGTATTGGTGGCAGTGGAAGTGGGATTGGGATAGATGACATTGACACAAATCACATAATGAATGTTGAATTTGAGACATAGGCCGACGAAAATGAAGAGCAGACTCAGAATCAAATTCAAGATGACTCTTTTACTTTATCTGATGATGAACATCAATTTGAGGACCCTGACTCTATTTGGGAAATGGAAGAGAATTAACAGCTTTTAGGTATTTATACTACACTTCATGGATTAGTTTCCATTGTTCCATACTATAGTTGATGATATTTTATATTGTATTCAATGAAATTGTGAATCATTGCACTTCATGATATTTTATTTTATATTGCACTTCATGAATCATATTCCAAACTGTAGTTGATGATATTTTATGTTGTATTCCATGAAATTGTGATATTTTATATTTTATATTGTATTGCATGGTATTGAATTCAATTTGTGATTTTGCATCATTTTTAAAGAAAAACACTTATTACACTACTTATAAATTCCTATTGCATTGCACCATTCACACAATCTTTGATAAATAACTAAAAGGAATATTATTAATCCATTTCTTGAAAAAAAGCTAACAGTTCAACATCCATAACTTATAAGTTATAAGCTAACATAAGCTAATAGTTCAACATAAATAACTTATAAAGGCATCCACACAACTTAAACAATAAAATCTTAAACTACCAAATCACCTAAATTTCATACCGATTCTCTACTTATTTTACAAGGTAGCAACTACCTTTTATGATATGCAATGGATATAAATTCAGGTTACTTTTAACCAAAAAGCAAAGAAAGGTGTAGCTTTTAACCAGAAAGCTTTGAAAGGCATGCCAATATCAAACTATAAACTAAAGCACAAAGACTTGAATCACTTCAGAACTAATAAATTTCTTTAACTGAACTCAACCATTGCCATAAGCATTCATTCAAAGATAAACATCTGATAGCAATGCAATCTATTAAACATCCAGAACACCAACATAGATAACCATTGGCAAGATATTCAGAATAAACAAAATAAATCCATACACCACAACACAAAGATTATGTCTGCATGAACTTCACCATATGAGTTTCTATATTGAAAGATAACTGTAAAACAAACTTGAAAGCATAAAAGAGTTTTTTCTCTAATGAGGAAAATCAAAGTTTTCCCCAAAAGATCCTAACTGCATTGACCAAACCCATATTTAAAGCATAAACCAATTGTCTATGGTAATGGTTTCTTGAAGACAACCGCACCCAAAAATTAAAATAGTCTTCAACTTAAAAGAACTAAAATTAAAGAAAGTATCATGAAATGCTAAAAATAACTATGCATCACTTTTCCGCCTCATCTTTAGATTCATCTTCCAGAACTTCAACCTCTTCATGTACCAATGCCTTTTCCTATGCCCTCATCCTGGACTTGTAATCTTGATATCTGGTGACAATTGCAAATATGTCCTTGCTCCTTGGAGTTGTAGTAATCTATAACTTGGTTCTCCATTTTACCAAAGCAATTTTAGACTCAACCAACATCTCAGATCTTTTCTCTTCTCCAGATTTATAAGACTTTAGGTGGATTTGCATTGCACTAAGTTTCGAGAAGGACTCCCATGTCACAGTAGCAGGATTAACTATTTCTTTATTGAATATCTCTCTAAACTTCAGAGAGATCTCTTTTATATCTAGAATCCTTTCATCAAACTCATCAGTAATTTCCACTCCCACAATACAACAATCTTCTTTAATTTCCCCCAACATTTCAAAATATTGATCAAGTGTTTTATTAATTTCCTTCAACAAATTATCATATATATTCAATTTATATTCCAATGAATCAGACCAAGAAGGGTCTAGCTCCATAGGATTATTCACAATTTGCTCACCAATTAATATCTTTCGATCCATAGACATCAATTCTTTCATTTCCTGAGAGAGAACATAGAGGCTAGTTTGATCTTTTCTAACATGCTGAAGTTCTATTACTAACTCCTTCCTCTTATTAATAACTTGAGTGTAAAAGAGCACAAATTTATTCAAAAAGAAGATAGCCTCTTGAGATATTTTATCGATCCCCTCACAAGCAGCTCTGGAATAGCTCAAATTCTTTTTAATTTGTTGTATGGTGAGAACATTGATGCCCTCTGGCTCTACCTGAGAACTTGAGGCTTCATCAGATGTAGGAGGAGTGGCCATGGAAGAAATAAAATTACCCAACACGAGGACTTGAGATTACGGTTTTATATTTTATTTCCTCTGTTCTTTCACCCTTTTAATCAAGACATTGACTGAATAATTGGCATGGTACACATCACCTTCCAGTGTTGGAGGCCCCATATCAACATGTGTGACTTTGTAGTCCGCCTCTGTTATTTCATCTTCATTTAAATCCTTCATAGGCTCAACAATTTCTAACATTTGATTTCCAGAAGTAGCATCAATCACCATCCTTGACATCCTCCTGACTTTCTTAGGTTTTGAAGAGCTTTGAAGTAACTTTGCAACTGTATCCACTCCAACTGTCATTGTAGGAATATGCTTTCTCTTCTTCTCCACTTCTTTTTTCAGCCATCTTGGGGAGGCTACTACCAAACCATAATCTTAATTTCCACTAATAGTTTCTTTAGGAGCATTAGGAGTGAGGTGGATTATCAACTAGTGGCAGAGAAGAGGGCAATTCAGATAGAGGAGGAAAGATATTATCTTTAGCGATCTGTTTAAAGATAGCTTCAGAATCTACATGCACAAGTTTTTCTTGATTGGTCTTCTTCTTAGGGGTAGGAGAAAACACACTGTCTTGTTCACAAATGGTCTTCTACTTGACTATTTCTTCTGGCCTATCACCATCACCTCCTAACTGAGAATTTGCACTAGAGGACCTAATAGAGGATTTCCCTAATGATACACTTGCACCAGATGCTTGTGTAGATCCCTGTTCATTCTTTTGTGATGACTTAGGCTCTTGAACAAGACCAACAACTTGTCGCCATTTCCCATCCAACTAGTCTTGGTTTCTTTTAAGCACTAAGGCAGCACACACCCTCATATCTAAAATTTCACTTTGGCTCCAATCAACCCTAGGGTGGGATTTATCAGTTAGTTTTTCATATCTAGGATCTATGATTGTTGAATCCTTAGCTACATTTTTAGGAATCTAAAATGGTAGACCAAAAGCCTGTATTTGGTTTAGGGTTAGCCTCATATAATATCTTCTTAAAAATTTGTTCTCATTGACACAATCTTCCTAGAAAACTTTGATAGATGGTTGATGTTGATATAAGCTCCCTCCATAGAGATTCTACTTCACCAAACCCTTACTGTCAAAATTAGCTCTCATAGACAGATACTGGAGGTTATATTCCTTGAGAACTCCTTCAACTCCCTTGGCCACCTGGTTTGTTTTGCACGTAAAATAAGGGGTCATCAATGGGAAGACATACCCTCATTTCCCATGCTCATATACTTAATATTAACCATGGCCATTTGTTGACAAACTTCCAAAAATATCAGTAAATCTTCAGGATACCGAGGTAATTTTAATGGGGCTTTCTCAAAACCCCCTATTCTCAAATAGGAAAACTTATCAAATTGGATATAAAAACTCCCAAAATTTGATACAAGAGAAATCGATTCAGGGGAAAGGCCCATTTCTAGATTTTTATCTAGATTCCTCATGACCTCCATTAAAATTGCATCATTAACATGACAAAAATCACCCATTCCAAATTGTTTAATGAACTAAGGAAAGCATTTATACATAGGAATATCAGAAGCTGGGGTTCCTTGCAGCTCCAACCTAGGCCAAAAAGACCTTTGACTAGCTACCATGTATGTCAGGCAAGAACACAAACAAAAATTAGCAGTTTTATGGAAATTAATTAATTGCTCATTCAAATGGAAGCAAATAACTTCAACCTAGTCAATGAAAATGTTCTCATCACAGATTATCAAGATAAACTGGCACATCCAATCCTCAAATAACTCAACTCCTGCATTCCCAACAACGTGGTGCAATGAAGCAATAGCATCTGCAATTTCTTCCTTAAAATGCACTCTTTTGAGTTTAGTCAGTAGTTGCGACTTACCTTTCCTTTCAGTCTTCAACCAAGTTTTGGACATGGAGTTCTTACACTAGTCTTTATTTGCTTTGAAAAATTCACCTGCCACTGCGACAAATATGTCTTCTACAAGTTCCCTTTCTAGAATCCTTAGTGCATGGGAAACAACTTCAAGAGAAATTTCTGCAATTATAGTCCCATCCGAGGCTTTAATTACCTATGTCTCTAGAATGTACCTTCTTGAAGATGCACTTATCAGGTCCACACTCAACACAACTTCTGGAAACCATCCTACATGAGCTAGCTTGCTTTCTTATAGTTTTATATCTAGCTCAAACTTCTCGTCACTCTCTAGGTGTGCCCAAAAGTCTTCTAACTTAAAAGGTCCAAGCTCTGTATTCCTTATGCCGAGCCAATGATTTCCAATTTTGGACTACATGAACTCCCAACACATAAAGAAACACACAAACACCTGGAAGAGTAGATTGCAGAAGAAGGAAATGCAGCTGAAAAACTTAGCAAAATTTTTGCCACCTCAACTTATGTCATCAACAATATGTGTATTTAATGCCAAACCGGTCGTTTTCAATTCCACTCTACATGAGTGCAAATTTGTAGAGATAGAATGTTTGCACTTGAGAAGTATTGGCCTTGGCAAAGAATGAGAATGCAGGCTAAATGTCTGAGTAAAAATTCACCACCCACTTGTGCCGTCATTTTTGATAGGACATGTAGTAAATGCGACATTCAATTTGATTCCTCGAAAAGATAGCCTTTAAACCTACATGGTTTTTGAAATTCCTGAAAAGACAACTCAAGGTTAGTCCGTACATAGCATTCAATGAGATGTTAGATGACGACACCTTTGAAAGGAAAGATAAGTCCATAATGTCACATGGTCGCTGAAACTTGGAACCTTAGAACCAAAGTTTGAAGTTTCAAAACTCCTGACCCACCGACTAGAAAGATGACCATAAAAGACTTACAACTCAACAAAGTGAACCATCAACCAAGTCGGGGAATCAGGAAGTTATGAAAATTTAGAATCCGTGACAAGGTTATAAAACTTTGAGGACTAGCGACTAAGGTTAGGAAAAGCACCAAGACCGCGACTTTGAGTGATAGTAACCACAACAATGAAGCTAACCAAAAATTTGTCATTCTAATTCCAATAATAGATAATCCACTAACAAACTACTTAGCAAAAGAAAAATAAATCCACACACCATAACTCAAAGGTTACATCTAAAAGACTTGCAACTCAGCTACTCAACAAAGTGAACCAAGTTGGGGAATCGAGAAGTTATGAAAATTTAGAACTCCACGACAAGGTTATAAAACTTGGAGGACTAGCAACTAAGCTTGTTTTGCTCCCTTATTTTGATTATATCATCTCTCCAGCTGTAACATTTTACATGAATTATTAATGAAATCTGATCAATGATCTTTCATTAATCTTCTTTGTCATTATGCATTGATGTATGTTTTAATTTTGGTTCTAGTTTAATGAACTAGTTAAAGTACCTTGATTAAAGCATGAATTCATATAAATGTTTAGTGGATCTACTAAGTAGTCATGGAGATTGAGTATTGATGTGTGAATTGTAACACAATTTCACTAAGATTATGGATTCCTAGAATTAAAATCACCTTATAGTTCATATTTTAATTGTGTTAAAAGTAAAACTTGAACATGTACTCAATGATTCATCACTCAAATCAATTCTTATTAGCTTAATAATACAGATAATTGAAAATCAACACATTACTGAAGTCTGAATTTGAGCTTTTAAATTGATTATCACATGAAGGAATACATAGAGGAATTGGCAAAGAAAAATCTTGCTCAAAGACAACTCTGCATAGAGCTGAGTTGGAACTTGGAAACTCATATTATCAAAAATCAAATCACTGCATCACCTTTTCTAGCAACTTCCACTCTTCAGGTGGTGGAATTGTCATTTGTTCTAACTAATGTTGTTTGACTTGAAGATTTGTTAACAATTCATGATTCAAATTGGAACCTGTCTTGGATTCTTCAGTCAATTTTGCATTCAGGGTTAGCAATGGTTTGATGGAATCCAAATAGTTCACCACATTTGGGTTCTAAGGAAATTGGTCCAAATCAATCTTCCTTGCATCCTCCATCTTCTTTTGGAAATCATTCTTTCTAACGAATCACTCATTTGTGTCAAAAACCTCTAGCAAACCAAGCTTTGTGAAGTTCCTTACCTTTTGATCCACCTTCTTCATCTTGTCTGCAACCAAATACAAATATTCCTTTGTTTCATGCATTCACAAACACTTTTCAATGACAGAAGACATCATCATTGATGTAGCAAGCCGATTAGTAATCCCTTTTGATTTCAGAACATTGTCATTGGCTTTGTAGACTGTTTGTTGAATTTGATTTGTTTATTTCTCTAATGCCAACACATTTTTTTTGTCCATTAAATATTTGTTGAGCTTCTTATGCTGTTGTCTGATAGCATCAATCAATTGAAACATTTCACACAAATGATCAATCCCCTACATTATTTCATCCCAGATCATTTGTTTCATATGCCTCATTGTTTCTCTACAAAATGCAAATAACTTATTTTGACAAGACTTAATTTCATTTTTTGCTTCCATCAGCTTTGCCTCCAATATTTCATTTATTTTTCTCTCCTTCTCTAATTTTTGTTCCCACTGTGCATTTCCATTTGCAATGCTTAGTCTTAATTTTTCTGAAGTCAATTTTTCCTCATAATATTTCTTGTTGCTCTCATCTAGCCTTTACTTTAGTTCATTCATTGTAGTCTGATTTTGCTTATCCTCTTTGCTTGTTGATGTAGAGGTATATTTTTTTGTTCTTTTTTCTAATTCATTGCTCTTGTTATCTGTTGCTTTCCTCTTTGCTTTCTCATTTGCTAGGTCTTCCTGTAACTTTTCAATTTGAGTCTGCAACCTTTTTTTTCTCTATCTTTCTTTAGCAATGATGTGTACACCAATTCATTGTTCTTCTTTGATACATTAATTTTGTCAGTATTTCTGAGTCTAGAAAAATCCAATTGAATATTGTTCAACTACAATTTAGATGGAGCCATCTGATTTGCTGGTTTGTTTTGAATCGTGGGAACACGAATTGTGTACTCCATGATTTATTTATTTGTGTCAAATGTGGGTAATACCATGGTTGTTGTAGGCTCTGAAGTTACAGTAGACACACTCTCGATCAATTTTTTTTTTTTTAATTCAATTCTGATTTCTTTTTAAACTCTTCAATTTAATCAAAACCTAGGGATGCACGAACAATGGAATGCTTGAATGGCGAAGGAATAAGAGTACTTGCAGTTGCTAATGATGTCGCAGCCAAACTAACTGGCAGTGGGGGAGTTCCTGGAAATAACTCCTTTGTGGTGGATCCACTGGTAGTGTGACTTGGACTTGTCAAAATCCTTTGCCTCTTCTGTATGCCTTGATCACCTAGTGTTTCTGTGGTATATTGTGTTATTGTCCTCTTGTGTGTAATTTGTTGTTGTAGCACATGTTGACCACTACTAGTACTACTGCCCATACCATCGCCAGCAGAGGCAATTCCAATTGCACTAAGCTCTCCACCATGGGCATGTCCTAGTTTTGATTGTGTCTAACCATGAGGATGAGGATTTGAAGCTCTAACAAATTGACCTGTACATGCCCTAGCTCTACTTTTTCACCTCCAACCCAAAGACTAGATTTATCAACTAGTTTTCTATGCTCTACATATGTTACCATCCAAGAGCCTTCTCTTTTGGACCCTAAAGGACCACCTTCATAACCCATTTTTTCAGCTATGGTTGCTCCTATAGTAAATGCTTCTTTTGTGGCCTCACTTAAACCAAGTTTGAAATTGACATGGCTTTCTTCTTCCCTATCATCATTAGATTCATCATCACTTTCTTTATCTTCTCGTTCATTTGGATGCTCTATATTCTACAATTTGCTAAACTCACGATCTTCTTTGTTATCTCCATACTTTGCAAGAGCTCTTGGATCACCTAGCTTCTTCCTCATAGACCAAAAGGCAGTCATTTTTGAACGTGACCAATTTTTTTTTGTAACTTCTTTGTCTAGAGAATCTAGCATTTTTACTCTACTAGATGGTTTATGACTTTTTTCATAAAAAATGTTGTACCTCCTAATTGTCTTTTGATGTAATGCCATAATTTCTGCTAACAATTGTTCAAAAGAAATACCATTCTCAGCAACAATTTTCTCCATTGCTATTTTGACCTCATCCCAAGAATCCTTGTTTCTCAAGTTTTCAAGCAAGAGTTTACTTTGATGTTGAATTCTACTTCTAACATTCTTATTGAGCACAATCATTGATTTAATGGGGTCACATGGATCATACTGCCACTGACAGATAGCATCAAAATCAAAAAAATTCAAAAGATCATGTGCCACACTAAATGCTTTTCTCTCGAATGCGATCCCTCCACATGAAAAAGATAAAGAAGGAAATAAGGTCTTCTTCCCCTTATCGGTAAAGTGTAGTTCATCAGTACTCTGCATCTTCCTTACATATTCCAAAGCAAAAACCCTTTTTGTCACATGTATTGGAAGTTTGTATGGTTGTACTTTCGATCCATAAAATATTAGCACAGTATATTCTTCCATTAAGTACCAATTAACCAATTGTATTTCTTTTCCTAGTTGAATGCAATTTCTACATGACATAAGCAATCTAGGCATTGGAGTATTTGTAATTACTTGATGCAATGGAGCCAAAAAGTAGTTTACAAATTGACTGTAGTTCCTTCGAGAATCATGCATCCTTATCACAGTGGTCCATTCATAGAATGGAGCCATTTTCTTTTCCTCAACATTGTTATAGGGCTGAATCTGAAGCTTGTTGGTCTGAAACATTCCTCTAAATTTGAATAGAAAAAGATAGCACAAGTAGGTTGTGAACCTAAATGTCTTTGTGGAACCTCCTTTAATCATTAAAAAAATGTTTATGCATGGATTCTACAATGTACCCAATAAAATTATATTTGACATGTGGAACATGATAATGGATATTATATACCATTTCAAGGAGGCTTGCACCCACTTCCAAATTGCTATCCAGTCTGAGGAAAAATGCTAGCATGGAAATAGTATCCTGAGCCCATGGCTTAAAAATATCCAAATCATAAGGAGGCTTATGATTACCTTTCAATTTTTTTCTATCCTAAACTATTCTATTTAAGAAAGAATTTTTCTCCATTTCATCCACTGCTTCATAATCACTAGCAAGCTTTTATAGGTTAATGTGGAAATTTCCAAATTCTTCAATTGTAAACGCCAAGGCCAACACTTTTCCAAGTTCTTCTGCATTAATGGATAACAATTCTTCTTTTCTATCTTTATTAACAATTGCTCTTTTGTTATCATCATAATTTAGGGCACATACCATGATAAATTTTGGGCAAGGGAAAAACTCATGTAACATCATGCACCCTAATCCAGTTACCCACGGTGCACTGATACTATAAACTTGCATTTGATTTGCAGCCTTATTCTGAGATGAAAATCTAAGTTCTGAGGTACGCCTACCATAGGTTTCAGGATCATAAATATCATGGTATTCATTAGTGAAACCTGGGGTTTTAAGCAATTTTGCATAATGTATTTTTTTATTCGACATTGCTCTAGTGGTACTGGTGGTAGACATGTTGATACAATCAACAATGTGAATTTTGTGAATTCCCTATTAGTCCTTAATTTTTCTTAATTCTTAAGCCTCTTAACCCTAAACCTAAACTTCAAATTTTGACAAAATAAGATTTTAAGAAATGTCAAACGATGAAATATAGCTGTAGGAATTCTTGAACTTACCCAGATTTTGATTCTTGAAGTTGAAACTAGGTTACTAAATGGCTTTGTTGGAATTGGAACTATGGAACCCAAAACAGGGTGGTGCACTACAATGAGCAAACTGAAGACTAAAATCTCCCTGTGTACTGACCCTCTAACTTCAAATTAAAATCACTTAGCAATAGAAAGTGTTGTTTTTTCAAATATTAAAGTGAATCAAACCGAAACGTCTACGTGTTACTTCTGGACTACACAGTACACAATTAGTACATGGCTGACAACTTTTAAAACAAGCCATTTATGATTTACTCCTGCATTGACAACAAATTCTAAACCGTTGATCTTTGTTAATCTAATGGTTATAGGGTGATTCTGGAGGTTTAAGTTCACAATCCTAGCACTCTATGCATTTCATTCTGGAATGCAACTACAACCATACATCAAATGTTCATCGAACGGTTGAGTAATTTATGATATAAATAATAAACATGTGTTTTAAAGTTGCTTTAAAATTTAATGCGCTAGGATTGACATCAAGGCCAAGGGGTCGATAACTTAATGTTGCAAAGGCCTTAATAAAATGAATTACAATGTCACATTAATAGCACAACCATTAATAGCACTTAACTTGCAAAGGACTTAATAAAATGAATTACAATGCCACATTAATAGCACAACCATTTATTTTATTACAACTGAATTACAATGTCACATTATTACATAGTACAAATACAAATGTAAGCACAAGAACCAAGATTTTGCTGGACCGCTAGTGAAAACATAAATGTGATACATGTTTTTCTAAAAATAAATGGGACTTGTCAGGTCAACCATGAGTTCTGAAAATAAACTCATGGGTTGTCGGGTCATTTATGGGCTCTAAAAATAAATGCATGGGGAAAGGGAGCCCAATCAAACTAGGGAAATGGGAGCTGTGAAGATACAAAATGTACTTAGCCCCTTTCAGAACCAAACTCATGCAGAAGATGAGGGGTTGTAAAATTGCTCCCATGCAGAAGATGAGCACTGAAAATAAATGCATGGAGCTTTCCTGGTAGGCCATGGTGTCTGAAAAATAAATGCAAGGGGATTGCCTAGCCAACCATGCTATGGAAATGGGAGTCATGAAGATACAAAATGTACTTATCCCCTTTGAGAATCAGAATCATGCAGACAATAAGGGGTAGTAAAAATTCTCCCATCTTCCACTTTTAGCTTGCATGCACTAGGATAGAACTTATCTTCATTAGAGCTCCTCATCCTGGTTCAAAACCTTTCTAAGAAGTCAGGTGAACGAAATAAACTTCTTTCCAATTCCACCCATTCTGAACTTGAAGGAAATTGGTCTTTTACTCTGTAACTACATAACTGGAGGAAGGAGAATTTAGAGTATCCCCAATATTACCACATTGAATCTTCATCCTGAATCCTTATTAAGTTATTAACCTTACAAAATGAAAACCCTTATGACAATTCAACGAATGATTTCAGTTGTGCTCACTATCCTTATTTATGGGCCAAAAATGTCGCCAATAGTACCACTACCAGCTTGGTCCCTTGTACACCTCACACATGTCACATGTGAGGTTGGGTATAGTCATAATTGTGATTTGCGTAAACCAAAAATACAACTTAATCGATTTGTGTAACTTAAGCCTAACATTTACAATTTAAATGTTTAATTTGATTGACGTCTAGACTCTGACAACCTGGCTACATGCAAACTATACCTGAAGTTGACAAGCTGTCAATTGTCAAAATCGCCAGTGCCACTCAAACGATATGAAATAAATACAAATATTGTTTCACTAAATCACTAAATTATTGACATCATCACCTACGATTATATAGTACATCATGCAGTTTTCAATATAAAGCTATCCAATCAATCACTCTGGCTATTCATATGACATTAATCAGTGTCATTGCTTGCAGTACCGCAACCAAACTTTCTTTAAAAAGATTGAGAATTTCAATAGAATAAATGAAAGGTAGAGTAATTTGACACATTGAAAAGAGAGAATTAAATGTATTGTTTTACCTTAATCATTATCAATTTCCACTAATAAGTCGCAATAAATTTTTCACACTAATGATCAGAACTATATGTTGATAATTACTACTAGTTTTAAAAGCCACATTTAACATTTTTTATATTGACCAAAGCAAAAAGGATTTACAAGAATGGAGCCACGAAAAGTATTTTAATTTAAGTAGCTATTGCTAAAGATTGAAGTACATAGTAGATAGTACATAACTAGAATGGCCAAAAGGAAAAGAGCCACTAACTGTGACAAAAAACTAGTCACAAAGTACATATTACAAGAATTGTTACACTGTACAATAAAATATAGAAAATAAAATTTAGTAATGAATTGTGTGATGTGTCACGTGTCTATAGTTTTGTAACATCATCTGGGTGTTTGAGTAGAATGTGAATCGAATTTAAGAAACTAACAATAGAGAAGAAAAGTGAATCACCCAAAACCTTCCTCCAAAACTACAGACTCTTTAATGATTCAGTTTTCATATCACATAGCATACCCCATCTCATATTAACCAGGGCAAGAGCATGTGCTATAGAAGCATGCAATTCCACTTTCCTGAAGATTCCACCAATAAGGTGCTAACCCACTTTCAAAATTGTAATGCTCCAATGCCAACTCCAACAAAGAAATAGAGTAAATGAAAGGCTGCAAATAACATATTGTCAGTGTCTTCATCAAATATTTATTGAGCAAAATGTCCATGCAATTGGACAAGAAATCCGAAGCTACCTCAAAATATAGAGCATGAGGGTTGTTTTGAAGCCATTCCCTACCCACAATTATTCTTATAGTATCCTCAACCTACACACAAGGAATTGTAAAAAACATACCCAACTTTCGTCTGTCGTATGCATCGTCCCTTCTTTTCTCCCAAAAACATTTGGGTAGCATGACACACCATGAAGACTTCATAATATCTCAATTAAATTGAGAATAGAGAAGAAACAAATCAAAGCCAAATATATTATAAATGATATGAAGAACATCAAGTTGGTGAAGTATATATTGTTGGCAACACAAGGGCAGACAACTGAGAGGGGGGGTGAATCAGTTGTCACCGAATTTCAAACTTATTCAACCTATTAACTTTATTCTCAGATCTGATCATTAATCATGAAAGCATAAATGAACAACACATCAGAAGCACACATAACACCAAGATTTTTACATGGAAACCCTATTAGGGGAAAAACCATAGTGGAGGTCAGTCCACAAGATTATACCCTGTTAAAAGTATAAGAGAATATGAATGGGGAATGCACATGAATTCAGGTACATTTCCTAGAACTCACTGCTCAAATACAAAATAGGCTTATTGCACAAAGGAAGACACACAGTCTTACAGAAAGGTTATGATTAAATCCATCAGATTTTGAACTAAGAAAAGTAGCATCTACTAATGCCTAGTTACAGTTCCAGTTAAGCACATGAACACTTCTTCACTCTTCTTCACACTTTGCTCTACCTTCAAATGATCTAAACTTTATTCACACATAGGACTCATACACTTCACATCCTCTCTATACAATTCGAACAAACAATCACTCTTATATATCTGTAGCAAGAAATTCCATCGCTATAAGTTGGCTCCAAAGAAATAATAAAATGAATACAAGTAGTCGGACCAAATCAAATAAAGATTAATCATGCAAATCAACCAAGGTTGGCCGCAACATAGTGAAGATTGAAAATAAAATCCTCAAACATGAACCACTTCAATTAATTACTCATCGAAGATCCACAACATGCTTCAACACCTTGTCAGCCAAGAACATGAAAAACATGAACCCGCAAGAGAAAATCTCAGATCACAAGCACAATGATCAATGGAGATGTGCAACAAAGATAGAGAACAAACTAGAAACATCCACAAGAATCATGAAAAACTAGAGAAGCATTCACAACAACTGAAGTTACTAAAATCACATGATCTTCATTCAAGAACACAAACTGAAGTAATAGAAAAACTTTCAGAATACAAATCTTCATGTAACTTGATCAAAGCTTCATGCAGATCTCTAAAACTTGATGTGGATAAACTAGATATACTAAAAAGGAAACCCTTTAGTCCACAACCTCTGAACAACAATGTACTATTCACATTGACAAAAAGAAATTCACTTCACCACTGACAACCTGTAGCACTTCTTATAACAATTTTCTCAATATCCTCGACATATACAACTTCTAATGCAATAATTCTAATAGTGTTGACATCAATGATAATCACATATCAACAAAACAACACAACATCCAACAATCTATCCCTTTGGCATTGATGGCAACACATGATGTGAAAAATACCATCAACACAACTACGCTTACTCTCCCTTAGGTTCTGAGTCTTCTTTCCTCAACTCTTCTCCCCACAAATATTTTTCACATTGCTCTTCTCCCCCTTTGAAATCAATGGAAAAGATATCTTCTATGCAAGCTTTGAACCACATATCTAAACACCTGAACATTTGAACATTTGATTACTCCCCCTGAGTAGCAACAACCACAACATCAATCCAGATCAAAATATGATCATGAAATGCATAGATTGATGCAAATCAATGCATCCTTAGTTCTAATTAGGAGGGGTAGTCAACCCTAACTTCCCTCTAAGATACACAAAAGTATCCTTAGGCAATGGCAGCTTTGTAAATATGTCTACAATTTGATCCTTAGTAGGAGCATACTCCAATCTGACTTCCTTTTCACTTACTTTCTCTCTCAAAAAGTGAAACTTGATAGATATATGCTTGGTCTTGAAATGCAACACTAGATTCTTAGAAATGTTAATATCACTTGAGTTATCACAGAATATAGCAATAGGCTTATCATACACAACTATGATATCCTTCAACATCTTCTTCATCCATAGTACTGTTACCTAATTTTCACCCACGGGCTCAATCAGGCAAGATAAATCATGTGACGGAGGTTCGAGAAGGCCAAATGGAGCATTCACACAAGGGAAAAAGTCATGAATTTGATGCTAGGTCATAGGGAACTCAGTTGGGGAGCTTGCCTTGTTCAAGTTCGGCATGAAAATCCTTAAAGGAGAGAGTCGCCAAGACCTTCAGAATGTCTCGCCGATTAAAAGGGCTCTCGCCATGGGGTCTGGCCGAAGGAGATCTGGTCTTGCCGAAAGGGGGGAAATGGTTGCATCAGGGAAATAAAATCATCTCGGGAAAATGTCTGGCCGATGGGCCGATGTTTCGGTGATAGTAATGAAGCTCGTCAGGAGTCTCCCCGATAACAAGTGTTTTGCTGAGGGGATGATGCATTCGGTATAGGGTTGTGCCCTCGACAAATGGTGTTACCGATATGGTGATCTCTCCTCGACAAGAAGGGTGAGTCTCGGTGAGGGGAGGCATGTTCAACAAAAGGTCTTGCCGAATGCAAGAGGTCACACCGATGGTACTTTACCGGGGAGCTCTCGGCTTAAAGTTTTTCCTTCGACAAGATGTCTTCTCGAAAGGATGGGCTCTCGGTGAAGGTTGGTAGTTTCACCATGATGTCTTGGCGAAGGTATTATGTCTCGCCGATAGAATGAGGGGTCTTGGGGTAGCGTTTTTCTTTCAGTAAGATCTCTCACCGACACTCAGGTGTCTTGCCGACAGATGGGGGAGCCTCGGCAGGAGATGATGGTTTCGGTGAAGGATGGAGGAATCACCGTGAGGTCTCGGCAAACAAAGGTGGTCTTGCTGAAAGATAAAGGGGGTCTCGATATGTGTTTTTCCTTCGACAGGAGTCTCGCCGACAACAAAAAGACCTTGGCAAGAAGGTTTGACATCAACAAAAGGTCTCGTCGATATAGGGAGGTCTCCCCGATAGAAAAAAGAGCTCGCCGAAGGATTTGGCCTTCGGCATAAGGTCTCAACGATGCGAAGGGTCCTGCCGATAAAGGGAGCCTTGGCTGTAATATTCCAAGTCGGAGAAAGGTCTCCCCGACCCGATGATGTCTCTCCGACTTGTTTCGTGCTCACCCAAGGATAAGGGGGTTGGCGTAAGGTCTTGCTGACCCAAATGTCACGCCGACGGAGTCGCTCAGGGAGAACAAGGTGTGTTCGCCAAAGGGTCTTTCCAAAGGGTGAAGGTCTTAGCAATGAAAGAGATTTATGTATGACTCCAGGGGGCTTGTTGTAACATCTTGCCGAAAGCGATATGTCTTGCCGATGTTCTGGGCGATAACAAAGGCGATATCAACATGAATTTTGGGCTCGCTAAGAACTCTCATCGACAGTTCCATGTTATGCCGATGGTTGTAGGAGGTTTTAATCTCATCAGGGAGACACGATTAGTGTCTCACCAACATGCGATTCTACGGAAGGAGCTTTTGATTGCCTGAAGAATCTATATTGAGTATACTCAACCAATCAGAGAGAGCTAAAAGCAAGCCATGGCAGTCTCACCGGGATGAAAAATATCAATAGGATGAAAAGTAACGTGTATCTGTTGGGCGGGTGCATGAAGTTGGGTACCAATTTTCTGGCCACTTTTGAATTTTTTTTAGAAAACATGCTCGCGTTATAACGCAAGTGTGTTATTAATGCATTTTCATTATTTCAAGTTAAAAACAAAGAAAAAAGTGAAATTATTTGCCTTGGAATACTAACCCAAAGGTTGGAGGGCATTCCCAACAAGGCCAAAGATGTGTTTTTGCAAATTCTACAATTTTTCACATAATCGGGTCCGTGCTCACCATCAAGATTGAATCTAGTTAAATATCGACAAAATCGAAAACATGGGTAATGTTAGGTTCTCTCTTAGCTATCAAACTGTAGATGTCTAAATTTGGACACTTAATTTATCCAAATTTATCCCCTTTAATTAACATCCTTAAGTTCTTCTAATCCCTAAGGTATTTAATCAATAATACCTTATCTCTTTAATCCTTCTTCCATCAATTGAATTAAATAAATATTCCATTTATTTAATTCCCCTCATGTCACATCCTCCATCATTTTTATCTTATCTTAATCCTTCTTCTAATCCCATCATTAGGATGTGCACATGCCTAATCTTTGATTAGGATGTGTCACATCCTCAACTTTGCAAGTTGGCCTCTAATCTCTCTTAGCCACCTAACCCTCCTCTAATCCTTCATTACTCTTCCCCATGTGATCTTTGACTTGTCACATCAAGTCACATGTGAAATCTAACCTTCTTCTAATCTTCATTAATTAATCTAATCAAGTACTTGCACAATCCTAATCACCCCCTTTAGTCAACTCTCCCCATCCCCCAAGGAATTTTTAATTCCTTTTTATCCATCAAGGCACTCCACTTCCCCATGTGAATTTTTAATTCACCTTTTAATCCCAATGCACCCTTTGGAATTTAAAATTCCTTCCCATCTCCCCATGTGAATATTTGAGGAATTTTTAATTCCTCACATATCCTCTCACCCACATGGGGACAAGGACCTCCTTTATGAGGAGATCTTGTCCAATCCCAAGGTACTTTGTACCCCTCTCCATGTCATGTCCTTCTCCTTCCACCTCATGTCCACTTCACCTTTTAGGGCTATCTCACATGCCACATGTCAAGATGTGAGGGCTTGTGAGTTCTCAACTCACCTTAGCCCTACATCTTGATATTTGGTGGATCAATCTCAACCGTCCATTTCCCCTAGGATTTCCCAAAAATCCTATAAATACCCCCTCTTTTCTCTCATTTTGGGGAGATCACTTGTGCTAGCCAAACTCTTGCAGTTTTATTTCTCAACCTCTACTTAGCCATTTTCACATCTTCATCCATTTGCATCCATCTTCACATCCTCATCTAGCTTGCATCTTGCCATCCAAGGAGCATACACATCCAAGATCGAAGGGCCAACCAAAGGATCGACTCAACGCAAGGTATAAAGTTCCATTTTGTGGCTTTGTCTTGTTTTGTTTCCAACTTAGGCTAATCTTGAAGTGTAGGTTGTTTTAAGTTGTTTATTTGCACTCTTTCACTTGTTGCTTGCTTTCACGTTTCTTGTTTTTGCATTTTGCGGAGTCGAGTTAAGTGGCGGACCAC
Organism: Sequoia sempervirens; assembly: GCA_007258455.2. Lineage (NCBI taxonomy): Eukaryota > Viridiplantae > Streptophyta > Pinopsida > Cupressales > Cupressaceae > Sequoia > Sequoia sempervirens. The sequence goes on from VDFB02058242.1 coordinate 584,501,954, forward strand.
ATCTCTTCCGTGGCGGACTGGTCACAGGTGTGGTTTGTCGAGGCGTGAGCACAAATCTGACGAGTGGCGGGCTGTCTAGTCTGATGGCGGGCTGTCCCCGAGTTCGGTAAGCGGGCACATCCTAGTCGGTGAGCTGTCCCGGTCTGTTCGCGGACTATCCCTAATTAGTGAGCTTTTAACTTCAGTGCAGTGGCGGACTGTCCTAATCCGATGGCGGAGCTGTCCCGGTTCGGGTGGGCTTGACCTAGCAGTCAAGCGGACACTGTCCTCCAGAAGGTAAAATTTCAAGTTTTTGCCGATTGTCTTTTGGTAAAATAGGCACATAGCTTAATAAAAAGGGGTCAATAAACCTTGCTTGGCGTGTTTGGGAAAGCTATTTGACGTATCCAATCCCCTTGCGCCATTTGGCGATCCTGGGTGACGAGAAATCGTAGCTTTCCAAGTCCTTTTTTGTCACCCTTTTTCAGTTTCTTAGTGGGACCTGCTTGGGGATTTCATCACCCCAAGGGACGATTCCAACCACGCGTACCGGCGGGGTATATAAAGGGGGGAGAGCGAAAGCTGTACCTCAATCCAACCACGTTGTAATTGGCGAAGCGTCGGGATGACGTGAAGAGTTGGTCTAAGCCTTTAGTATCTCGCTAAGGTTCCCGACTCACGCTTGTAACGGGTTGGTGTTCACGGTTTGGGCCTCACGTACCGTGCGTATATCGAGGACTCCTTAGCAACCATGTTCATCCTAGAGTAGAAGATTTTGTTGGCCATACCCACTTCTACTAAATCTTAGGGTTGTGTTGTCTGAATTGTCTTTCTCGTGCAAAACCAGTCATTTTCAGTCTAGCCAAATCAGTTTAACAATGTTTGCTATATTTTTGGTCCTTTGCCTTTGCCATCCATCAAAACATCAAGCTTAAACTTATCCTTTGGCGGACTTGACCTTATCCTTTGGCGAACCTATTTTCGTGCTGTGGCGAGCCTGTCCCAGTGCAGTGGCGGGCCTGTCCTAATCCGGTGGCGGGCCTGTCCCAGTGCTCTTTCTTCCCGGGGCCGCCATTTCCACACCATTTATCCGATTGACTCCGTTCAAAGGCAATTCTTCTCATTTTTCCGTGCTCTTTCCAACGACATATAACACTTCATACTTTTGAGCAACTTTATCTCCGGTGGCGGACCTGTCCTAATTCAGTGGCAGACTGGTCCTAATTCAGTGGCGGACTGGTCCTGGAGTGCCAAACTGGTCCTTCTGCAGTGCCAAACTGGTTCTTCTGTAGTGCCAAACTGGTCCTACTGCAGTGCCAAACTGGTCCTTCTGCAGTGCCAAACTAGTCCTTCTGCAGTGCCAAACTAGTCCTTCTGCAGTGCCAAACTGGTCCTTCTGCAGTGCCAAACTGGTCCTAGAGCAGTGCCAAACTGGTCCTTCTGCAGTGCCAAACCGGTCCCGGTGCAGTGGCGGGCCTGTCCTAATTCGGTGGCGGGCTTGTCCTAGTGCAGTGGCGGGCCTGTCCTAATCCGGTCGCGGGCCTGTCCCAGTACTCTTTCTTCCCGGGGCTGCCATTTCCACACCGTTTATCCGATTGACTCCGTTCAAAGGCAGTTCTTCTCAGTTTTTCGTGCTCTTTCCAATGATATATACCACTTCATACTTTTGAGAAGTTGGTCGGGGCACCTTTTTCTTCATCATCTGCCTCCTCGAAGGTGGTATACCCTACCATTCATCCGTTTACTCGTTTCGAGCAAATATTCATCCATTTCACATATCCTTTCATCATTCTGAACTCTCGTTCTGTCATTCTGATCATTTTTTTTTACTCGTTTCGAGCAAATATTCATCCATTTCACATCTCCTTTCATCATTCTGAACTCTCGTTCTATCATTCTGATCATTCGTCTACTCGTTCCAAGTAATCGTTCATCCATCCCGATCAATCATTTACTCGTTTGGAGTATTCATTTCTATCATCCATTTCTCCAATCAAATCATCGTTTTCCTCATCCAAATCCCCTGGACTTTGCCTTGAGTTATTATCCAAATTGACCGAAGTATCTGATCTGATCGTCATTATCAACATCCTCTTAGGATTGTCATCCATCCTAAGTTAATCATCATCATCGGCCCAATCAATCCATTTTCAATCTCAAAGTGGATTCGGTGCCGCAATCATCCATTCATCCTTGAATCCGATCAATCAGCATCCTAAGTCGCCTAGGGTAATCTCTGAACAGGGTTTATAGTCCCTTTCATCATCCTACCCAATCCATCATCCGATCAATCATCGATCAATCTTATCCAATCCAATTGCATCCCTATCCAATCACCTTTGACCCAATCAATCTACTTCCATCTCGAAGTAGATTCGGTGTCGTAATCATCCTCTGATCATCCAATCCAATTGTCAGAATCAATCCCATCATATCATCCAATCATCCTAATCTGAGCTTGTCCTAAATCCCGATTTGAGCTTTTGTCTGATTTCCATCCAAAATATTCATCCATCCTCTTTATCCTTTCATCATCATGAATTCTTATCCTCCATCAATAGTGGTCAAGGGAAACCCTAATTACGTCGACGATGATAATGAAAGTCTTGTTGATCAAGAGGTATACGACATAGATCCCCTTGACACTATCATTGCTAGTAAGCTTTCTCCACCCACATTCCAAAATCCAATCACCCCATCAAGTTATCCCATCATGTCTTCATCTATGCCTAATCACACTCCTTATGCTACCTTTGACAAGGGATGTCCATCATATCCATCATATCCTTCCTCTACATCATCCTCTTATCCAACACCCGCATCCTCTTATCCTAGTCTGCCATCACAATACCCTCATCCTAATCCCCCATCCACATCCTCCTATCCAAATCCTTCATCCGCATGCACCCACTACCCTAATCTCCCATACCAAACCACTCAGCCTAATCCTATGTTCACACCTTCTTATCCTAGTCAAACACACCCATCAACTTACCCTAATCCAACACCTACATCTCCCTATATTAATCCAACACCTCAATCTTCTCATCCTCATCTACCATCCCAATACCTTTATTACAACATGCCGCCCATATCTTCTAACAACGATCCACCGTCCATGTCATCCTATCCTAATTCCCCATGCCCATATCCTTACCTTAATCCTCCATCCAGTCTTAATCTTCCATCTAATCCTAGTCCACTAATCCATAAACCTTCATCAACTCCCACCTCGCCACGTCAGCCTAGTGTATTCAAGTTTCTCCAAGGACTTATAACAAAGGAAACATCCCCCACTCCACACATTGCAGTCGTGGAACCATGTCATCCCAACCCATCATCCATGGTCGCTAGTGACGAGACCCTTCTCCATCCAACACCTATCATTGATGATACCATCACATCCTTTGAATCCATTGAGTTCCCATCTCCTACCATCACATCATCTGAATCTACTAAGTCCCCATCTCCTACCATCACATCTTCTAAATCCGTTGAACCCCCATCTCCTACCATCATGTCCTCTAAATCCACCGAGTCCCCATCTCCTACCATCACATCCTCTGAATCCATTGAACACCCACCCCCTACTCTGAGAGTCGTCGAACCTATCGATGACACCCAAATCCAATCCACTTCTTCCACTCCTAGTATCCATTCCCAAGAATATCTTGAATCCTCCATCCTTCCATCTTCCCCACTTGAAGAGTCCCCCCATGACTCCATTATCATACCTCCCGCACACGATGAGTCATGCCGAGAGCCTAATCCAAAGCATGCTATCATATCCCCTCCTCCAGATCAAGGTCCTACCATCCCCTCTAGTCTATCACAAGATCACAGTCCCCCATCCATTCCATCCCATGATCCTCTTGACATCCAAGATTCTACCGCTCCATCTCCGTCTCCATTGCATGAGCTTACTACCACAAATCCAGATCCTATCATATCCCCTACTCCCTCTCTAGATACAACCCATCCAAATGTTGCTATCCCATCATCTCCTTCTCAGGATCCCCCATCATCGCCTAAAAATGCTATCCCCACACCGCTTGCATATCCCCTTGGTACTCTCACATTCTTCCATGGTAGCCTCCTTGTAGAAGAAAGACACAGTGTATATACCACCCATCATCCTCCTCCTAATAATGGACTCACATCATGTTTTTAGAATAACAAAAATCCTGTCATGGATGAATAACAAGGTATGAACTACCAAGGGAAAGGTCTAGGCGCTACGAGCAAGGTATTTAGAGCCCATCAAGTCAAGGAACAAATCTGCATGCAAGGTCTTGGATCCTATTCCCCAAGGCTCTAATCTAAACACGTGGTACAACCTCTAACAATCCTCAACAAGCCTTTCCCAAAAAGAAATGTCGGCTCTTGCTCCCATCCACCAAATCATATGCCTTATCGTCCTCCTGTAGTGTCACCTCAAACAACTTAGTCCATATTCCTCATTATCCGCTCCATCCATTTTGGATTCACCCATCCCTCCATCCACAATCTCCCATCCTTCATCTCTGCGCATCATCTTGGGTCCTTATGTCAGATCCCTCCTCCATCTCATTCCTCATTCATCCAACTTACTTAACCATTTCACGTTTCATCCACTTGCATCCATCTTCCCATCCTCATCTAAACACATCTTGCCATCCAAAAGACATACACACATCAGATGAAGGAGCCAACCGAAGAGGATCGGCTCATGAAAATTATAAAGTTCCGTTTGTGGCTTTGTCTTGTTTTGTTTCCAACTTAGGCTAATCTCGAAGTGTAAGGATTTGTTTTAGTCATTTATTTTGCACCTTTATTTTGTTGGCAGTTTCTGCTTGCTCTAATTAGGCCTATCCCCATCCCATCACCTCATCCCTCCTCCATCTTCCTAGCCCCATAACTCCCCATCCCATCCCCATCCATCCTCATCCCCTCTCTCCCATCCCATCTCCCATCCCATCCCACATCCCATCTCCCATCCCCTCCTCACATCTCTACCTAGCCAATCTCCTCCCACCATCCAATCTCTTCTCCCCCCCATCCATGTCTTCATACCCATCCACCATTGCATCCCTGTCCCATCCCATCTCCCCCAGCCCCCCATCCCATCCCATCCCCCCATCCCATCCCTCATCCCATCCCCCATCCCATCCTCACCTCTCATCTCCCATCCTCATCCCCTCTCTCCCATCCTCCCCCCCTATCCCTCATCGCATCCCCCATCCCATCTCCTCCCTTCATTCTCCATCTCTTTTTCCTATTCCTTACCCATCCACTCCATCCTATTTTCTGTTCCTGCCCAATCTCCCTCCATCCACAATCTCCATCCTTCATCTCTGCATCCATCTTGGGTTGCCTTGTCCTCCACCCACTCTATCCATCTTGGGTCCATTATGTCCAAGATCACCTCCTCCATCTCATCCTTTCACCCATCCAACACCTATCCATGTCATCCATCATGGCATCCTCTACTTGTGCCCCATAATCATGAGGGATCAACAAAGGCACATACCTAAACATCCCCATCTGAGGCCATCCCCATACTCCTACCTCCATTGCTCCACATCATCCATCTTCTCACACCCATCCGACTGCTAATAAAACTTTGGATTACTCCACACCAAAAATGCATAAATCCAAAAATCCACATGAATCTAAAGCTCCCCATGCCCCCTCTAAAAGACATGGTGAGGAGAAGAAAAATCAAATCCGTCGGCCACAAAGGCCCACCAAAGCAAAAATAAAAAACATGTGGATCCCAAAGAAAAAATATGCAATGCCATCAAATGAAAAATCTGTAAAAACATCCAAAGTTGCTAATCCAAAAGCTAACCATACCCACCTTTCATCTCCTAAGTCTGTTTTGGGTCCCTATGTCCCAAAATTCACTATTCCCTCTCCTCCATTATCGCCACATTCTCCATCCATTCATCCTTTTATCTTTTCGCATCCATCACCACATGTGCCAATGTTGGTCCTGAACTCATCTCCCCATCACGCATCCACCCCCTCATTCTATCCATACCATTTCCAACATCCCACCCATTATCCCCCGTATCTTCCCCATCAAATCCCTCTAATTCATCCTCTTGCATAATCCATTTATCCTCATAAGGTTGTACCAACATCCAATAGTCGGTTCGAACATGAGCTCTTCATACCTAATAGAGAACTTGATGCTTGAGTCCTCCATCCATATCCTTATTGCATGTCTTCAAAATCCACTTATTCGCCTCCCTATCCTTATCCATCTCCTTCCGCATACTATCCAAAAAAGTCCAAAAAGTCCAAAAAATCAAAAAAGTCCAAAAAATCAAAAAAGTCAAAAAAAATAAAAAATCAAAAAATAAAATAGTAAAGAGAAATAATCCGTCCAATGGTGAAAACTTGGAAAACAAGCGCCTTGGATAAGTACCATGATGAAAACCTGGCAAACAGGCATCATGCGTAAATCCCCATCTACACTTGGGGGCAATTTCCTGATTTGCATTCCCTCCATCCGCTACGCTTCCTTCTACGCTTTCGGCTATGCACCCATCTTCTTGCTATACATCGTTTTCATCCATCCCCATCCATCCTATCGAGCTTATACATCCTTCTTGGCATATCTCATTTATCCCAATCCTTCCATCCTCCTTGTGATCTTGATAACAATGGGGCAACCATATAAGCATGCTTTGGACACCTCTTAGCATACCTTCCCCTCATCCACACACTATCCCAATCCTCATTCGCACTCGTCTATCTTCCTGATCCACCCGTCATGCTACCTTCCATGCATCCTATCTTCATCCATCTCACTCTTTTATCTTCCCATCCACTTGAATCCTCCATCCTTCCTTTCCCCCCGCACATGACATATCTAGAGTGGGGGCATCTATCTTCCTTTGTGCTATGGTCCTTGGAGACATCATTCATTCCATCAGAATAATCCCTTCCATCTTCCCATCATGGCATCCATCACTCTACCTAGCCAATCTCCTCCCACCATCCAATCTCTTCTCCCCCCCATCCATGTCTTCATACCCATCCACCATTGCATCCCTGTCCCATCCCATCTCCCCCAGCCCCCCATCCCATCCCATCCCATCCCCCCATCCCATCCCTCATCCCATCCCCCATCCCATCCTCACCTCTCATCTCCCATCCTCATCCCCTCTCTCCCATCCTCCCCCCCTATCCCTCATCGCATCCCCCATCCCATCTCCTCCATTATCCCCACATTCTCCATCCTATTTTTCCTATTCCCTTACCCATCCCTCCATCCTATTTTTCCTATCCCTACCCATCCATGTCTTCATACCCATCCACCATCGCATCCCTGTCCCATCCCATCTCCCCCAGCCCCCCATCCCATCCCATCCCCCCATCCCATCCCTCCTCATCTCCCATCCCATCCTCACCTCTCATCTCCCATCCTCATCCCCTCTCTCCCATCGTCTCCCCCTATCCCTCATCCCATCCCCCATCCCATCCTCATCTCTCCCATCCCATCCTCACCTCACATCTCTCCCATCCCCATCTCCCTATCTCTCCCATCCCATCTCCCATCCTCCCATCTCCCATCCCCCATCTCCCATCCTCATCCCCCACCATCCTTCCTCCCCCATCCCATCCTCTCTCCCCATCTTTCCCAGCCCCCATCCTCTCCCTATCTCTCCCTCCCTATCTCTCCCACATCCCATCTCCCATCCTCTCTCCCCATCTTTCCCAGCCCCCATCCTCTCCCTATCTCTCCCACATCCCATCTCCCATCCTCCCATCTCCCATCCCCACCTTTCCTTCCCATCCTCCCTTCGTGTGTGGGCTCAAGTGCCACCCCGTTGTGAGACCCGTCCTCCTGCCCGGCCCCAGACTGTCACGCCCGGCGTGACGGACCGTCAGCCCGTGGACTCCCGTCGTGAGACTCGTCCGCCCGGCGTGAACTGTCCGCCTCGGCCGGTAGCGGATTCGTCACGCTCGTGGTTTCATCAGCGATGGCCAGTCACCTGGGGCCGGACCGTATCCCATGGCCGGACACCACTGAACCGTTGGCGGTTAATTGCTTCGTGGGTAATCAAGCGTGGCCGCCGATCTTCTTCCCCCTCTAGCGCAAAAATCGAGGCTGCCCACAAAAAATTTTTTTCTACCCATTTTTCCTTTCGACGTCCCGGACAAAACCCATGTCTTGAAATTTTCAAAATTTATCGAAAAACCATATTTTTGAGGGTTTTGATTTTTACACTAAAACTTCCGGGGGCCATAACTTTTGACTCTGGTGTCCGTTTGAGCTGAAATTTGACGGGTGGTTGCGTTTTGAGCTAACGAGTGGATTCCCAACTAGTTTCTTAGAAACTGGTTGGAGCCCGTTTTGACCCATTTTTGGGGCTTCCAACTTTCATCTTCACCCCCAAAATCTTAATTCAATGTTTTTTGAAAAATTGTTTTTGCTCATAACTCAAAATGCATATCCTGAATCTGGGATGTTATTTGGCAATTCATCCTATCTCACCAATGGGTATTGCTTGGAAAAAATTGGGACTCTCAAACATACGAGCATGAAGTTTCCTAAAATGGCAAAATTTGACAATTTTTGAAAATTGCCAAATTTGGAAAACTCTGATTGTCAACACTTTATGCCCTTTCCATCTCGGCACTTGGTGTCGAATTCATCCCATCATCATCCTCCAATCATCCTAGTCTTCAATCCAATCCTCATCTGAGCTTTAATCTTATCCCAATCTGAGCTTAACCAAACCCCTAATCTGAGCTTTTGTCCCTCTGTAGTCAAGATCTTTGGATATCGAACAAAGTCTTCAAATCTCTCCCTCCATCTTCTTCAACTCTATCCTATTCATCCATCAATCCCTTCACTCATTCCATGTAACCATTCATTTATTTCGAACCTTCATCTATCATCTCAAACATTCATCAAACCTCCTTCTATCATTTCAAACTCTCATTCAATAATCTTGATCAATCATTTACTCATTCTAAGTACTCTTCCATCTTTTCAATCTTGCTATAGCCTATATCTCATCATTCATCATCTCATCATCCCATCCATGAGCTTCGTGATCACCACCATCCTCCAATCCAATCCCACTGGTCTATCTTGTCCCATCGTGTCGGTCCAATCATTTTAACCCCTTATCTAGGGTTATCTCATCATCTTTCATCCATCACTTGTCTTTGGCCTTCCGTCGAACTACGTTTCCCCTGCGCTTTCACGTAGGCAAGGTCGATCATTTGATCCGCCCCCGGGGTTCCATCCATCATCGATCTATATTGTCCACTTTTCTCCTGTTCTCCATCCTATCTTGATCATCCATCCAAATCTCCATCAAGGTCTCCTATCTTGTGTCATGTCTCTCGTGTCGCGTCATCAAGCTACGCCCTTATCTAGCTGGTTCTTAACAAACAAAATCCACTTGTATCATCATATCCAATCGGTTTTGAATATCCTGCGTCATATCAATCTTTTACTTTAGTATCCATCATCGGTCTCAACAGGATGCATCCTTCCTAACAGACCTCATCAATCCCATCGATCCCCTTGATTGATCCTATGGCAAAGGACATTTGAAATTGATTGTGATCTTTTGATGCTTTTGGCTTTTGTTTATCATTTGAGCTCCCTATCATCACTTGTCATGGTCGCCTTGATCCATCATATCATGGTGTGCTTTGACTAGTCAACATGGGGGTGTATCTTGATCTTTTCTGTCTTCTCGGTTGTCCCCGTAGTACCCACCAAGATCCCTGAGGTCTTGTGTTACGCTGGGGCATCCTTGCGTGCTTGTGGTTATCCCAATACCTGGCCCGACCAAGGTCATCGTGACTTTGGGGTGTTGGGATAGCCTTCTTGTTTGTTATGTCTGTTTTCTGCATTAGACACTAATCCGCCTTGGTTCTTCATACCCTGGCGTCTTGTGTCTTATGCTATAGCAAAAATCAGTGCTCCAACGATGGAAAATTGCATTTAGATTGCATTTCATCTTTCATCCTCGGATCCCCATCCATTCGATGTAATTTTTTCACTTTTTGACAATGTTAAGCCTTTCATCCATAATTTCTTTTGTTTGTATGTCGTTTTTTGCCAAAAGTAGTGTTTGGTGTTTTTTTGTTATAAATTAATCGTTCATCAAAATTTCAAATAATTTATATTTTTAGAAACTAGACTCCATTCTACAAATTTAAAAAGAAAAAAGAAAAAAAAAATCAATTGTTTTCAAAAAAATTTAGGGGGAGCACGGCCAAAATTCTGCTTTTCAGGAAGTCCCCACTTAGAAAATTAGTAAAATATCAAATATTCATTAAAAAATTATTAGAAAAATTGTACATCAACTAGATGTTGTTAGCTAACTTCTGACCATAGCGATTTAAAAAATACTACAAAAAATTTCACCGTGCTCAGGTCGTACAAGAGTTGCTATGTTATGTTTTTCTGACAAAAACAACACCAATTTGTGTACGTCCCTCTTTTGAACCCCTTAATCCCAACCATTTTCAAAATAAACTAGTAGTTTAGAAAGTAGACTCAAAGCACTTCGATCCTTGTTTGTTTTCAATCTCAAAATTTTGAGTGTAACTATCGTCAATTTCACGTCCAAGGTCAACATTTCCTGATTTCAGAAAAAAAGTGGCCACTTAAGCCCCCTTTTTGGGAACCATCTTGGTGCACTTACCCTGTTCTGAGCTCAGGAGCATTCAAAGCACTCGGCAGAGAGGTATAAAGGTGGGCACGAGGATCATAAATGAATGCGGTAGCTGCGAAAGATCTGAAGGCCTCTCTGGGAACGTTTCTTCACCGACATAGGCAACAAGGATACGGGGATGCAACATTAATTTCATCAATAAGATCTAAGGATAGTTTTTTCTGAGGACGGATATTTTTGTAAACCTTAGGGGGCCGACATTTTCTTGATATATAAGGCATTTTATTCCTTTTGTTAGCAGTTCAGATAGTGCACTAAAAATATTTAGTGATTTTTAGCAATCCTCTCTTAGTTGGTGTATGTTTTGTAACTCACTTCAATTTTTGGAATATAAAGTACAGAGTTGCCTTGGCCTTTGTTGACGCTTCAATTTTCCATTACTGTTCTTGCAAAGTGTTGTGCATTTCAGGTTAATAATCAGGTTATCTTGTGAATTCTTTTTATTCCTTTATAACTTTATTTGGTGTTTCATGCCCTCCTTTGTAAAAAGCACCGTTATATGAATCACAAAGATGTGTTTACATAATCACACATAGATTCTATTCTGTGAAAGTCTTTTCCTTTATTGAAAAAGTGTGTGTATCAAACCTGTTTGTGACATATTAATGCGTAGCTCACATAATTTGATATGTATCTTTCTGATCATTGACAAATTTCAAGTGTACTCTAAGTATTCCATTGATCTAATCAAACTCGGTGTATCACCATAGTTTAGTTTCATTCATGTACTCCTTCTCTGTTTTCCCTTTATTGAATCGTTAGTTTAGGTGATACCCAAAGGAAGTCGGCCTTCTCCGGAGGTTCATTTCAACTTCAGGTGACCCACAACCTTGAAATGATCCCATGTTTCACTAGAAAGCTCAGTTTCCATCATTGTGCATAGGGTGCATTTCTAGGTGACAACAATTTCTGGCATGCCCGGTGGGACAAAAATTAGATTGAATTGCTAGTTTAGTATGCAACTAGCGAGTCCCAGACTTTATAGAAGTCATTTGGCATACTTGGCGACTCCATAAAGAGGAAGAACTCTAGAAATCAACGCCTTCTACAGTTTATGAGAAGAGTTCAGACAAGGAGCAGCTCAGGTCCTTTCGAATATTTGCAACTGTCACCACCAAGAAGACAAGGCAGAGCAACAGAAAGGCGAGGAACAATAATTATCTATTCTAGAAGAACTCAATCTACTCCTCCATCTGTGGAATCACACATTGCTGTCTCATCTTTGGTTTCATCTAGAGTACCAGTAAATCCACCTCAGCCACCTCCAATGGCTGCTCCAAGGAATCAACCCTTTGTTTCTTTTAATGGAGGGAGCCCCTTGAATTTGGCACAGGACAATGACATTCCAATGGAAGCCTTGAAGAGTCTGCCAAATTTCACAAGGGAAGACCACACTACCCCAATTGAACACATGCGGGATGTGGCTTCGTTATGCGAAGTCCATCACATAACCCAAGAGGATGTTGTAGTGAGACTGCTAGTTGCTTCACTAAAAGCAAGAGTTGTGCAATGGTATAGGGGCTTAGTAGTCAGTTCAATCGCAACTTGGGATGAATTTGGATTTCAATTAAGAGGGCTCCACAAGAGTAGATGAATGATTTCAATTTCAGATTTCAAAGAACCTGGGATAAAATCCCTACAACGGTGAGGCCACCTCTAGAGTATGCATTTTGGTACTTTTTGAGGGCTCTTAATAGCGATATAGCTATTATGATACAATCAATGGGAGGGGTTTCTCTACCAGATGCTTTTGAAATAGCAATCAGAGCTGAAAACAGCCTAATACAGGCTAGTAAACTTGTTCCTAGGCCACCAATGCCTATATTTCCAAAAATTCATGCAAATATCCCTTTGCAGATACCTCCTTTTACACCTCTACTAGCTGTACCAACACTGCCAGCTGTTGTTCTAGCAGTTGATAAACAAGAAAGTGTTGCTTCAGGCTCATCACAGGAGTTACAAGAGATCAAAAGTCTTTTACAGACTTTTGGTAACAAGTTGGTGAACTTGGAAAAACAACAATCCTATTCTAGGCCTTATCAGTAGCAGGAAATCAGGCCTCAAGTTAGCCTTTTCAAGGTCAACAACATCAATTCCAGGGGAATAGACAGTAGTATCAAGGTAATTACCAAGGCACAAGACAAAATGTTGCCACAAGACCTTTTCAGGCCTATAATCCAGCTCCAATTAGTGCTGTCAAAGAGCTTGTTCCTGTTCAAAAAAATTTGGCTGCTGATTGTGAATGGTGTTATCTGTGTAATCAGCCACATAATCAAGCTACGTGTTCTAATGGCATCATCAACCAAGCTCTTATGGTGCAAAATTTTGTAGGTGTGCAAGATTTTCCTAAGGAGGGGTATTCACAACAGCAGGATCAACCCACAAATGATTCAACTCTCCTAAATTGGCAGAGAAGAATTTTGTGGAGTAAACTAGGACACATCTATTGCTGCCAATACCAGAGCCAAGAAGAGGGCTTTTGAGATAGAACAAGCAACAAAGAAAGATAAGGGAGTTGTTGGTCCATCAAATCAACAAGTACCACGCACTTTGTAGCAAGGTTATGACACTAGTAAGGAATAGCCTTTACATGCTTCATCCACAAGTCAAGTGCAACCTGACCATGCTGTTGTAAAGACACAACCAAAGGTAAATATATCTGCACCTTTCAGCATTGTTGAAAGTATGAAAAAAATGAATGTTTCAATTTCAATGTGGGATTCTTTAGCAATCCCTGGTCAAATGAATTTGTTACAGTTAGCCTTATCAAATCCAGTTAGTTCGAATTTTCCAAATCAAGTCTCTGTAGGCCAAACAAAGTTAGTTTTAACCAATGCACTTTTAGATAGTACCACACATCAAAGTAATGGTGTCAAGCCCCCTCCTTTCTATGTTTCCTTAATAGTGTGGAATAAATTGGTGCACAATTGCATGGTTGATAGCGGGGCTAGCAGTTCGGTAATGCCAAAAAAGTTTGCAGACCAGCTAGGTTTACAATACCAGCCAATAGAAAAGGGAGTACTTCAATTAGATGGGACAATAGTAAACACTATAGGTGTCATTAAAAATCTGAATCTTACGCTACATGCCTGTCCTAATTTTTCAATCCTGCAAGATGTGTTTGTCATAGATTTGCCTCCATTTTTTGCTTTATGCCTGTCTAGAGACTTCACAGCTAAAATTGGAGGGTATTTATCTTCAGATTGGTCCCATATGCTTTTTAGGACCCGGTATGGTACTAAGGTAACTATAACTTCTGAGTCCCTTGCCAAGGATCACATTGAGCCTTGTGTGCCATCTGCTATAAATGTTAATTCTATTGTTTTAGAGGATATTGAATTTTTTGTAGCACAAGAGTTACACTCTGTGAGTGTACCTGAGGTACTCCTGAATGAATGGGCAACTGAGAACGTGATTGATAATCCAAATGAGCTTATTTAGGATGTTGGTTTGGGCAATTATGTATTGCATGAAGTTGGGACAGAAATGCCAAATCTTGAAAGAAGTGCAGAAAGTCAGTTTGAGTAGTAGAATGAATTATGGGAGAAGCATTTTGAAGGTTCTAGAAGAAAAAATGGAGCTGGAGGAGGTGCAATGCTTGTATCTCTGTAGGGTGATAAGTATTATTCTACATTCTATTTTTCTTTTGCGTGCTCTAATAACACTGCTGAGTATGAGGGCCTTGTTCAAGGTCTTGAGTGGTCAAGGAAGAGAGGAATTACCTACTTGAAAGGTTATGGGGACAGTGAGTTAATTGTCAATCAAATAAGAGGCCTCAATGTTGCTAAAAATGACACACTAAAGTCTTATAGAAACAGAGTGTGGAATATGATTGAGGAATTTGATGCCTTTAACTTAGTATCTATCCCAAGGAACCAGAACAAGCATGTTGATAGGCTTGTAGCCGTTGGAGCATAGTTTGATATTCCAGGAGATATTAGAAAAGAGAGAGTATAGCAGTATGTGAAAGTGGTAGTCAGGCCATCAATTCCTGATAACAACATTCACTGGCAGGTTTTTGACAGTGATGAACGGATTCTTTCTTTTTTGCTCGAAGAAGATCAGTTCTCCATGGTGAATCAAGCAAAACTTAAGCAATAGTATGATAATCAAGTTATACAGCTGAAGACCAACAAGCTTCCCAAAGGGCTAGTTACCTTAGAATCCATATTCAATTCTGATGACCAGCTTAAGAAGAACAAAGTCAGCATCCAAGTGAAAGAAGATCATTATGAGGAAGTTGAAATCTTTAAAGGTAAGCTTCTCAAATTGGGAAAAATTTGTTCAGCTGAAGATAAGAAAGCTTTCATTGTTTTATGCCAAGAGTATCATGATGTTTTTTGCTTGGAAATATTTTGATTTAAAGGGGTTTGATCCTCATATTACACAACATACAATTGAGTTAGAACCTGGTGTCAAGTTTGTTAGGAAAAAACAAAGGCCCTTGAATCCTAAGCTTGAGCCCTTAATGATTAAAGAGCTGACCAAACTAGTTCAAGTGGGTATCATCTTTCCAATTAAACACACATCCTGGGTTTCTAATCTTGTTCTGGTTAGAAAGAAAAGTGGTGAAATAAGACTTTGTGTAGACTTTAGGGATCTTAACCGAGCATCTTTTAAAGATCATTACCCGCTGCCTTCCATGGAACAAATCTTACAAGTAGTTGCTGGTTCTGAAAGATTTTCCTTATTAGATGGTTTTTCAAGCTATAATCAGGTGCTGGTTAAAGAGGAGGATCAGTTCAAAACTACTTTTACAACTAAGTGGGGCACCATGGCATATAGAAGAATGCCTTTTGGTTTATCTAACACTGGTGCCACATTTCAAAGGGCCATGGATATGGCGTTCCAAAGTTTGATTAATAAGATTGTGCTGATTTATTTAGATGATATTATAGTTTATTCTAAGAACACTGATGAACATTTGTCACACCTTAAGCAAGTTTTTGAAAAATGCAGAGAGTTTGGTATATCTCTCAATCCTACAAAAAGTATCTTTGCAGTTCATGAAGGTAAACTGTTAGGCCATATAGTATCAAAGGATGGAATTACTATTGACCCTGAAAGAGTTAAATCCATACTTGAGTTGCCATTACCTAGTCACAAGAAGGGTCTATAGAGCTTTTTTGGGCGAACCAACTTTCTGAGAAGGTTCATTTCAAATGTCGCAAACTTGTTACAACCTTTGACAGTTATGTTAAAGAAGAATGCAGTTTTTAGTTGGACTGGAGAAGCAAAACACAATTTTGAAGAAATCAAGGAAGCTTTGGCATCAACTCCGACACTGGTAAATCCAGATTTCTCTAAAGACTTCTTTTTGTATGCTTTTGGCAGCGCTAGTTCAATCTCTGCTATGCTGGTATAGAAAAATAATAACAACTTAGAACATCCCATAGCTTTCTTTAGCCAAGTACTTATTGATTATGAAGAGAGGTATACTTTTGTTGAGAAACATGTTCTCGTTGTGATCAGAAGCCTGAAGAAGTTTAAGCCTCTAGTTTCAAACAATAAGATTCATATTCTGGTTGCACACTCAAGTGTGAAGGAGTTTCTGTTGAATAAAGATCTGAATGAAAAAAGAGTAGGGTGGATCACTAAGGTCATGGAATATGATTTGGATGTCAAAATTTCCAAATTGGTCAGAGGTAAAGGTCTCTATGAACAGCTTGCTACAGGTCAATTAGTGAAAATGAATTAGAAAAGGATGCTATTTTTGCTAATACAAATGAGTCTCAGGTTTCTCAAGATGATGTACCTGTGGGAACAATTAATTGGGTTCAAGACATGGCCCATTTTTCACAAACTGGTGAGTGTCCATTAGGTTTGAACAGAGCCAAAAGAAGATGCTTCAGACTGCAGTCCATACCATATGTGCTGGTAAACAATGTTCTTTTCAAAAAGGATCTGAATGGTGTTCTATTAAGATTTATTCACAGTGATCAGATTGAGAAGGTACTTCATGAGTTTCATGATGGAGCTGCAGGAGGCCACTTTGCTGCAAGAACTATTGCATGGAAAATAATGAGAGTTGGTTACTACTGGCCCAACTTATTTAAAGATGCTTATGCATGGTCAAGAAAGTGTGTCAAATGTGCTCTTTTTTCGGGAAAGGAAAAGTTTCCTGCTATGCCTCTACATCTAATTCAAGTGGATCAACCCTTCATGAGATGAGGAATCAACTTTATTGGGCCAATTAATCCACCATCCAGTACTGGTCATAGGTGGGTGCTCACTGCCACAGACTATTTCACACAGTGGACAAAAGCGATACCTTTGAAAGAAGCAAAAGAGTCTTCAGTTTTGAGCTTTTATGAGGATATAGTCACCAGATTTGGAGTTCATGACTCTATCATATCTAATAATGCCCTTGCATTTGTGGGATTAAGATTAACTAATTGGGCTGTTAAACATGGCATTCATTTGAATACATCCTCAAATTATTACCCTCAGGGTAACGGTTTAGCTGAAAGCATGAACAAGAATCTCATCAGGATTATTAAAAGAACCATGGAGGATAATCAGAGGACCTGGAACATTAATTTAAAGTATGTACTTTGGGCAGATAGAGTGACTCCTAAGAGGCCTGTTGGTAATTCACCATACATGTTAGTTTATGGAAAATAGGCTAGATTACCTCTATCTGTGGAACTTCTAGCTCTAGACATTGTTCACCAGTTGGAGGTGTTTGAGGAACATGACCCAATGTCTGTGAGATATGTAGAGCTCATGGAGCTCAAAGAATCAAGGGACAAAGCAATGAAGTTTTTGGAGTATCATCAGCTCCAAAAAAAGAAGACATTTGACAAGAAGGTTACAGAAAAAAATTTCAAGGTGGGAGATCTCATGCTAAAATGGGATGTTTTGAAAAGTAGGTCAGGCCATCACACCAAGTTTGACAACATGTGGATAGGTCAATTTATTATTAGAGACTATAGGGAGCACAATGCTTAACTGGCTACAACAGAAGGGGAAGTGCTTACTATCCCAGTTAATGGGATACACCTCAAGCCTTGTTTTCAAGTCTGATGGAGTTCCTCCATTGTACATATTAGTTTAGGTTTATGTTTCCAATAAGTGCTTTTGCACTTTAGTTTAGATGTTTTTCCTTTTCCTAAGTGGTGTTTTAGCACAGTAAATTTTCCTTTCGGTTTGTCCTGTTTCTTAAGGCTTGGACAATCTGTTATGTCCTATAGGTTCTGGACACGTTTGAGCTATGTGCTAAGTTGACGTTTTATTTTTTTTGAGTTTCCTAATGACTCCATGCCCAATGGACAAGTTTTGGCTACTAGTTTTCCATGTTTAGTAGGCAAACATCCAGCAAAGGTCGCCATAAATGTTACCTAATTTTCACCCACGGGCTCAATTAGGAAGGATAAATCATGTGACAGAGGTTCGAGAAGGCCAAATGGAGCATTCACACAAGGGAAAAAGTCATGAATCTGATGCTAGGTCGAAGGGAACTCATTTGGGAAGCCTGCCTTGTTCAAGTTCGCCATGAAAATCCTTAAAGGAGAGAGTCACCAAGACCTTCAGAATGTCTCACCGATTAAAAGGGCTCTCGCCATGTGGTCTGGCTGAAGGAGATGTGGTCTTGCCAAAAGGGGGGAAATGGTCACATCGGGGAAATAAAATCATCTCAAGAAAATTTCTGGCCGACGAGCTGATGTTTTAGCGATAGTAATGAAGCTCGGCAGGAGTCTCCCTGATAACAAGTGTTTTGTTGAGGGGATGACACATTCAGTATAGGGTTGTGCCCTCAGAAAATGGTCTTACCAATATGGTGATCTCTCCCCCACAAGAAGGGCGAGTCTTGGCGGGGGGAGGCATCTTCGACAAAAGGTCTTTCCAAATGCAAGAGGTCACGCTGATGGTTTACCAGGGAGCTCTCGGCTTAAAATTTTTCCTTCGGCAAGATGTCTTCCCGAAAGGATGGGCTCTCGGCGAAGGTTGGTAGTTTTGCCATGATGTCTTGGCGAAGTCATTATGTCTCGCCGATAGAATGAGGAGTCTCAAGGTAGCGTTTTTCTTTTGGTAAGATCTCTCACCGACACTTGGGTGTCTTGCTGACAGACGGGGGAGCCTCGGTAGGAGATGATGGTTTCAGCGAAGGATGGAGGAATCACCATGAGGTCTCGGTGAATGGAGGTAGTCTCGCCGAAAGATAAAGGGGGTCTCGATATGTGTTTTTCCTTTGGCAGGAGTCTCACCGACAACAAAAAGACCTCGCCGAGAAGGTTTGACATCGGAAAAAGGTCTCGCCGATATAGGGAGGTCTCCCTGATAGAAAAAAGAGCTCGCCAAAGGATTTGGCCTTCAGCATAAGGTCTCAGTGATGCAAAGGGTCCTACCGATAAAGGGAGCCTTGGGTGTAATATTCCAAGTCAGAGAAAGGTCTCCTCGACCCGATGATGTCTCTCCAACTTGTTTCGTGCTCACCCAAGGATAAGGGGGTCGGCGTAAGGTCTTGCCGACCCAAATTTCACACCGACGGAGTCACTCGGGGAGAACAAGGTGTGTTTGCCAAAGGGTGAAGGTCTTAGCGATGAAAGAGATTTCTGTATGACTCTAGGGGGCTCCTTGTAACATCTTGCTGAAAGCGATATGTCTTGCCGATGTTCTGGGCGATAATAAAGGCAATATCAACATGAATTTTGGGCTTGCTAAGAACTCTCATCGACAGTTCCATGTTATGCCGATGGTTGTAGGAGGTTTTAATCGCATCGGGGAGACACGATTAGTGTCTCACTGAAATGTGATTCTACGGAAGGAGCTTTTGACCGCCTGAAGAATCTACGTGGAGTATACTCAACCAATCAGAGAAAGCTAAAAGCAAGCCGTGGTAGTCTCACCAGGATGAAAAAAATCAACAGGATGAAAAGCAATGTGTATCTATTCTGAGCTCAGAAGCATTCAAAGCACTCGGTAGAGAGGTTCAAAGGTGGGCACGAGGATCAAAAATTAATGCAGTAGCTGTGAAAGATCTGAAGGCCTCTCCGGGAATGTTTCTTCACCGACATAGGCAACAAGGACATAGGGACGCAACATTAATTTCATCAAAAATATCTAAGGATAGTTTTTTCTGAGGATGGATATTTTTGTAAACCCTAGGGGGCCGACATTTTCTTGATATATAAGGCATTTTTTTCCTTTTGTTAGCAGTTCGGATAGTGCACTAAAAAGAGTTAGTGATTTTTAGCAATCCTCTCTTAGCTGGTGTATGTTTTGTAACTCACTTCAATTTTTGGAATATAAAGTACAGAGTTGCCTTGGCCTTTGTTGATGCTTCAATTTTCCATTACTGTTCTTGCAAAGTGTTGTGCATTTCAGGTTAATAATCAAGTTATCTTGTGAATTATTTTTATTCCTTTATAACTTTATTTGGTGTTTCATGCCCTCCTTTGTAAAAAGCACCATTATATGAATCACAAAGCTGTGTTTACATAATCACACATAGATTTTGTTCTGTGAAATTTTTTTCCTTTATTGAAAAAGTGTGTGTATCAAACCTGTTTGTGACATATTAATTCATAGCTCATAGAATTTGATATGTATCTTTCTGATCATTGACAAATTTTAAGTGCACTCTAAGTATTCCATTGATCTCATCAAACTCAGTGTATCACCATAGCTTAGTTTCATTCATGTACTCGTTCTCCCTTTTCCCTTTACTGAAACGTTAGTTTAGGTGATACCCAAAGGAAGCCGACCTTCTTCAGAGGTTCATTTTACCTTCAGGTGACCCACGACCTTGAAATGATCCCATGTTTCACTAGAAAGCTCAGTCTACATCACTGTGCGTAGGGTGAATTTCTAGGTGACAATAGTTTCTGGCACACCTGGTGGGACATAAATTAGATTGAACTGCTGGTTAGTATGCAACCAGTGAGTCCCAGACTTTATATAAGTCATTTGGCATACTTGGCGACTCCATAAAGAGGAAGAACTCCAAAAATTAGTGCCTTCTACAGTTTATGAGAAGAGTTCAGACAAAGAGCAGCTCAGGTCCTTTCGAATATTTGCAGCTATCACCACCAAGAAGACAAGGCAGAGTAATAGAAAGGAAAGGAACAACAATTATCTATTCTAGAAGAACTCATTCCACTCCTCCATTTGTGGGATCACACATTGCTGTCCCATCTTTGGTCTCATCTAGAGTACCAGTAAATCCACCTCAGCTACCTCCAATGGCCGCTCCAAGGAATCAACCCTTTGATGCTTTTAATGGAGGGAGCCCCTTGAATTTGGAACAACACAATGACATTCCAATGGTAGCCTTGAAGAGTCTGCCAACTTTCATAGGGGAAGACCAAACTACCCCAATTGAACACATGCGAGATGTGGCTTCGTTATGTGAAGTCCATCACATAACCCAAGAGGATGTTGCAGTGAGACTGCTAGCTGCTTCGCAGAAAGGAAGAGTTGTGCAATGGTATAGGGGCTTAGCAGTCGGTTCAATTACAACTTGGGACGAATTTGGAGACAAGTTGCATAAACAATTTCAGGACATGTTTGATAACTTGTCTTTATTGGAACAACTAGCTACAATTAAGAGGGATCCACAAGAGCAGATGAATGATTTCAATTTCAGATTTCAAAGAACCTGGGATAGAATCCCTGTAACGGTGAGGCCACCTCCAGAGTATGCATTTTTGTACTTTTTGAGGGCTCTCAACAGTGATATAGCTGTTATGATACAATCAATGGGAGGGGTTTCTCTACCAGATGCTTTTGAAATAGCAATCAGAGTTGAAAACAACCTAATATAGGCTGGTAAACTTGCTCCTAGGCCACTAATGCCTATATTTCCAGAGATTCATGCAAATATCCCTTTGCAGATACCTCCTTTTACACCTCTACCAACTGTACCAATGCTGCCAGCTACTGTTCCAACCATTGATAAACAAGAAAGTGTTGCTTCAGGCTCATCATAGGAGTTACAAGAGATCAAAAGTCTTTTACAAAATTTTGGTAACAAGTTGGTGAACTTGGAAAAACAACAGTCCTATTCTAGGCCTTATCAGCAGCAGAATTAGGCCTCAAGTCAGCCTTTTCAAGGTCAACAACAGTAATTCTAGGGGAATAGACAACAGTATCAAGGTAATTACCAAGGAACAAGACAAAATGTTGCCACAAGACCTTTTTAGGCCTATAATCCAGCTCCAATTAGTGCTGTCAAAGAGCTTGTTCCTGTTCAAAACAAACTGGCTGTTGATTATGAATGGTGTTATCCATGTAATCAGCCACATAATCAAGCTACGTGCTCTAATGGCATCATCAACCAAGCTCTTATGGTGCAAAATGCTATAGGTGCGCAAGATTTTCCTAAGGAGGGGTATTCACAACAACAAGATCAACCCGCAAATGATTCAACTCTCCTGAATTGGCAGAGAGAAGAATTTTGTGGAGTAAACTAGGAGGACACATCTATTGCTGCTAATACCAGAGCCAAGAAGAGGGCTTTTGAGATAGAACAAACAACAAATAAAGATAAGGGAGTTGCTGGTCCATCAAATCAGCAAGTTCCACACACTTTGCAGCAAGGTTATGGCACTAGTAAGGAGCAGCCTTTACATGCTTCATCTGCAAGTCAAGTGCAACCTGACCATGCTGTTGTAAAGATGCAACCAAAGGTAAATATATCTGCACCTTTCAAGTGGAGCAACCCTTCATGAGATGGGGAATCGACTTTATTGGGCCAATTAATCCACCATCCAATACTGGTCATAGGTGGGTGCTCACTACCACAGACTATTTCACACGGTGGATAGAAGTGATAACTTTGAAAGAAGCAAAAGAGTCTTCAGTTTTGAGCTTTTATGAGGATATAGTCACCAGATTTGGAGTTCCTAACTCTATCATATTTGATAATTCCCTTGCATTTGTGGGATTAAGATTAACTGATTGGGCTGTTAAACATGGCATTCATTTGAATACATCCTCAAATTATTACCCTCAGGGTAACGGTTTAGCTAAAAGCACGAACAAGAATCTCATCAGGATTATTAAAAGATAATCAGAGGACCTGGCACATTAATTTAAAGTATGCACTTTGGGCAGACAGAGTGACTCCTAAGAGGTCTGTTGGTACTTCACCATACATGTTAGTTTATGGCAAAGAGGCTAGATTACCTCTATCTATGGAACTTCCGGCTCTAGACATTGTTCACTAGTTGGAGGTGTTTGAGGAACATGACCCAATGTCCGTGAGATATGCAGAGCTCATGGAGTTCAAAGAATCAAGGGACAAAGCAATAAAAGTTTTGGAGTATCATCAGCTCCAAACAAAGAAGACATTTGACAAGAAGGCTACGGAAAAAAATTTCAAGGTGGGAGATCTCGTGCTGAAATGGGATGTTTTGAAAAGTAGGCCAGGCCATCACACCAAGTTTGACAACATGTGGACAATTCCATTTATTATTAGAGACTATAGGGAGCACAATGATTACCAATTGGCTACAACAAAATAGGAGGTGCTTCCTATCCTAGTTAATGGGATACACCTCAAGCCTTGTTTTCAAGTCTGATGGAGTTCCTCCATTGTACATATTAGTTTAGGTTTATGTTTCCAATAATTGCTTATGCACTTTAGTTTAGATGTTTTTCCTTTTCCTAAGTGGTGTTTTAGCACAGTAAATTTTCCTTCCGGTTTCTCCTATTTCTTAAGTCTTGGACAACCTGTTATGACCTATAAGTTATGGACATGTTTGAGCTATGTGCTAAGTTGACGTTTTAATTTTTCTAAGTTTCCTAACGACTCCATGCCCAATGGACAAGTTTTGGCTACTGGTTTTCCATGTTTAGCAAGCAAACATCTAGTAAAGGTCACTAGAAATGTTACCTAATTTTCACCCATGGGATCAATCAAGCAAGATAAATCATGTGACAGAGGTTCGAGAAGGCCAAATGGAGCATTCACACAAGGGAAAAAGTCATGAATCTAATGCTAGGTCACAGGGAACTCAGTTGGGAAGCTTGCCTTGTTCAAGTTCGGCATGAAAACCTTAAAGGAAAGAGTCACCAAGACCTTCAAAATGTCTCGCTGATTAAAAGGGCTCTCGCCATGGGGTCTGGCCGAAGGAGATGTGGTCTTGCCAAAAGGGGGGAAATGGCCGCATCGTGGAAATAAAATCTTCTTAGGCAAATATCTGTCCGACGAGCCGATGTTTCGGTGACAGTAATGAAGCTCGGTAGGAGTCTCCCCGATAATAAGTGTTTTTCCAAGGGGATGACGCATTCGGTATAGGGTTGTGCCCTCAGCAAATGGTCTTACCAATATGGTGATCTCTCCTCGATAAGAAGGGCGAGTCTTAGCGAGGGGAGGCATCTTCAACAAAAGGTCTTGCCGAATGCAAGAGGTCACGCCGACGGTACTTCACCGGGGAGCTCTCGGCTTAAAATTTTTCCTTCGAAAAGATGTCTTCCTGAAAGGATGGGCTCTCGGTGAAGAAGGGGGAGCCTCGGTAGGAGATGATGGTTTCGGTAAAGGATGGAGGAATCACCATGATGTCTTGGCGAACAGAGGTGGTCTCGCAAAAAGATAAAGGGGGTCTCGATATGTGTTTTGCCTTTAGCAGGAGTCTCACCGACAACAAAAAGGCCTTGCTGAGAAGGTTTGACATCGGCAAAAGGTCTCACCAATATAGGGAGGTCTCCCCGATAGAAAAAGAGCTCGCTGAAGGATTTGGCCTTCGGCATAAGGTCTCAGCGATGCGAAGGGTCCTGCCGATAAAGGGAGCCTTGGGTGTAATATTCCAAGTCGGAGAAAGGTCTCCCTGACCCGATGATGTCTCTTCGACTTGTTTTGTGCTCACCCAAGGATAAGCGGGGTCGGCGTAAGGTCTTGCTGACCCAAATGTCATGTTGATGGAGTCGCTCAGGGAGAACAAGGTGTGTTCACCAAAGGGTGAACAAGGTGTGTTCACCAAAGGGTCTTGTCGAAGGGTGAAGGTCTCAACGATGAAAGAGATTTTTGTATGACTCTAGGGGGCTTGTTGTAACATCTTAACGAAAGCAATATGTCTTTCCGATGTTCTGGGCAATAACAAAGGCGATATCGACATGAATTTTGGGCTTGCTAGGAACTCTCATCGACAGTTCCATGTTATGCCAATGGTTGCAGGAGGTTTTAATCGCATCGGGGAGACACGATTAGTGTCTCACCGACATGCAATTCTACAGATGGAGCTTTTGACTGCCTGAAGAATCTACGTGCAGTATACTCAACAAATTAGAGAAAGCTAAAAGCAAGCCGTGGCAATTTCACCAGGATGAAAAAGATCAACAAGATGAAAAGCAATGTGTATTTTTTTTGAGCTCAGGAGCATTCAAAGCACTCGGCAAAGAGGTTCAAAGGTGGACACGAGGATCATAAATGAATGCGGTAGCTGCAAAAGATATGAAGGCCTCTCCGAGAATGTTTCTTCACCGACATAGGCAACAAAGACACGGGGATGCAGCATTAATTTCATCAAAAAGATCTAAGGATAGTTTTTTTTCTGAGGACGGATATTTTTGTAAACCCTAGGGGGCCGACATTTTCTTGATATATAAGGCATTTTTTTCCTTTTGTTAGTAGTTCGGATAATGCATTAAAAAGAGTTAGTGATTTTTAGCAATCCTCTCTCAACTAGTGTATGTTTTGTAACTCACTTCGATTTTGGAATATAAAGTACAAAATTGCCTTGGCCTCTGTTGACGCTTCAGTTTTTCATTACTATTCTTACAAAGTGTTGTGCATTTTAGGTCAATAATCAAGTTATCTTGTGAATTCTTTTTATTCCTTTATAACTTTATTTGGTGTTTCATGCCCTCCTTTGTAAAAAGCACCATTATATGAATCACAAAGTTGTGTTTACATAATCACACATAGATTCTATTCTGTGAAAGTTTTTTCCTTTATTGAAAAAGCGTGTATCAACCCTGTTTGTGACATATTAAATCATAGCTCATAGAATTTGATATGTATCTTTCTGATCATTGAAAAATTTCAAGTGCACTCTAAGTATTCCATTGATCTCATCAAACTCAGTGTATCACCATAGCTTAGTTTCATTCATGTACTCCTTCTCCCTTTTCCCTTTATTGAATCGTTAGTTTAGGTGATACCCAAAGGAAGCCGGCCTTCTCTGGAGGTTCATTTCACCTTTAGGTGACCCATGGCCTTGAAATGATCCCATGTTTCACTAGAAAGCTTAGTCTCCATCACTGTGCGTAGGGTGAATTTCTAGGTGACAACAATAATCAAAAGTCTCCTCGACATGGCAGAGTTAAACCGAGATATATAGAAATACCGCCAAAGGAAAATACCGATGAGACAATGGCATATCAACAAGAGATATTAACTTGTCTCATCGACATCGACAACCAACATCAAAGGAACATAAGATATAATATTGATGATACATTAAGATATCAATAAGACAAATATGATTGTCTCATCGACACTCTTAAAGCAATGATCAAAAGTATACACTGCTATACCACTGGGAAGGTAAGCAACATATGCGGTAGAGTGGTATACAATGCAACCTTGCAGTAAGAAGCCTTGAGAAAGGCGGTAGTGTGGTAAACAACAAAAGAGAGGGGAAAAACACCGCCATACCGTAGCGGGTATAATAAGAGATAGCGACAGTACGGTAATCGTGGCAACATTACAATTTACAACAATAAATGCAGAAAATCACATCAGTTGCCAAAACTAAATGCTATTAAATTATTAAGAGTTGCCAAAACTAATATGACTAAATACTGCACCATCCAAAGATAAGTGATTTTTCCCAATATCGCACTCAATTGCAATGCACTAGCATGGAAGGAGCTAAGGATACAACAAGAAGAAGTCCTGCAAGCGTGATATACTAGAGAAAATCGAAACATGCCTCCTAAAAGAAAATGATCAAAAGTAAAAGAAATTTGGCCTAAAATTAAAGATGAAGAACCTAAAGTAAAGAAGAAAGCACTCCATCCTAAAACAAAACAATAAGAAGTAAAATAAAGTTAGCCTAAAATTAAAGATGAAGAACCTAAAGTAAAGAAAAGACCACTCCATCAGTCCATATTAGATATACTTCCAGGGTCTACTAAAGAGGGTAATAAGAAGTTTCTCATAGACATTGCATAAATTTGTAGGGATGCCCTCATTTCCAAATCTGGATGGGACCTATTTTGGCATTTTTATAGTAAGAGAAATGAGAAGGTTCTAGTGTCAAATGCTTGGACGTTGGATATAGCAAGGTTGATTGTCCCAGATGTGTTTGTTGATGTAGAATTTATCAGACTGCTATCCAAACACTATCACTCAACTACCAAAATAGTAAGGTTTCCAAACGACACAGTATTGGTAGAAGTAACCAAAAAAGCCATCATTGAGTGTTTTGGCTTAAACAAACATGATCTAACTAAGATAAACCTACAAAAAAGTGAGGAGGATTATGATAGGTTAAAAAAGACTTATAGAAGTGATGAGGTACCCCTATATATGAAAAGAGGCATTGGAAACAAAACATTCCCCATCTCTACTACCACTACTAAACCATTTAATGTGACAAATTTTTAGTATTACTTTGTGAATAAATATTAGCTCTTTTCCAAGTGTTGGGGATAGATGCTCAAGATAAAATGCAAATAGGCCTAATGGTGATGGCCATGAGAATTAAAAACCCTAAAACTAATATTGAATATGACTTTGCTTCATACCTTGAGAAGGCGTTAGATGATGAATTTTCCTAAGTTATAGAGGATAAAGCACCGATTACAGTCAAACACTATTACCTACTGTGTCATCTGATATTGTGCTAGAATAGGGACCATTGGACTAAAAGAATGGACTTGGCTACAGTAGATGAGCAAGAGAATCCCACATCTATCTATAAATGGTGCTATATTTGGGACAGTCGATGCAAGAATTCAAGCTTTGTTGTATTATACAAAGAATTTGTACACAAAATCCTTTGAGTTCTTGGGTATGCAATACCAAGATTGTCAACCAAAATGTTGCAACTAGTGAGACCTTTGGCTTTAAGACCAGAGCAGGGTCATACACACAATTTTGGAGATTGGTTCTTCCTCCCAAAAGTTACTATAATAAGAGTTTATGGATGCCCTATTGCTCCACACATACTGCCAAATATTAGCATTTCTTTAATTTATGTGGCAAATGATGTGGATGGAGAAAGATGTAATGCACAAGTAGAATAAAGGAACTTTCCTGCCAAACCAAACCAAGTGTGAAGATTGGACTGTAGGCTCAAACACACTAGAGGAGTTACAATATTATTTTAAGACAAGATATGCATTGAAATTTGGAAAAGAAAGAGCCTTTGACCCTGAAAATCATATGAACAACATAAGGCACAATCTTCTTACTAAAATGACAGTGTCACACCAAGTGGATTTTGAAGAAGATGTCATAAGGAATTGCATTATTTATAATGATGTATTCAGTAGAAGGAAAAAATGGGAATATATGAAGAAGCTTGAAGAAAGGATGAAGCAAAGGTCCAAGGATTTCCTAGGATACTTTGTTGAGGAAAAGGACCCCATCAATAGGATAGAATTGATAATTGGTAGATTTGAAGACTTGTACAGAAAGAAGGAAGCATATCTCGAAGAACATGATAGTGGTGCAACTGTAGAGCATACCCTAGGTGAAACCTCTGAGCTTCCCATGGAGTAATTACCTCCCAAAAGATAGAAGACATGAAGCATTGAACAATTAGTACCTTATGAGGATACCAAAGAGGTGGGCGATACTGAGGAAGTGGCTACAGTACTACAGTCATTAAAAGTTGATATTGAAGTTGATCAGCCCATCCTTGAGACCAGTGCCCATAAACTTGAGGAAAGGATGGGTGATGTAGAAAAAACAAGTACAGAGGTACATGAAGATGAAAGGGAAATTGCAGCTAGGAGATTCATAGAAGATGATGAATTCATTAAGACTCCCGAGTTTAAGGATTTCTAGATGAAGATGAAGATAAAATAATTTCAAGAGAGGATGGAATCAGCTAAAGCAGGAATTGAAGAATCAAAGAAAAATGAAATGGTAGCACAAACTTTCTAGGAATTAAGAGTTGACAACATTGAAATTATCCCCCAGAAGGCTAGAGAAATGGTCTTGAAGAGAAATATGCTCATTTTCCCTAGCTTGGAATTAAAGAAAATGTTTCTGCTTGATCAAGTGCAGGCTCAAGAAGATCCAATGCTAGTTGCAGAATTTGACTTTGATGAAGGTGTGAGTGGAATGGGTATAACCCAAAGATTGAAACCCTGGCCATATGGATCAAACAAAAAAATACATAGAAGCCAAAATTATTGGATGTAATTCAAGGGATGAAAGGGGCAACGATGGTAAGGATAATACAAGATACCACCCCTTTGGAGGCATCCACAATGACCATGCATTTGGCCATGTTCACTCCAGCAAATATTAAGGGATTAGAAGATAGATTGAAGGAGTATGAAAAGGAACAAAGGTTCCTAAATGATGAAGTTAATAACTTGTTCATGGAGAATGTCAAATTGAAAGAACAATTAAGAGGAGCAAGAC
The DNA here is from genome assembly GCA_007258455.2 of Sequoia sempervirens. Taxonomy (NCBI): domain Eukaryota; kingdom Viridiplantae; phylum Streptophyta; class Pinopsida; order Cupressales; family Cupressaceae; genus Sequoia; species Sequoia sempervirens. The sequence continues at coordinate 584,531,174 of VDFB02058242.1, forward strand.
CCTCACAAAGCAAGGAGATGGTGTTATAAAAGCCTCCTATTGCTCCAATGGATATTGTGAAGAACATTTCTACAAAATAGGTAAAAAATATAGAGAAGGAAGTGGATGATGTAAAGAAGGCCAACAATCAAACCCAGGATGAAGTGAAAAGACAAATTTGTGAAGTTATGGAAAAGATTCTTGAGCACAGGATAAAATCAGTTATGGATAAACTGGAGAATGTGCATGATAGTTATAAAACACTTCAACAGGCAATGGATCAAATAAAGACACATATGCTTGTATTATATCCTTTGTTCAAAAGGTGGTAGCCTATTCACCACACTTTGGCTAATTTATGTGAAGTTCTACAAAGAAGTCTTGATGCACCCACAACATTAAAGCCAATTGAATAAACTATGAAGATGATTATTGATGAATTTCAGTATGTACAAGGGTTTGATAAAAATATTTTAACATGAATGGATTTATTCCATACCTAGAAATAGTGGTATATACTTGAAATTGTGAGAGATGGTGATGAGTTGAAGGACTTGGATAAATGGAAGAAAGAATTCAGCCAGGTTGTTCATAAGTGCGTAACTCATATATATGAGGATTATGATACCATTCTTCCCAGGATAAATCAAATCATGGATGGGTTGATTGTTCTTGATGCGAGATACCTAAAGTTTGTCAATGATACAAAGGCATTACTATATAGTCGATGGAAAACTCATCTTGCAAAAATGTTATGCAAAAGATCCAGGAATATAAGTGGCCATCATATTTTATGGTGTATCAGTGGGAGGAAAAGTATTTGGTTTCAGAAGAATAGGACACTGAGGCAAGAGAATTTGGACATTCATCGTGGAGAGGAATACTTTGCTAGATCAATGATCATGGGTCTTCTACGTTGAATAATGGAACCATATGTCAAAATGTCTTAAGTCTTGTTATTTCCTTAATTATGCTAATTAAATAGTTGTTGGTTTTAGAAGAATATGACACTGAGGTGAGAACATTTGAACGTTCATCATGGAGAGGAAGACTTTTCTAGATCAATGATCACGTGTCTTCTACGTTGAATAATGGAACCATATGTCAAAATGTCTTAAGTCTTGTTATTTCCTTAATTATGCTAATTAAATAGTTGTTAGTAAAAGAAGTAGTTATAAAAGGTTGTTTCTTTTTGTAAAAGGCTTGTAGCTTGTTGCTTTCTATATAAATAGGAAACCAAGGCCTAGTTTTAAATTATCATCATCATATATCATTTCCATTTTGAAGAATTCTGTTATTAATATATATCAATTGAAGCAATATAATGGAGAACATCTTATTATCAGAGATTCTCCATGACTGTGTTATCATTATGTATTTTTCTTATGTTTGCCATACTTATTTCTTCTTATATTTGAATGGATATCAGTTATTGAGCCTCAATACTGTGCTTATGTGAATGAATGAATATTAGTTATTGAGCCTCAATACTATGCTTATGTGAATGAATATGTTGATACAATAAAGCATTTATTGTGGATGTTGGTAGAGCTACTATTTTTTTTGAAAATTTGAGCTTATTTTTCCTTGTTACATGTTCAACATAAAAATGGAAACTATTTAAAGATAATAAAGTTAACAAAGTTGCTTATTTAAATAATTGTGAGTTACTTGCATTAATATTTTATTAAATTTTGTGTCTTCACGAACATATGTTGATACAAAATGAATGGAAGAAGCATCCAAGCAATCCTAATTTTTTCTGTCAACAATTCATACCAAAGATTGAACAATTTAAGGATATTGCAATAGGTAATTAAGGATATGATGATGATGATATATTCTTATACTTGTATATTCTATGAAACATTCCTTATTTTCTATGAAACAATGTATATATTCTTGTACTTGTAAATATTCTTTTACTATTATGTCTATTAAATAAAATAGAGTTTGATTAAAAAATGCGTCACCCTTTTTTGTAAGTGAGTATGTGAATTATTGTTTAAGGAAAAATCTTACAGTTTTTACATTTTTAGTTTACTAGTTTCAAATCTTCATTTTCTATGTATATAAAATTGTATGTGCTCTTTATCTCGAATGACATAAAACATTAATATCATCAGAATCAGGGTTTTCAATTTCAGCACCATCATTGTCCACACTTTTCATATCCTATTCACTTTTAAGTATAATCATCAAAATTTTATTTTTATTTCTTGTCCCAGTTAATCTTGATTCCTTTCAACACAACACAGTAGGTTGCATGTTAAATTTCAAACATTTTCTTTGCATTTTTTGTATATATTATTTTCTCAGTGCATCATTATGTAACAACAATTTCATTTCTGAGATATACAGTAAAAATAAATGAAAGCACATGTTTGATTTGTCAAGGGAAATGTATGGTGAATACCTTATGTCTTTTAGATAAGTGTGCAAGCGAAATAAGAGATAACTAATTGAATCTGATTTTCTATTGTACAATTGTTTTTTAATGTGCTTTTTACTTTTTGCATGTGGATTACCCTCATAAAGATACTACTTATCTTTTCTTAAATGAAGCCTTTACATTTCTTGTTTACGAAAGGAATTTATTGCTTGACAACAGGTTCATGAACTTCATACAAATTAAGATTGGTGTAAAAGGCCATCCACACAAATGTTGTTTGGTCTAGAATTATAATGGAAAATAAAAATGCTTGCTAGGAGAATAAAACAGGTTTTCAATTGTCCAAGTACAACATAATATTATTGAAGCATTTCAAAGTTTAGGCCATAAGAATCATCCTTTTTTAAACATGGATTGCAAATAATTATGAAAATTTAGAAATCTTGGTCATTAACATTATTGTCTGCTACAATGTCATCCAGTGTATCATTGTCAATGTTCATATGTTCTTTCGAGTATTTAATATTATCATCATCCTCATCTTGACCTACATCATCTTCATCATCATTGAAATTTGACTGTAGACCATCTATATTGTTACTAGATGTATTTGGATCATCATTTTCTATACCATCCATATTGTTGTCTTCCATAACATCATCTAACTCTGGATTGTTGTCTTCTTATGCCTAAACATAACCATCTTCAACATCATCATGGATGCCAATTTCTTCGATGTTCTCTAATTCCTCTCTCTCATTTTGTTGGCCATCATTATTTTGCTTAGTATCCACTAATGCATTGTCAAATACATGCCTTAATCTTGGATCATAATGTATGAAAAATATCCATTTTGGGTCCAAAATATCCTCATAGAAAAATACCTGCACATGAACAACATACATATATTAGACATTATATACATTGTATGAACATATATACATCAATTGAATAATGGAATATTATTTTATAGACTACCTTTTTTATACAATAATTGCTATAAAACATAATTTTGAAAACATAGTTTATAAAACATTAGTCCACACTCATTTATTATTCTTTGGTTTTCTACCCTTAAGAACATCCTTAGGGAGACCTTATTCTTCCCTCTTCTTTCATGCATGAGTGCATTTTAAGAAGGGGTAATCAATTAGTAACTCATCCCCAATGGTAAGGTCCATAATAGCCTCAACCATTATCAATCTATCAACCTCTCTTTCCATATCTCCATCTTTATCATTTATAACCTCAACAAATTGACAATTCGGTCTTACAGTAGGGTCCCTTCCCTTACTACTTTAGACATGCAAAACTAACATTCTGCATTTGATCAGGATCATTTATCAATTGAACTATATGTCGCATTAGATCCATTCATCACCTTCATCCATTCATTTAAATAACCTCATTGCCTAAGGTTATTTATTTAAAAATCAAATAAGCATTATCATCAATCTTTTAAATAAATCAAAAATCCATTTAAATCAAATCTTAAATTATATTCCATCATTTTCTGATTTAAATAAATCAATTATCAAAGTCTTGAAAGTCAAATCATCTAATCAGCATTAAATCAGCATAACCATCATCTAATCTTGATCTAATGCTAATCCCATCCCACTTGCATTATCTAGATCTAGCCACTTACACAATAAATCAATTTTATTGATTTATTAAAGCCTCATTTTCCCTCAACATGACAAGTCAAACATGGCATTTATTGCTCTTTTTCCTTGTCCCCCTCTCAAAATTTATTGCAAATTTGAATTCAAATTCTCCCTCTCATGGGCACTCTTCCCAAATCTTGCACAACCATTGACCACTCATCATTTGACAAGTGTCATCTTCTCATTAGAGGATCTTTAGTCCCACATTCACCATCTTGGCCAATTTCTCATCAAGAAAATCTATAAAATAAGGTCTTCATTCTCATTCATGGATCCACAATTTTATGCAAGGTTACTCTCTTCATTTGAGATTTGATCTTGTCCATTTCAATCCATCATCTCCATTTGCATTTTATCATCTTGAGCTTTGATCAAGGGTTGGGAAAGGGTCACTAGCACATGTGACACCAATCCAACATGGAATAGGTGATTATCATGCTTTTGAAATGTCTTTTGATGTTGTTTTTGCTACTTGTGGCATTTCTTTAGCATAGGTATTTTATTTCATGGAGGTATTTGCAGATTTGTGTGTTTAGACTAACCTCTAATGAGTATTTGAAGTTGGTCTTATATGCAGATTTAGGGTACTTCACTACTATTTATAAATCCTGCAATATTTTTGTGTGTGTATGCACGTCCATCTATATACATAAGATGACCTCTATTAATTTCTTTTCCACTTTCCAATTGGAGACGATGTGTATACATATTCGAATTTAGATCATATGCTGACATGCTAGGCTTATATTCTGCTAGCCTTCTCCATTCACCACTGTAATATGATGGACCATAATATGGCATTAATCTCCTAGTGGTTTGTTTTGAATTGTTTCTATGTTTGGATCCCAATTGTACATTTTGGAAAATAAAGAGGCCTATATTTGCTCCATGAATATTGGAGGGTCGTATCATGTAGCTGTATCCCCAAAATTGAAACACCTCGTACACTTTAGGTAGTTGTTGATCACTAGGCCAAGTGCAATATAGTTGATGATCAAATGTCTCTTTGTAAATTAATCTCAAACTCAGGGAAAAGTCATCATCTCCATCACATTCATTCTCATAGGGCATGTAGTCCACCTTCCCCTTGTATTTAACCAAATTATGCATCTTCAAACTGGTTCTTGTTCTATTACTTGTTTTCATCAATTCCTCATCTTTCGAGCTGGTATATTGGCACATATTTTTGTTAGATGTATCATATAATAAATCATCATTGCCCTCTAGGCTAGAAGTCGATGATCCAAGAAAATTTAAACCAAGAAATTTATCCTGCAAGTATCCATTAAGAAAAAAATAGTTATTTAAATAATATAAAACAATGTTTAAATGAAGTATACATGTTATTTATATCAAATTGGAAAATTCCTCACCACAATTCCTATTAGATTTGAATCGATTGTAGGAGGCATACTACCGACTAGAAGCTCATCATGTATGTAATGTCTTTGTACAATCGCTCATTTGAATTGTTTCTTTCCATGGCATACAAAACATCCACAAACAACAATTTTCTCAAAGTATTCATCCCATGTACTATAGTCCTAACCTACCTCTTCTTTAGTGCAATCATTTGTTGTGTCTGTAGTATCCATTTTCATATCCTCTTCCACCCACTGTCGTCTACGTGATTTAACAGTTTTAGGTCCATGCCCACATACATATCTTGTTCTTTTTCTAGTTGAATGCTTAGGCTCTACATTTGCTCCAATATCCATCTAAAATAATCAACAACATGCATTAATTTATGTCAATATTGGATAATACATTATAAATTTCAATAATACTGTGAAAAAAGATGGACGTATCAAAAAATTCCATTAGATCATTTTTCCTAGAAGTTAAGTCAAAATTTGAGTACCTGATGTCCCGCTTCATCCATTGTGTCCTCATTTGATATGACACGATATGTTGCCATGGCCTGATCTCGCCCCTATAATACACAACATAGTAAATAATTTTTAGTATACCAATTATATCATTTCAACGAATATGCTATCCAACACAAAACCTCACTTTAGTCATATATTTGACATATTGATATCATGTTTTGGAAATCCTAATTTTAAAATTTTTCCCTTGATCATAGAATCACATTTAATCACCATTTGTGTGCATTTTCAACAAATAAGTTTGACCTCAGAGGCCTCATGGAAAAAAAATGACTTTATCTCCTCTACGTTGTAGCATTTGTGAATTCATAAACACCTTCCTCCTTTGGTTGAGGTTGCTTTCTCTTCTTACCTCTATTGTATCTGTAGATTCCGTTGTCTCATCTATTTGCACCTACTTTCCTCTCAACAATTTAGTATTTCTATGCCATCCACATCCTCTCTCCATGGCCTCCTCTGTGAATAAAAATGCCGCCACAAAATCTTTCACCACACTACTGCTGAGAAGGAAAAAGCAACTTGAGGGACTGCGGTAAAAACCGCTCTACCACCTTGAGCTGATGAAGGAGCCATGAGATAGTGGTGGTCACCACACTACCACATGCCAATGATAGAAGACTTGTAGGACTACGAGAGTCACCGCAACATTTCCAAGAACAAAAGGAAGACTCACGTGCCGCCACAAAAGCTTTGACCACATTACCACTGAGAAGGATGAAATACCTTGCAGGACCGTGGTAAAACCGCTCTACCACACCGAGCTGATGAAGGAGCCACAAGATAATGGTGGTCACAAAAACAAGGCAGGAGTTGGAATTATTTCAAACACTCTAGATCCTATGATACACAACAATGAAAATAGTCACTATACAACAATGATAGGCACTAGATTATGTGCACTTGACGCCGCCTTATACATCCCAAAAAAATTACATTAACGACCAAAAATCAATGCTAAAGTTGGCATTAACTAACGCTGACTAAAGCGTCGACTAATGAATCAAAATCAAAAATTTAAAAATTTCCTGCATGAAGGAAGAAATTATATGACAAAAAAGGGAAAAACATCACGTGAAGGAAGAGAGCAAGGCGCTACTCGTGGCCTAACCAATCTAGGCAACCTCTAAATTGTCCCATCATTATAAATTGTAAAACCTTTGAGAAACCAACAAAAAAATTTACCATACCCATTTGAGCTTTGGCTCAAAATATTATAGAATGAAGCGAGGATGCCTTTGTATTCTTTCCCTAACCTAGGTATCAAGGAAATAGTGAACTACTTGAAAAATCTGGGAATTGAGTTGGTCATTGCTGAGCAACTGCTGAAAATAAATGCAAAAACTGCTTGGTTTTGCCTAGCCGCGCCATAGTCACCAATGCCATGACAAATTCGTGCAAGATTTCATTATGAAAGAGTTTTCATGATCAGGTTATCAACACTAAGCAAACCAAGCGAACATATTTTCCCTAGGTTATCAACACTAAGAAAACCCAACGAACATATTTTCCCCCAAAACAAAACTTTCATACCACAAACTGGATGAAAACTTTCATAGCTAACAGTGTGTACTTTGTTTTCCTCCACAGACTGGATGAAAATAATTTTCCCTAGGTCACCTCAAAATGTCATACAATGGAGGGAAGTGAGCATTGTCAGCAAACTTTAGCCACAATGAGGTAATTCATTGTCAATTTATAGATTTGTAAATGTTTCCATTGTTTCTTTGAATTTTACTTTTTACTTTTTTATTTCTAAATTTAAAAGAAGAAATATATATATATATATAGGGACATGAGACTGACAAAGATAAAGAGGAATTGGCTTCCATATTGGGGGTAGAGGAAGTGAACAAATTGATTAATGTGGACTGGACAACACTTTCCAGATACATAGAAAAACAATTTGGTAACGCCCCTCAAACATTGCAAACAAATCAATTGTGTCAAAGGGAATCAATTGATTCCCCAACTGGTCCTAGATCGAGCAAAATATCTAGGAGGAAATCAGTGATAGTAAACTCTAAGAATGTGGAACATGGAGCAAAGACTTCCATTCCTGGGACATAGACTTCTTCCACCACGCCATGTTTTCAATCTTGCATTGGTAGCTACAATACGAAGATAGAATACGAGGTGGTTTTAGGGGAAGTCCGAATGATGGATGTTGGGAAAATGTTTGTGAATAGGTTGAAGGAATCATGCCTTCAACGGTTCAAAGACCATTTACATTTTCCATTCTCAAAGATTCCCATGCACTTGAAAAAAGCAGTTATCCATGACATGGAGAATGAATTTGGCACAGGTTGGTCTGTAAAGAAGATAAAGCTATGAATGTCTCAAAATTGCAAGAGATTTTGATGCAACCAAACAAAGAAGATTAAAAAAATCCCTCCTGAGCTAAGGCGGAAAAAAGGCCAATTGATGTAAGTGTGAAAGTATGAAAAGAGCTTGTAAAAGCATATGAGAAGTCTGATGCATGGAGGAAGTCCGGTGAGGAGAGTACACAGGTATTTGAATTTTCTCATAAGATTATATCAAATTTATTAAAAAATATTTAAATTTTATTTGTGCATAGTTAAATTGAATTAGTATATGTTTCAAGACAAGGCCTCCAAGGCTAGGCTTGAGAAACTTTGTGCCACGCATCGCAATGGCCAGAAAGGTTTATAGGCCTTGATCTATACATTTGTAAGTATATTTAATATGTTAAATGATATATTTTTTTAATTTCGTTGGAAAAAGTAAATGATTGCATATTAATTAGTTTAACTAGTCCATGTGCCATGTTTTGACAGGAGGAGAAATATGGCCGCCATCCAAAGCAATTTGAAAAGAATATGTTACAAAACAAAAAGTAGAATGATTTTTTAATATGGATGGAGAAAGAGGTATCAATAGTTGAGTTTAATAACTTAGTTTTATATTGTTGTGTTATTATGTCAATTTTCATCTCTTGTGTTGAGTTGTTTATTGATGCATAGGATGAGTAAATAGAGCTCAAATATTATGATTACAAGATGACCATTCATGTGCATGAATAAATAGTAGAAGGATGTAGATGAACTCAATTCATCTGACTTTATGCCTCTTGGTAGACATTCCTCTTGAATCTCTAATATCAGGTGCCTGAGACTTCCCTGTAGCTTTTACCTTTCGTTGCTGCCTTTCCTCTTCACTGTTAGACTCGTCTCCTTTTTCCTTATCTACATTTCTAGCTTCGACTTCTAGTTTATCCCATGTTTTACCTTCCTCCTCTTCAAAATCTTCTTCTTCTTCTTCATCCAGCTCTAACTCCACAAGAGATTCATCTTTTGAACCTTCCTCATCTAATTCTAATTCCTCTTCTACATCGGAGGGTTCATATCCTTGATCTGACTCTTCTGAATTATTAGAATCAGAATCACTAGCTTCCATTTTCAAAAACTCCCAACCAACATCTTCAATAAATTTATCTGGATCATCAGTAATACTCTTCAAAATTGGTTGCCAATTCAAGTTCATTTTGCTTTCATAATACTTTATATCCATGGAGTTCAACCATTCCTTGATGCCATCAAGCGAAGATTGAGGAATGACGTACATGTATAGTACATCCCACTTGAAGTCTTTTAAAACAATAGCCATATCAAATTCCTTTTTCCCAAGTCCCACTCTCTCAAGGTTAACAATCTCAATCTCACTAATAGCGATTACTAAGAAAGGTAATTCCACCAACTCTACCAAACAGTTTACTGTAGGAACAATAAAAGCAGAGGATTTGAAAGGAACTCCATGAAAACCAAGCTCTCTAAATGGTATATCAAACTCTAGTTCAAAATATTTTAGATGAGGCTGCTCCCATAGCTCTCTTACTCGCTAGAAAAATCCTTGAAACTCGGTATTAATTTTATTTTTCTTGTCCCTCTCTTGTTGTTCTTCCTCAATTTCATTAGGATCATACATTGACCTTCTTTCCCCTCCTAAAGTTTGGACCACATCCATTACCCCCACATAAAAGTGGACATCCTTGGTCTTCTTGGTTCCCACGCAATGATATGGTTATGCAAATGAAAATGAAGCAAAGTAATCATCTCCTTCTCTGTTGGCTGGAAGAATGCATGCTTAATGTTTTGATACATGATATCAACTCTCTCTTCCGCTCTCATGGTTGAATAATGAAATCCAATATGGTGGGCCTCTAGAGTTCTAGTCATCTTTCTTCCTCTTCCACCAAATGCTGGCCTGATCCACATGTCTGTCAGCCTAATTGACTTTTTTTTTGAAAGTTGAAGTTTCTCTTGAGTCACCAGTGTAGCTCTCTCTGCCTTTTCAGACTCTTTCATTGCTATAGATCATCTCTGGGATTTAATCATCTATACCACATGGTTGATGTGCTTTGAATCCTTGAATCTAAAGGAAATTTACTTAACATAAATACTACTAGGGAATTTCAATGTTGCCATTGTAGTTGGAATTAAAGCCGATACTTGCAACATTGAAAATTATCCTTATATAAGAATTCCCTCCATCTTGTAGGCTTGTAACACTCTTGATGGTGGCTACATGAAATCTGATTTTGATTCCTCTTCTACATCAAAGGGTTCATAGCCTTGATCCGACTCTTCTGAATTATCAGAATTAGAATCACTAGCTTCCATATTCAAAACTTCCCAACCACCATCTTCAATAAATTTATCTGGATCATTAGTAATACTCTTCAAAATTGGCCGCTAGTTCAAGTTCATTTTGCTTTCATAATACTTTATATCCATGGAGTTCAACCATTCCTTGATGCCATCAAGGGAAGATTGAGGAATGGCGTTAATGCAAAGTACATCCTACTTGAATTATTTGAAAATAATAGCCATATCAAATTCCTTTTGCCCAAGTCATACTCTCTCAAGGTTAACAATCTCAATCTCACTAATAGTGATTACTAAGAAAGGTAATTCCACCAACTCTACCAAACAGTTTACCATAGGAACAATAAAAATAGAGGCTTTGGAAGGAACTCCATGAAAACCAAGCTCTCTAAATGGTATATCAAACTCTAGTTCAAAATATTTTAGATGAGGTTGCTCCCATAGCTCTCTTACTCGCTTGACAAATCCTTGAAACTTTGTATTGATTTTATTTTTCATGTCCCTCTCTTGTTGTTCTTCCTCAATTTCATTAGGATCATACATTGACCTTCTTGCCCCTCCTAAAGTTTGGACCACATACATTACCTCCACATAAAACTGGACATCCTTGTTCTTCTTGGTTCCCACACCATATATGGTTATGCAAATGAAAATGAAGTAAAGTAATCATCTCCTTCTCTACTGGTTGGAAGAATGCATGCTTAATGTTTTGATACATGATATCAACTCTCTCTTCTGCTCTCATGGTTGAATACTGAAATCCATTATGGTGGGCCTCTAGAGTTCTAGTCATCTTTTGTCCTTTTCCACCAAATGTTGGCCTGATCCACATGTTTGCCAGCCTAATTGACTTTGTTTTTGAAAGCTGAAGTTTCTCCTGAGTCACCAGTGTAGCTCTCTCTTCCTTTTCAGACTCTTTCATTGCTACAAATTGTCTATGGGATTCAATCATTTGTACCACATAGTTGATGTGCTTTGAATCCTTGCATCTAGAGGAAATTTCCTTAACATAAATATTGCTAGGGAATTTCAATGTTTCCATTGTAGTTGGCATTAAAGTTGGTACCTGCAACATTGAAAATTATCCTTATATAAGAATTCCCTCCATCTTGTTAGCTTGTAACACTCTTGATGGTGGCTACATGAAATATGATTTTGATTCCTCTTCTACATCAGAGGGTTCATATCCTTGATCTGACTCTTCTGAATTATTAGAATCAAAATCATTAGCTTCCATATTCAAAAATTCCCAACCACCATCTTTAATAAATTTATCTAGATCATCAATAATACTCTTCAAAATTGGCCGCTAGTTCAATTCATTCTGCTTTCATAATACTTTATATCCGTGGAGTTCATCCATTCCTTGATGCCATCAAGTGAAGATTGAGGAATGGCATAAATGTAGAGTACATCCCACTTGAATTCTTTGAAAATAATAGCCATATCAAATGCCTTTTTCCCAAGTCATACTGTCTCAAGGTTAACAATCTCAATCTCACTAATAGTGATTACTAAGAAAGGTAATTCCACCAACTCTACCAAACAGTTTACCATAGGAACAATAAAAGCAGAGGCTTTGAAAGGAACTCCATGAAAACCAAGCTCTCTAAATGGTATATCAAACTCTAGTTCAAAATATTTTAGATGAGGCTGCTCCCATAGCTCTCTTACTCGCTTGACAAATTCTTGAAACTTTGTATTGATTTTATTTCTCTTGTCCCTCTCATGCTGTTCTTCCTCAATTTCATTAGGATCATACATTGACCTTCTTGCCCCTCCTAAATTTTGGACCACATCCATTACCTCCACATAAATCTAGACATCCTTGGTCTTCTTAGTTCCCATTACGTGATATGGTTATGCAAATGAAAATGAAGCAAAGTAATCATCTCCTTCTCCGTTGGCTGGAAGAATGCATGCTTAATGTTTTGATACATGATATCAACTCTCTCTTTTCTCTCATGATTGAATACTGAAATCCATTATGGTGGGCCTCCAGAGTTCTAGTCATCTTTCTTCCTCTTCCACCAAATGCTGGCCTGATCCACAAGTCTGCCAGCCTAATTGACTTTGTTTTTGAAAGCTGAAGTTTCTCTTGACTCACCAGTATTAGCTATAACTTTTTTGAAATTTAATTATGGTATGTGCACTTTGATATGATGTAATATGATTATGGTTTCATCTCATATGTTGTAATATTAGATATATAATAGAAAAATAAATTATTGCATGAAATAAATAATAACTTTTCATTCTAAATGTCTTTTTTTGTAGAACACAAGTCTTCTAGAAGATCAAGATGATCCTCAACATGGTATAGATCCACAAAATATTAGTTTTGTCGATACAGATCACATGGCAGAGGATGATGATGACACATACGGAAGACACCGAGGCCAATGACAATGATGATGATGACGACGACGACGATGATGATGATCATGATGGTGATGATGATGGGGTGATCCCACAATAGTGGTTTACAATTTTTGGCCAAACTAGACATTGAAATTATTATTATTAACTAAATCTTCATATTCGGGCACCTATAGCAGCTGTGAAGAATTTGAAGATGATGCAAACTAGAGTCTCGTCACATTTTTTCTGTAGATTCTAAAAATATTTTTTTCAAAATTTTTGGAATTAGATTGCACTTCTTTTTCCATCTCCCATGAAATTTTTTTTTTTTTAGAAAACAACATTTTTAAAAAGTGGCGCACATCGTATAACGCATAAATTTTTTTCCATGAAGGATAAAATTACAATTCTTTCGAATTTAGATTCGTAACTTTGATATCTAGTGATTCCACTTCCTTAGATAGTTTTTTATTAAATATTGCTTCTTTAATCAAGTTTCAAAGTCAAACCAATTACAATTCAGACATAGCGCGGCCGTATAACTCATAACTTTTTTTTGTATTTATCGAAATTCAATTTTATTTTTTTTGTTTCATCAAGGACTTCAATATCTGGTGCACTCATATTTTTCAATTTTTTTTTGATAATCTGCTATTTTTCCACGTGTAGAATAGAGATCTTTATTTTCGATGAAAAACCTATGTTTATTAAAACTCAAAAAACAAATACGTAATAAAACCAAAAAATATTAAAATTATATTCATTGGATAGCTCATTCCAAGGACTACCTGTTTCTAGTTGGGTTTGTGAAGATTCCTCCATTTTCATCCTCAACCCAAGCTCCGAACTGCCAAAATTTAGGTTTTTTGTGTCTCAGGGAGGGGATGAGGATTTAGGGGGGTTTGTATGAACCCCTAGGGGTTTGAGCAAATCCATAGGGGTTCATTTGAACCAGGGTTCGAGCAAACCTCTTCAAGGGGGTTCAATCGAACCCCTTTCATATGCATTTTTTTTGATGAATAGGCAAGTATCTTTCATATGCATTTTTTTTTTGGAGGCAAAAAGTTTAAGGGGTTCGCTTGAATATGCGTTGGATAGCTTGTGAATAGGCGTTGAATATGCAAATGTATAGTGAAAATGGGAAAGGTTTTAGATGTATACATGTGGGAATTTAGACGAGGAAGAATTTTGGCCTTTGGTGAATGCCTAAGATTGTGGTGTCAAACTTTTGTGAGAAATGTTTAGGCATAAAGACATGTTTTATTGTTTGAAAGGCAAAAGACATTTGCTTAATAAGAATTGAGTTTTGGAGAATGCAATAGAGGTGAGTTGTTATTGGATTATGAAGTATTACAAATTGAATGTAGAAGAACTTAGAGTATTTGGTAAAACCTAATTTAGATGCTTACAAAAATAGAGAGCATGTGTAAAACTAATTGACATGGGTAAGATCTTGTTAAGTGTACATGCATAGACTGCATTTTGTTAGCATTTTCCTTGTAACAGGACCCATTTTTTGTGATTGGAGTAGAGACAAAGATTTGTAGAGATGCAAAGACATTTGGTTCTTGAAGTAGAGAGTGGAAGAACTTAGAGTATTTGGTAAAACCTAATTCCGATGCTTACAAAAATAGAGAACATGTGTAAAAATAATTGGCATGGGAAAGATCTTGTTAAGTGTACATGCATAGACTACATTTTGTTAGCATTGTCCTTGTAACAGGAACCATTTTTTGCGATTGGAGTAGAGACAAAGATCTATAGAGATACAAAGAAATTTGGTTCTTGAAGCAGAGAGTGGAAGGTCAAAGTATGAAATGTTTTTGCAGATTTGTTTGCAAGAAAGTTTAATTTTTGATATGTGTGTTAAAGTTGTGCAATTTATTTCATTTTGTCTATTTTTTTCAATTTTGTCTAAATTTTGCCGGTTGAAAAAATTCTATGGGAAAACTCCATGTGGGCGCATATGCAAAAATGCAGGAAATATATAAAAAAACCCATGATTTTTTTAACAAACTATAATAAAAGAAGAAGAAGCACAAACAAAACCCAGTAGTTTCCAAAGATTCCATGAATTAGCTATGTGTTCATTGAATATGTAGTTAGAAATATATCATTTTTTATAAGCAAACAAGCAAGGCACTCACCACGAGTGCAATTTTCCAAAATAATGAATATGCAAAAGCGCAATGGAGAGCTAAAAAATCCACAATGTTTTTACCAATTGAGATTAAGCACAAAGAAAACCCAACACTCATCTAATATTCCATGAATTAAATATTCCTATAGCAACATGGGATACAATAGTTCAAACATAACTAAAACAACTATGCAATTGATGAGTACTCACTGCTTGTGCACCCACCAACCCTCCAAGACATGTCACACATTTTGCTTTCTGATCTTTCCACCCACTAAAGCAATAAACACATAATTAGAACATTCACTGCCCCCACAATCCACAAGACCTTGCTTAAAGGACATGTGATTTAATGCAACCACTTCCCCCATTAGGCCTTCTAACAACAAGCAACAAAAAGCGAAGCCATTGATGACCACATCATTTTTATAGAATAATGAGCATGCAAAATCACAAACGACCGCTAAAAAACCCACAGGGTTTTCAACAAATGATAAACAAATGACAATAAACACAAACAACACATCGAAGAATAGAACTAGAACCTAAAAACACACAAGCTTTTTAACAAACAACAAAAAAAAAGAATAAGAATAAATAAAACCCAGCTCTCGCTCCACATTTCATGAATTGACTATGCATTCACTACTTCTGCACCCACCAAATCTCCAACACATCTCACACATTTTTCTTTTTAAGCTTTCTTGACAGTGTGCTAGCCACTCAAGCAAAAAGCAGATAATTAACACATTCTCTACCCCCACAGTCCAGCTGACCTTGCTCAAAGCACATGTAATTTAATCTACCCACTTGCGTCGTTAGCCCTTCCAACAACAAGAAATTCTTCTAGCTATCAAGTATATTAAACACACCACAAAGCCATTGATGGTGACTGCACTATTATAGAATAAAAAACATGCAAAACTGCAACCAACAACTACAAAACCCACAAGATTTTGAATGAAAAACAAATGGACGAACCACTCACCAATTGCACACCATTCTTCTAGCTCTTCGTTCATTCAGGAACTACACATAATCACAAAAAGATGTGAACTTCAAAACAAAAACACCATAAAGTTTAAAGTTAGAGAACACAAGATATATTTATTTGGAGGAAAAATCTAGTGAGAAAAGTATGATAAATAATAATTGTATGAAAACATTCTGAAGGGAAAAAGAACTACGCAATGGATTTTTGCAAACAATAAGTCATTATATGAAAATTTTATAGGTTTTTATATTAGGTTAGTGTCTCTCCAAGAAACCAAGCCACTATTAATGCATTGTAAGTCTCTACAATGGAATGGATCTAAAACAATATTGCTCTATATAGCAACAATAAACTAGTATTTTAATGCATCAATCAACAAAAAAAATTGTTCCATGTCTATATTCTAACATGTTCACATGTAGTAGTCTTTTCATTCTTACCATGTGTGCACATATTTAACATTTAAAACATGTGCAGGACAACAAAGCATGCACAAGTATTGCCATTTATAGTTGTTCACAATTTACATAGTCCAAGGTATTACTTAATTCATGAATTCTTAGGCCAATGGTGGATTTTCTTTTTTCTTTTTCTTGTATATTTGTCATTTCTTAGAAAGCTTGTGGATAACTTGGACTTTTGCATATTTGTTATTTTGTAAAATCTGACTACAAATGAATGGCTTCGCTATGTCTTTATGATACCTGATAACTAGAGGTATTGCTTGTTGTCCTTAAATCCCAACAATAGGGAAAATGAAAAAATATTTTAAACAGTACAATGTCAGTGGAGAAGCAACTGTTTGAAAAGAAAGTGCAATAAATACAATAGTAAACCTCCCATTCAGTAGACAAATGAACATAGTCCATGGCATATAATACACTATTCATAAACATGAACCACATAAAGATGTATAAAATTTGAAAAATAATAGATCTACACTATAGTTTTTTGTGAGCATTCCTCGTTGGCCATTGTAACAACAACCAAGTATCACAAACACAAGAACAAGGCACAAAGCTAAAAATACACAAGCTTTTAAACAAACAACAAACATACAACTATAAGCACAAATAAAACTGAGTACTTGTGCTAGATTCCATGAATTAACTATGCACTCACTGCTTCTATACTTGTCAGGCCTTTAGCACATCTTGCTCACTTTGCTTTCCAAGGCTTGTTGATACACTACTATCCACTGAAGCAATAAACACATAAGTAATGCATTCACTCACCTAGTATCTACTGTCATGCATGTGTGATCCACTGTACCCATTTGCACTATTACTCCTTATGACAATAAGCAATAATTCTAGTTATAAAGTGTCAAAAAAACACACCCAAGCTATTCACCATCAATGCACTTTTGCAGAATAACGAACAACCAAAAGCGCAATCAACAACTAAATGCCAGGAATATAATGTTCCCATATTTTTTGTAATTTATTGAAACAAAAAATCAATAGTACACCTATTTCAAGACAATCAAATTTCACTGGGAAAGCAAGTATTACAAATGCAAATGTTAAAATTAATAATTGAATCCAAATTATGTCAGTCTTACTATTATTATTCACTTTATCTGGATGACATTTTTCTCAAAGGCAAGTGACTGGTGCGATCAAAGAAGTTTAGTGTTGCAATTGAATAATGTACATTGGAGATGGGCTATTTGCTAATTAGTCTACAAGCAATGCATTAAATGCTAGCGAGTGTGCTACTCATTTTTGTTTAAGTAAATAAGTAGGATACAACTCTATGTATTTTGGAAAATATTTAATAGATAACAGTTAACAAAGCTATTAGCATACTTAATAACATGTATGAAAGCTCAGGTAAACTGTTGAAAAGAAAATGTAGCAAATGCAATTGTGAACATGGTGGATAATAAAACCATGTAACAATAGAGTTTAATCTATTTTTTAGTAACATAAGAACGTAAAGTATTGTGTAGCATACAATCTATTGCATACTTTAAACATGTAATAGTAAAGTTTAATCCATTTAAACAACAAGATAAGAAAGTAAATTATTGTCTATCATATAATGGAGAGACATGTGAACTGTAAAATAAAACTAGAAAGAAGTTTTGAATCATAGAACATGAAATATAGTAATATAGGGAGAATAGTCAACAAGTAAAGCATAACAAAAAGGAGGAATGCAGGTTCATCCAATTGCAGGTACTCTTTCACTTGCTTCTACTTCTTTGTCAGCTGCAATATCATTGTTATAGTTAGTATGAAAAGTAGTTTCTTTATATAATTGTAAACAATATGAGGAGTTTGAAAAGCAAGAAGACTATTTGAATCAGTATTGCTTTATACCTTGTTGTGGCATATACTCTTTACTCAGTTAGGCATATTTTCTCTATGATAATGTTGTTTTCATTGAGGATGAAATTCCCTTTGGCGACAAAGTCTTCTAGTGCAAATATCACTGTTGACTTGTCCTTGATGTAGTTTTCATATTTAATGTCCTGGAGTATAGGCAAGAGCTATCACAACACATTGGTCGGATTGAGCAATGGACTATTCACATTCTCTACAATGCTTCCAATGTGTTACTTGTAACTGACTTGCCTGTTTGTTTTTCATACTTAATAACTAATTACAAGGGAAACTGAGTAGTTGGACCAATGTTTTGTGGACTATGGATGCACAAGCAACAAACACACATTTGCTTATTGTTTGTTAATTGTTTGTTCAAGAACTTCTCTGTTTGCAGCTATGAGTTGCTCTCTTTGATGTTTTCCAGTCTCTGTGGTGCTTGCTCGAGGGTAGAGCCATAGGAACAATGTTCAATTGCTCAATAGCTCATTTTTTTGTTCTGTATACCTGAAGAATATAAGCATTATAGGGAAAAATGAATGGTTTGAGCAATGTCTTGTGGCCCATGGGCACACATGCAGCAAACAGTTGGCTAATTCACATGATCTTAGTCAATTGCTGGGTTTTGTTTGTGCTTGTTCTCATTTCATTATCATTTGTTCAAAAACTTCTAGGATTTTTGGCTCTTCGGTGCATTTTCGCATATGGGTGCATGTGCAATGAATGCATAGCTAATTCATGAAATCTTAGGCAAATGCAACATTTTTTTTTGCTTATTCTTGTTTGTCTATCATTTGTTAGGAAGCTCGAAAGATTTTAAGCTTCCAAATGCGCTTTTGCATGATTGTTTTTGTGTTAAAGTGCATTGTTGGTGAATGGATGGGCTACGTGTTTATGAAACTTGTTAGCTCTATGGATACATATGCAGTGAACGCAAAACTAATTCATAAAACCTTAGTTGAGTGCTCGATTAAGTTTGTGCTTATTCTTGTTCTATTGTCACCTATTAAAAACCTTGAAGGTTTTCTGGCTCTTTGTTGCACTTTTGCATATAGGACATGTGCAACATATGCATAGTTAACTCATAAATTGTTATTAGACTTCTAGGTTTTGTTTGTGCATGTTCCCATTTGTTTATCGTATGTTCAAAAGCTTGTCAAGGTACAAAATTTGAATTCAATGTCTTTAACGTTTTAAAAAAATTATCACTTTGTCTATTTTTTTGCAAATTTTATCATATGTTTATGTCTTAACTTTTACTGAATTTTGTACTATATGTTACTTTTGTGAACTGTGCATGCCTATAATGCATTAACTATGTATTCCTTGCTTGTGCAAAAATCATTGTGCAAAATTTATTGCATTACTCTCTTTTTTTGTTTACAATTTTTTTCATGCGCTTCTATGTTTCCTGTTTGTGAATAGCATATTATGTGTCATGTAGTATGCACATTTGTCTAATTTGTCCCATTCATAGGAACCATTTCTTTTAACTAGACCCAGATACAAAGATCTATTGCGCTGCGAATATTTCTCACTTTTGAACAACAAACTAGAAGGTCAAATTCTTGTATCATTCTTTTCTTTTCTTTCCCATGAATTTTAAAGATCACAATGTTTATATAACAAAAAAATACTTTTTTTTCAAACACAAGTTACTTTTGCAACTAGAAAAATGCATAATTGCAAACATGTCATATGCAATCCATATCCAATTTTCCACCATGAACACTGACTATAATGTATAACTTGAAATATATTTTCTACTTTCCATTTTTCCATTTATTGTAGCACCTTTGATATTTATTTCCTTATAAGCAAATTAGCACAATTGAAACACATAATAAATTTTTGAAAATAGTTTTAACTCATTGCAAAGCAACATCATGTTTTGTGTTGATTCTTTTTCATTCTACTTGTCATAGGAGTTGTCTCTTCTAATTGAAGTGTGGGACAAAGATCGTTTTCACTGCAAATCAACTTGGGTTTGTAACAACAAGCTTTAAGGTCAGATTCTTGTACTATCCTTCCACTTTGTTTACAATGAAATTTAATTCTTTCAATGTATTTTAGAATTATGTATTGGAAGAATTGTAAATAGTGAAGGAGAATACTTGTTCAAGAATCTGACTTCCCATAGAGACAAATGAGCATAATGTATGACATGTCATGTTATTCATAAACATGAAACTATTTTTTTCTTTCTACCAAGTTGCTTTTAGGTAACATAATATACTTGTATTAGTGATAGGAACGAACCCCAATATCTACTAGACTGTATTTGTTACTAAAATCAAAACTCTTTTACATTGTTCACCATGCACTTGTCCCCTACAGAGAACTAGAATTCACTCATTTTGGATTTGTTGTCTCAATAGGCACTAACATACGAGCAAAGCCTATGAAATTTGAATTATATCTCTAAATGATTCCAAAAATTTGTTGCAGTAGTCTATTTGGCTTATTTTCTTTCAGGAAAACAACTTCATGGGCACTCAATGCATTAACCACATGCAATAGTTGGCATTTAAGCACATATTTTTCTTTAAGTAAAATAGGGAAATAGGGGAACATTATATATTGTGGCAAATATTTAATTAGGGGATGCATGTACTACAAGTTCTTGCGGCGGGTTGGTCAATGCTCAACCAGTCAATGCATGTTCAATGCATTAAATGCAAACCTTGCGATATGTCTTGCATAGTAGCTGCAAACATAAGCAAAGAACACTTGCCTAATTTGCATCCAAAAAAAAAAAGATGAACATGGTAAATTTTCCCAAGCATAATTTTTGACTGGTCATTGCAACAACAACCAAGCATCATAAACACAAAAACAAGCCACTCACCAATACTACACTGCTACTGAATAATAAATATTAGATCAAAGACACTTGTGGTTATGAAGTGTCAAAAATAGATGGCCAAGCCATTGACCACCAATGCACCTTTGTAGCATAACCAAGATGTAAAAGCGCAACCAATAGCTAAAAATACCACAAGCTTTTCAACAAACAATAAACAAACAAACAAACAAACAAGAATGAACACAAACAAAACCCAACAATCGCCTAAGATTCCATAAATTAACTATGCATTCTCCCAATTTACTTAAAAAAAATTGAATAGTAGACATTGTAGCATTTAATGCAATAGCTATATATTGCTAGACAAGCACGCCATATCTGATGCATATGATACAATTGTAAAGTTGACCTAATCCAACATGCAGTGAACATATAGCTTATTGTCGTTTAATGCATGAAATCTTAGTGCTAGCTTTTGTTTTTGCTTATTCTCATATATTTATCATTTCTTGGAATGCTTCTGAATACTTTACCCTTTTGCATCTTTTTTATTCTGTAAAATTCGACTATAGGTAAATGTATTTGGTGTGTCTCTATGATAATTGACACCTACAAGTATTCTTAGTTATATTGCTCATTCTTGTTAAATCCTGACTATAGGGAAAAGGCATAAATATTTCAAACAATACAATCTTATTGGCCAAGTGGCTAATTCAAAATCAAATGCATTGATTGCAATAGCAAACTTGCCATTGAGCAGGAATCAATACAAAAAAATGTTTACATTATAAAATTCGATACATTGTGAAGGGTACTGTATCACTCATTTTTCTAAAACTAAATCAGCGAATGATGAACCCATTACATTTTTTTCAATTAGAAGCTTTGGTGGCAAACCAATGCCCACTCAAGCAATTAACATGCAATTAATGCTTTCAATGCACACAGACCAAAAGACCTTGTTGAAACTATTCACTTTTCCCTATAATGCTTTCACTTACCAAGTATAAAAAATAGACAGACAAGCCACTGACTAGTTGCACATGGTACTAATCGATCATGTCTCATTTAAGCATTCCAATGTACATTAGCTATCGAAAAGAACACATGGCCAAAAACAAGAAAGCTTTTGAACAAAGAATAAACAAACAATAAGCAAAAATCAGCACTCACTTCATATTTCATGAATCAACTATGTATTTTGTACTTGTATTCATGCCAATTGCCCAACACATAGCACATGGTTTGCATTTAATGCATTGCTAGGTTTACTATTGCAATCGTTACATTGTTGCCATTTTTGACGCTTGTGATTATGTGCAGTACTTGAACGAGGGAGGAGCTGAAGGAATCGTGTGTAGCCCGTGACTGGGCCCTCTATTTGTTTTCCATACTTTGAAATCTTAGGCGAGTGCTGGATTTTGTTTTTGTTTATTATCGTTTACTTTTTGTTCATTTGAAAGCTTGTAGGTTTTCTAGTTGTTCATTGTAGTTTTGCATACTTGTTATTCTGTAGTGGTGCAGTGGTCATCAATGGCTTTGTTATATGTTTATGATACTTGATAGCTAGAAGAATTGGTTGTTAGAAAATTTAACGGGGCAACAAAGTGCATTAAATTACACGTGCTTTGGGCAAGGTCTGCTAGACTACGGGGTAGAGAATGCATTAATTATGTCTTTTGCTTGACTGACTAGCACGCTATCAGGAAAGCTTGGAAAGCAGAATATGCGATGTGTTTTTGGTGGGCATAGAAGTAGTAAATGCATAGTTAATTCATGAAATATGAAGCGAGAGCTAGGTTTTATTTGTGCCTATTCTTGTTTGTTTGTTGTTTGTAAAAAATATTGTGTGTTTTTAGCTTTAAGTTTCGTTCTTTGATGTTTGTTATTCTCTGGCAGTGTACTATTGGTGAGTGGCTTCTTTATGTGTTTATGATGCTTAGTTGGTGTTGCAAGGGTTAACGAGGAATGATTGCTAAAATTTATGATTTTGGTCTATTTTTTTGCAATAATTATTATCCTTTGTTTATCGTTTGTTGAAAAGCCTGTGAGTTTTTTACCTGTTGGTTTCTCTTTTGCATGTGCACTATTTTGTAAAAGTGTAGTGCTTGTTAATGGCTTCCCTCTATGTTTATGATACTTGATAACTAGAAGTATTACTTGTTGTTAGAAGGGCTAGGGTCCATGGAACCCTTGATTAAATATTTGTCACTATATATTATGTCCCCCTATTTTCCTAATTTATAAATGAAAAATCAAGTATACTCTTATGCATTTCTAAGTGAACAGATTTGTTTCAATTCCATATTTGTTACAATCTTCTTATGAGAATTCATTGCTTTATGTCTATGAATTGCATTTATCATGTCAACCACTATGCTTATCTATCTACAATATCTCCCCAATAGGACCACTCTTTAGAATTTCACTAGGAGGCAAATATTTGCATTTATGCGGATACATCGAACTATTGAACAAGAAAATTGCAGGTCAAATTCTTTGATCATTGTCCCTCTCTCTCTCCAATGAAACATTTTGACAACTATGGAGAATATCAAGTCCACTCTACTATACATATGTGCAAAGTACTAAATATTCCATATTCAAAATGAAAACAAGATAAAAGAATATAGAAATAATAAACATTTATAACTATGAATATGCAATAAGCACATTCAAATTAAATGTTTTAAACTATTTATTTGACTCCTGAAAACTACTACTGGGCAATCAGTTTTAGGTTCTTATACACATAATTTTCTATAAGTATATATATAATGGAATATGCATGTGCATATATATGTATAGAAATAGTAATGTCCATTACATCTATATAATAATGTCCTTCTTTCGGGGAAGTGTTGTGTGCAACTATTCATAACGGTTGTACAAGGACTGTTGTGGCAAGCCACTGAGAATGCTATTGAAGAAAAGTAATGCACTAAGCCTGAATGAGCTGAACCAAACAAAAAATAAGAATTCATATTGGGTTCTACACTCACATTAAAACCCTTCATTGTATTCAAGCTTTTTTTTTTGGTTCCACTCATTCAAACTAGTGTATTTGGATCTTTGAAAAACATGTTTTCTACTCATGTTGGCTATTGAACTCCCTCTACATATGCACATGTACTTGGATAATGATATGAGAAAGAAAGTAGTTGCACTTTCACAAACTAGCCAAATTCCTATTATAATTTATACTGTTCCATCATGAAAACCCTAGGAAGATGCATTACTATAAACAACCATAAGTATATATGACCAACACATTGTCCAATGTACTCACTAACGCTATATAATTTCTTTACAAATGAATAATGTAGCAAACAAAAATACTAGCACAACAAATGCAACACATGGAAAAAGACATAAGAAAATAGTAGACAACTTATTTTACTAACCTATTATATGCATGCCTCCATCATCTACATATAAGATCTACATTTTTCTTTGTTGTTTCAAGAAAAAAGTGAACAACCCAATATCAATCAAAGACAAACACTAAAAAAGCTAGTGACACATTCAAAGGCGACATTCTTGTTGTCTACAAGACAACATTTGACAAATACAATGAAACAAATGAGATACTACATGTAGATCTCATAGAACTCGAAGCAGAGATGACCATTACACTAAATATCAGTGGAAACCTTATCCACCAACATGAGCACAAGATAATTCTAGGAATAGGCATCTCAATAGCGGGTTTCCAAATTGCACGTAAAACACTTGATGACAAAGGTGACTGTGGTTGCATATTAATATTGACAGATACTAGCATAGATGAAAGCATGCCTCGATTTTGTAAAGACTATTACTTCATTCCAGATACAACTATAAGCCAATTACTAGGAACCACATATAAAAATCCAAATGGAACAATAGGTGCTTTAGTTGTTGGTGCTAATAGAGTTGGTATCCAATATGTTGTTGATATTAAAGATGGCAGAGCAGAATCCGACAGAGCACAGGTACTAATCTCTAGATACCATATGCCACTAATCCATTTTAACTCATTTCTATATCATTTTGGCCTCTACTAATTTTTTTTTGTGACAATAACTAAGTTTCTTTTTTCCATGCAGCTGTGACTGCATTCATCTCATGAACAACAATACTTGCAAATAATGCAACAACTTTTCATGAACAAAAATCTAGGAATTCTTTTCAAAAATATTGTAAAAACCACAGATGAAAAGAACGTGTTCCACACAGGATAGTCAACATTTATTTGCAAATTGAACAACAAAAGAACAATGGGAAAGCTAAGTGCATTGATGCAATCAACATTTACGGTAACTTTAGAAATATCTTGTTGCTTTCTTAAACAATTTATGTCATATAGATGCTTGTAACAATATATGTTTACATGTTTCAAGTTTTGGGGACATTAAGGGTAGCAAACCAACTTTCAAATCCATTCGAAGCTTTCTTCCCGATAGGAAATTACAGGTTCTATAGTTATGGAACACTACAAGAGAACGGTGCTCATTGCAACCAATGTGACATACTAGTTAGTTACATATACTTAATCCATCCTCAAACTATCATCATAACAAATGACAAGCAAAAAATCCATTGTTCATTTGAAAACTGTGTCATGCAACGACTCCTACCTGCCTTCCAAAACATGAAATATGAAGATTATGTCAATGAGAATCCAGTAGTTGTGTTTGCACTACAAGACTTTGTTGTCAAAGGCCACTTCAAGCTCAACCAAAACAATGTCCTCACAAAAGCTATTTACCTGACTGAATGAACATCATATGCTACAACAAGGTACAAAACAATACTGATACAAATACTTGTTTTTGTCCTCAATTTATAAAAAATGTTTAAAATTACATGCAACAATGGTTGGGGTACTAATTCTATTAATTGTATGGTATATGAGGAACAAACATAGGCACCTACAAACCAAACTGATATTGGCACCAAGTGGTACATCCCTTTTATGTTATGCTTAAGTTCCTGGCTATTTAGCTTGTATGACAATATTTCATGTTTTATGGATTACAACTTTTAGCATCTCTCAAATTACTGTCAACATGTTTTCTCTTATATTTTACACACTACTTACTTTTTTTCTTTCTTGCTTCACAAAACCTAAAATCCAATAGTATAGTTTCTAAATATAGACATAATATGGTTTAATGTACTATTACTATTTTTTCATTTCAATTTTAGATACTTCATTTCTGAATCGACTTCAATTGATTTCTCTTACAACAAAAACTAAATTATTCATTTGTTAAACTAAATTAAGAAACTAGGACATCATTGTGTATTTTGCAAAATACTTAATCAGTACATGCAAATTCTGGGGACTTTGACAGTGGGTTTATGGGTATTGAAATAGTGAACACATGTTAAACCCATTAAATACAAATTGTGCGAGATGTGTTATAGAGCTACTGGGTATTTAAGCAATGAATGCATATACTTAATTCATGAAATATTAGACAAGTGATGGGTTTTCTTTATGCTTATTATCATATTTTTGTTGTTTTTTGAAAATCTTGTGTGTTTTTAAACTCTAGGTTGCACTTTTCCATGTTTGTTCTTTTCTAAAAGTGTAGTATGCATGACTAGCTCGATTGTCTACTTATGATACTTCATGACTAGAAATATTGCTTCTTGTTACAAGTGCTAATGAGGCAAGTGGCTATAGTAAATTGCAAATTCTTCAAACAATGTCGTCTGGATTTGGGAATGCTAAATGCATACAGAACCAGTAAATGCATAATCAATTCATGAAATATGAAGTGAGTACTGGGTTTTATTTGTGATTATTCTTGTGTGATTTTTGCTTCTTAAAAAGCTTATATGTTTTTAGATGTGCTAGAGACCTACTGGGTATTAACCAGTGAATGCATGCAGACAAGGTTGTGTTTGCTTTAAATATATTGATTGGTGTTTTTAAAATGTCATTCTTCTCCACACACACTACTACATGATTGTTGGTACATTAGCAAAAACAGAGAATGAATTGCAAAAATTTCTACTATTTTGTGGCAGTGTGATTGGTTTCTACACGCTTCATTGTTGGTACAAGCATTAACAGAGAATGCTTGCAAAAATTTATCGTGTTCACCTATTTTTTCCTCACTTTTAAAGTTGTTTCCATGATTCAGGTTTATGTATAATGTATTATATCAATGGCGTACTATTTGTCACAGACTATTCTCATTTGTCCAATTCTGTCATACACCCTTACAATTCATTTGCTTATGACCAAAGTAGCAAAAAAATAAATAGATGATAAATTTTGCAAATAGCTATGATGCATCATACAACAGTCAATGCATAGTTAATGCATTCAATACTATGTCAATAATAGCACAATTGTTATGTTTTATAAGCCTAGAGTTACACAAATCCTCTAATAGTTTCATACTCATATCTAGTCCAGGGAATTCCTGTTTTGCAATCTCATTAATGTCCTACGCAAAAACATTCAATATGAATTACTTATCACATAATTTCAATTGCGCACATGTCTTACATATCCACTCTAAACACTTGCTATGTTGACAAATAAAATAGTCTAAATGAATTTAGTTTACAAATACAAAAAAAATACACATGGTTAAAAAATTCAAAAATATTAGACCCAATTGAACATAATAATTATACTAGTTAAAAAGACACTATACTACTCAAATTTCAACTTATTGCTATTATTTACATTTTATATGTTTACAACTTTAAACAAAATAAAATACTTTTATATTTTAAATATCTTCATTTTCTCAAATGCTTCTCAATTACTAGTCTCTTACTTATACATCTATTTACATACCTTCAATAATAAATAATTCAAAATACTTTTACAAAGTGTAAATGAATTTAGTTTATAAATATAAAAAAAACTAATTATAATTTAAAATACTTTTATATTTTTAATATGTCCATTTTCCAAAATACTTTTAGACTTTGAACTTGTGACTAATATTTTCATCTTTTGTATCTTCCATTTCCATTCAAAACATTATTATCTTTACAAATAAATATGTTTACTATTTATTTTTGTGCTAAAATTTTAACTTGTTGCTATTATTTTCATTTTATATGTTTACTACTTTAAACAAAATAAAATACTTTTATATTTGTAAATATCTTCATTGAATATGAATTCCATATCACATGATTGCAATTGTGCACATCTCTCATAGCTAATGTACAGTCTAATCAATGCTAAGCAAGCTGCAATGATGCCATAGTGAGAGATGTGCACAATTGCAATCATGTGATATGCAATTCATATTCAATGTTTTTGCCTAATACATTGATCAGACTACACATTAGCTATTCCATGGAGTGGATATAAATATGAATTTGTTTGAATCAAATGTACAGTAAGCAATTATTGTAGTTTACATGTAGAAGGTGTGCAACATAGCAAAGAATAGACAAACATTCCCATTTATACTTGTTTACCATTGACACACTACAAGGTAATGGGATTGCTCCATACCACTAGCGTTAGCATATTATGTTTCTCAAGGCACTTATCAATGTCATGTCACAACTAGAGGAGGTCACTATCACAATTGTATGATGTGCATTGGATATGGCACGCTTGTCAATCAATCTAAAGCTATTGCATGGAATGCCAATAGGTCTATTATTATTTTTTGTTAAAGTAAATTAGCAAAATAGGACATTGTATATTTTGGAAAATCCTAAATTGATGAATGAAAATTGCACAACCTTTGACAGAGTGGTGGTTGGTAGAAAAGCAATGAACCATTCAGTTTTTCCTATAACAACAAGCAATACTTGTAGATATCAGGTATCACAAACAGAAAATATACAATGTTGAAGAATGTAAATATAAAATGAACCATTAATTTTTCTTCTATGTTTTGTTATAAAGTGGATGCTGGTGCTTATAAGAAATACATGCTTGAATTTAGAAGTATAGGAAGGTAGAAAAATATTATAAACTTTTGAATTTGATTGGCTAATGAAGTATTTGAAATCGAAATGCAATAATTGCAATAGTAAATATAACATACTTAGAAGTTGTAATACTGGATTTTAAGCTATTTGAAGGGAGAAATGAGATAATTAAGCATTGTCTAACATATAAAGGAAAAAAATACTGATTGTAAAATGAGAATTGCAAGAAGTTTTAATCCATAAAACATGAAATATAGTCATATAGGTCAAACAACCAGGATCATAAGCATAAGATAAAAGGTAAGTGCAAGTTGGTGCAATATCAAGTAGCTTTGCAGCTGCTTGTGTTTCTTCGTCATCTGCAATGGCATTGATACAATTAGTACGAAAACCATTTTTGTATGTAATATTAAACATATTTTGCAAATTGAAGACAAAAACAAGTATTTGTATTAGTATTGTTTCATACCTTGTTGTAGCATATGACGTTCATTCAGTTAGGAAAATAGCTTTTGTAATCACATTATTTTTATTGAGCTTGAAATGGCCTTTGGTAAGGAAGTCCCATAGTGCAAATACAACTGCTGATTTGTCCTTGATGTAGTCTTCGTATTTCATGTTTTGAAAAATGGGCAAGAGTTGTTGCATGACACGGTTTTGAACTAAACAATGGATTTTTTGGTTGTCATTTGTTAAGGTGATAGTTTGAGGATGAAGTAAGTATATGAAACTGACTTCCTTGTCAAATTGATTTCAATGAGCACTTTCCTGTTGGAGCATGTCATAAGTGTTGAATCTATAATTGCATATTGGGTAGAAAGCTTCGAATGGATTTGAAAGTGCATTTGTTGCTCTTAATGTGCCTGAAACCTAAAACATGTAAACATAAATTGTTATAAGCGTTAGTTTGAAAGAACTTGTTTGAAAAAGTGACAAGATATTTCAAAATTTACTGTAGACGTTGATTGCATCAAAGCAGTTAGCTTCTTCATTGTTCTTTTGTTATTCAATTTGCAAATAAATGTTGATTGGCCTATGTGGAACATATTCTTTTGATCTGTGGTTTTTAGGATATTTTTGAAAAGAAATCTTGGAGTTTTGTTCTTGAATAGATGTTGCATTATTTGCAAGTATTGTTGTTCATGAGATGAATACAGTTGCAGTTGCATGGCAATGAGAAAGTTAGTTATCGTCAACAATTTTTTTTAGTAAAGGCCACAATGGTATAGAAAATGGTTAAAATGGATTACTGGCATATGGTATGTAGAGATTTGTACTTGTGCTATGTCAAATTCTACTTTTCCATCTTTGATATCAATAGCATATTGGCTACCGACTCTGTTAGCACCAACAACCAAAGCACCTATTGTTCCAATTAGATTTTGATGTGTGACTGCTAGTAATTGGCTTATAGTTGTATCTAGAATGAAGTAATAGTCTTTAGAAAATTGAAGCATGCTTTCAATTGTGCTAGTGTCTGTTAATATCAATATGCAACCATAGTCCCCTTTGTCATAATCTATTTTACGTGCAATTTGTTAACCTACTATTGAAACTCCTATTCCTGGAATTATCTTGTGTTGATGTTGTTGCACAAGGTTTCCACTGATATTCAATGTAATTATCATTTATGCTTTGAGGTTTGTGAGATTTGCACATAGTACCTGATTTGTTTCATTGTATTTGTCCAATGTTGCTTTGTAGACAAGAATGTCATCTTCGAATGTGTCGCCAACTTTTTTTGCATTTAACTTTCGATTGATATGGACTTGTTCACCTTTGTTTTGATAGAATGAAGGAAAATGTAAATCTTATATGTGGATGATGGAGAGATGCATACGATAGGGTAATAGAATAAGTTGTTTAGCATTTGCTTGTGTCTTTTTCATGTGTTGGTCTTTTTTTTATTCCACCATTTGTCTGCAAAGCAATTATATAGCATTAGAGACTACATTGGAGCATGTGTATTGGTCATATATGCTTATTTTTGTCTATAGTACTGTATGGGAGGTTGAAAATGCATTTTCCTAGGGTTTTCATGATGGAATAGTATAAATTATGATAGGAAATTGGCTAGTTTGTTAAAGTGCAACTATATTCTTTCTGATAGTGTTGTCCAAATACATGTGCGTATGTAGGAGTTCGATAGCCATTTAGTAAAAAACATGTTTTCCTAAAATCCAAATACACCAGATTGAATGAGTGGAAGCCAAAAAAAAAACATGAATACAATGAAGGGTTTTAATCTGAATGTAGAACCCAATATGAATTCTTGGTTTTTGTTTGGTTCAGCTCATTTAGGCTCAGTGCATTACTTTTCTACAATAGCATTTTATGTCCCTTGCTACAACAGTCCTCATTTTCTTGACACTTGTCTGGAATAGTTGCAGGCAACACTTCCCTGAAACAAGAATGTTATTATATAGACATAATAGAGATTTATATATTTATACATGTATATGCACCTACACATTCCATATATATATAGTTATAGACAATTACGTATATAAGAACTATTACCTAATTTTTCTCCTAGCTCAAATAGGTAGAGTTGATTACGTTTTACAAGTGAAAAGAGGGTACATTTTAAATATGCTATGTCACATTCATGTGCATAAATGAAAATCAGAAGACTATAGTGTTACATTGCATTATGCAGATGCATATAACATAGGAGAAAGTGCACAATCTTTTCAAAAAAATGTAGTCTTTATTGACAATATAAAAGCAAGATGTCTCACACAAGCCATGAGACTAACTGTATGAATTCATCTAATGGAAAACATTATACATTTATAGATACAAAAATAAAAGAATGCACATAAAGTGAAAGGGGACCCGTCATTTCCTAGATGATGAATCCTGGTTGCTTGGTTTTTCACCATCTTCGTTCCCTCTCGCTTGTCCTGCTTGCTCCTTTATTGCTCCTAGGTTTCGTACATTTGAAATGAAAGTGTTGTTAGAGAAATTAAGGATCACCAGTCAAAATATGGGCATACATCTATTAGCATATAATTTGATCCTCATGTGCATTCAAATATCCAAGCATACCATAAATGTCTAGGAAAACACAAGAGCGTAATCAAACACATCTATCATATGCTTGTTTTTATCTAACATGTTTGCTTCTTGTGTAGGTATAGGTCAAATCCTTGTTACTGTGTTGTTTTATTTTATTACAATATGTGGGATAAAATGTGGCTCCCACAAGGGTTGAGCTCAACATGCTGCCCTCTCATTTTTTAGAGGGATGAGAGTGTAAATTCATCACAATTATGTTTCACTAAATAAGTGCTCATCACTCATGACAGTAAATTGACTAAAGGCACTGTCATAAGTGAGAGGTACTAAGACAGTGAAATCACAATATGAGATGGGGGGCAGTCCTTAGAAGATTACAATAGTCACATAAACACAATAGTCATAGCCATGAATCATCGTGAATTGTGCAAGTTTTAGCCACCTTTGTAATGAATGATAAAGGAACAAAGATAATGAATAAAGTGAGCAATCAATATCAAGGAGAAAACATTGTCATACAAAGAGAGATCACTGCCATAGGTGGAAAACTCAAGTAAATAGTGTGGTAATGTCATAAAAGGTTCTTGGTGAATAGGTGCACACAATCTAGAGTAATGCTAAAACAATGATTAGAATGACAGTGTCAAAAGGGAGTAGTCCTTCAAGGGGAAGACCTCAATCACAAATGCTTGACAAAAAATAACCTAGAGGCTGGTTAATCAATGACAAAGGAAAGAATTATCAGTACCATGCAACCAATGCAAAAAATAAAATAAAGGAATAGTGCCAAAGTATAGAGTCAACTCTATAATGCCATTCATCATCAGAAAAAGTTCCAGTGTCTTGGAAGACAACAAGAAGAATGGAAACCATATAACATCAACATTAGAAAGTAATGAGGTGCTTTTAGAAGAGGGTATATCTTAGCATAGTTATCAACAATCATCAAGAGCTATCAAGAGCTATCATGGAACAATCACATGATAATTGTAAATGGAAGCCTAGCAAGGTAGAGCTGAATGTGTATTGACAAACCAATAATAGGGTTCTAGTATCCAAAATAGTGGTTAGAGTGCTAGTGCCAAAGTGAGCAGTTTTATGCTTCAATGAGGTTTTGATTCCAAAGTATCATGATAAGAAGAAAATATACAATGATCTTTGTCACTATCCAAAGAAACAAAGGAAACACTTGACCTCTTTCATTTTCAAGTCTAAACAGAGTGGATATAGTGAAGCCAAGTCTTTTCACTGTCAATGTCCATGGAGAATGGTTCACTTTCATTTTCATATATAAGCCATAAAAGATTTTCTCTCAATAAACATACACAGTGAGTTCTTATAGGGGTAGTTTATAGTGATGATGCTGGAAAAAGTAAGAGGAAATGGAAAGGTTTGCATCATTTTCTTTGATGTAAATAGACTGAGTGATAAAAGAGGTGACTCCTAGAACATCACAATGATGATAAGGATACCTGGAACACATTGTGGCCTTAGAACACTATGGAAACAGTTAGCAAAAAGGTATGATGATTGTGTCATTAAGAGTATCATAAGAATGAAGATATAGAGTCTATTCACTGCCATAGAGGAGCATATTACTGGTCCATCTCAATAAGAATGAGTAGAGGGTTTCCTTAAAACCCTAGCCATGATAGATAAACACAAGATAGAGCATTTTAAAGATTCCAATGTATAATTAATGCTCAAAATGCAACAAAAAATTTCCTTTATGCCAAGTCAATGACTGTAGTGAAGGGGTATACATCATACCATGAGAAGCCATTAAAAGAAAATCATGCAGGAAATTGAGAATTCAATTGCATTTGCTCTATAAAATATATAGAAAAAAACCCTCGTTCTCCAATAACCCCTCAAGCATGTTTACAAATGAGAAAATATTTTGTTTCACAGATGCAAAAAAGAAAAATGATGACCCAAATGCATCTATAGCCACAACCTCAAATATGCATACAAGGCCAAGTGAAAATACACATGAGGTTTTTATCCTTCCAAAATTTTAAAAGGGAGAGATTTCCTTTGGAATAGTCTTAGCACAATGGTGACCACAACTATCAATATATAAGCATTGCATAGAAATCTCGACCCACAGATGTAGAGTTTCTCCAAAGGGTCGAGTACAAAAGATATAGTTTTCAACTAGAGAAAATAGAGTTATGTAGGATGGAAGCATAGAAGTAGAAAACTGTGCCATTTCTTCCATCAAAGGATTGAGAAATAAAAGGCATACCTCAACACAGTTTGAGCATGAGTTATCCAAAAACCTCCAAGAAAGTTGTAGAAAATCTCCAAGTAAACCCTCTATTGGCGACGCTTCCAATCTCCAAAAAGCTCGAAGTGTAGTGAGGTCCATTTTACAAGTTTTGGTTACTATTTTGTTTTAGGGTTTCAAAACCCTATTTTATGCCAACAACATAAGTTTTTTTTTTACCTTTATTTTAAAATATGAGCAACAAAACTAATGTATACTGTGTCCTTATACTGTGTCCTTCATGTGCCTTAGGATATTTTCACATTTCCTTTATGTTGCTAGTGCTAAGTCCTTTATGACTTGTTCTTTGCATTGTTTCTCATGTGGCTGGGTCATGGCTATTTAATTTTGCATCTATTTTTAAAATTGTAAAGCATTTACTTAAGTGGTGAAGTTATAAACCACTTAATTTATGCTATTTTAAATGAAAAATAAGGTGGTTTACTTTCAAGTTACGGTCAAGGGAGAGGATATGGTTGAATTTATGATTTGTAAGCATCTTGGGAGGAGTTAGAGGAGGTTTTCCAACATGTTCCAAGGATATAGGCATGGTTGAATCAGTTTTGGAGAACATGGAGGATATCTAGGCATCATTTCTTATGCCTTTATGATTGACTTGGTCAATCTTGACCCTTTCCAACACATTGGAGCCTTTTGGGAGTGGATTTGGATGCTAGAATTTGGGCTTTTCTGTTGCATTCGACCCCAAGAAGGTTCTAGATCCTTTTTTGGTGGATGATGGAGAGTTGATGGATATAGTCAATCTTGACTCACTTTACACTCAGTTCTTACTTATTTTTTTTGCTCTATGACTTTTGTGAGTCTTTTGGAGAAAATATAGTTTTTTGTAACTCTTTTTGACATGTATGATAGTGGATGCCTTGTAAATAAATGAAGTAAAGTATTTTTCCTTCTTAGTTTTTCTATTATACTGTGTGCAAGTATTTGATTGATGAGATTACTTGTAAAGTTTTTCTAATTCCTTGTAGTTTCTGTCTCAATGTTAACACCTTTTGCAAAAATATATGTATGTTGCAGATCATAAGTTGTATAAAAAATGCAAATGCTTCTAGTTGTGAAAATTATCTTTCCCTCTAAGAGTTTGGAATTAAAAGTCTTCTTATGAAACACTTATGCAAGAAGAATATGAAATTGAGTTGTGTGAGCTGAGCTTTGTCATTTGATTGGATTGTGTATGTAAGTTGTTTACAGGTCAGGTTAATGTTTAGGTGCATCGCCATATGATGCTACTGTAAACTATCTTGGTATGAAACCTGCTAAATGGAAGCTACAGTAAAAACTAATGATGTTGCCATGATATGAAATCTAATGATGCCATGATGCTATGATGATACTAAAATGCTAATGCTAATGCTTATGATTGCTTGGTTGTATTCCTGTAGAGTAAGTTTGCATAAATTGGGATTTCTCAGATGATTTTGATGCTTCAGAAGGTTGTATATATAGATTTCCGGCAACAGTTTTGCACAGGGGTAACACAACAAAGGCTCAGATTAAATCTGGAAATTTGAATGGTACAAGATGAGAAGGTGGAGCTGATCATGGGAGATTGTTCCTCCCCATGAAAACACCAGGCAAGATGAGAGGAAAGATTTGAGGCAGAAGATTGAGAGAATTGCTTGCAGGTTTGTCCCCAAGGCTTTTCCCGTGAATGGCAGTTGCATAATGAGATTTGAAAAATATAATTTTATTGGTGAGTGAATAGAAGGATTTGATTTATGCATTTATTTGAATATTTTATGATTTATTCAAAATAGCAAAAAGAGGAAGATTTAATAATTTAATAAAACAAACTATAGAAGTTGTTTATTAAATTAAAATAGAAGGAAAAGGATAATTAAATTAAAGATTTTAGGATATCTTTATTTAATTAAGAGGAAAATATGATAAGATAATTAAATAACACAAAGTATTTAATTTTAAGGTAGAATTGATGGATAAAGTATAGAAGAAATAATAATGATAATAATTAAATAAAACAAAGTATTTAATTTTGTTTATTTAATTAAGAGGGAAATAATATGATAAAATAGAAGAACTAATAGTGAACTTAATATAAATAAATATTTCTATTTATTTACTAAGTAGATGAATTTAAGATTAATTAATCAAATAAATCATATTTAATTAATTAGATTCTCTGGACCAATTTTAGGTGTCTACATTTTGCCCTCTTTGAAGTGATGTGTTTACGTATTGCTTGAAAGAAAATTTTGTGCCGCTGCCACTAGTATCGACGAGAAATTTTTTAGAATGCCCATACATGTTTTTCAGGTGATTGATGGATATATGCCCCCACGAGAGATAAATTAATGAATTTTTGATTTTTTGGAATTTTTCAGAATATTACAATTTTTTATGATTTTCTGATGTTTTGATGTAGATTTGATGATGAAATAATTTATCTCCCAATAATTGATATAGAGAGTGGTCCTAGATGAATTTCAATTAATCTCCCCTTTAAAAATTAAATCAAACCCATAAAAATCCCTTTTCAAATAACCTATAAAAGGTTAAAAAAGTCTTTTTCAACTTCATTTGTGCATTGTGACTTTTGAAAACTTGTGAGAGAGATTTTTGTGCTACGTGGAGCAAGATGTCGATTCCATATCACACCCACCGTTTTGAGCATGTTCGACAACATCAGCGGCTGACCGCATTCGGACCTTTGGTATGTCCATTATTTTTCCTTGGTTTTCGTGCATTTCTCATTTTTGGTGTATTTTTTGGATTTTTCAATTTAAACTCGTTTTAGCGCTTTTCAATCCTGTTGTAGCACTTTTAGGGTATGTTCTAGTGCTTCTAGACTTTTAGTGCTTCCAAGGTTTTTTTTAGCGTGTATATAGGTTAGGGTAGTGCTTTTCATAGTTTAGCGCTTCGATTAGCCATTGTAGCGCTTCCACAATATGTTTTAGCGCTTTCAATTTTTTAGCGCTTTGAGTGGATTCTGTAGCGCTTTGTCTCCCTGTTTTAGCTCGTTTCTAGTTTTAATGCTTTTATGAAAAATATTAGTGCGTTGAACAAATAAAATGGTGCTTTTGATAAAATGGCGCTTTGGGTAGATGTAATAGCGCTTTTATCTGATGAAATGACACATGTCTTTGTTTTAGTGCTTTTAATGTCCTTTTAAGCACATTTAAATTAGAGTTGTGTGAATTTTTGTCAATTTTTTCTTGATGTTCTTGATTTCTGATTGTATCAATTGTTGGTTTGATATGAATGATTTGTCTAATCAAATACATGATTTTTCAATCTCAGGATAGTTGAGGTCTGATGTTTGTTTTGATGATAATTGTCCTCATGATAGGTGAGGAATAATTAGAATTGACATACCTCATGATAAGCGAGGTTGATTTGATGTCCTGATGATGACCTCATGATAGGTGAGGTTGATTTGATGCATTGATGATTGACCTCAAGATAGGTGAGGTTGATTGATGTGTGCTCATGAGATTTGATTAGAATTCTCACCAAGAGCTGACTTGATTTGATATGGTATTTTGATGTTATTTGATGATTGAAATAAATTTATTGACTTTGATCTTGTTGTGATAATAGGAGCGATTGGGGAACCTCTAGATTTGAGAGCGTTTCCCCTGAACCTTTGATCTCATTCCTAGGTTGGCACAGCCTGAGATGACTATCATCACACATTGTGGATTGTCTCCTCTTCTTTATATACCCCATATTAGGATTAATCGGGGTTTGTTGACAACTTTAGCTGAGAGGTGGCATAGTGAGCACAACACCTTTCACCTTCCTACAGGCGAGATGACAATCACCCTTGAGGATGTTTGGCGGATTCTGTAGCTTTCGATTGTTGGAGATGTTGCCATATATGATTCGAGAGAGCAGGGTGGGACTTATGCTCTTCGTAGAGTGTTTCAGGATGATCGTATTGTAGGAGAGTGGATTCCGTGGTGTGATATGGTTGATGCATATGCCACTTTGCCGTCAGTACTTGCTGGTTTCATTGGTGGATTCCTTAGTCCTGATCGTAGGTCTAAGGGATTCTAATTGGTTGGGTTTGAGTTTTGGAGAGCATGGTTATTCATGGCACCTGATTTGCTTGGGGCATGTGTTTTCTTGCCCAGTTATATCATGATTTACATTCAGTTGTGTATCTCAGTGGTCAAAGTTTATCAACCGACGTTACTTTTCTTCAGGTATGGGTGTGGGAGCACATAGCTGTCACACGTCCAGTTCCAATTGGACATAGGCCACCTATGAGACCTTATGTATTTAGATATGCTGGCCGGCTTACCCAGTCTAAACTGGGTAAGTTAGAGTATTGGAGGAGAGTCATTGACGATATAGAGTCTGTGACATGGTGTCCCTACCTAGATTGTGATCATTGGGATGATGATGATGTTCAACTACCATTTCTTTGTCAGTCGATGATCTTGATTGGTCGTGCTCATCAGGTTTTAGAGAGATTCTTGATTAGATGCATCTACAGACAGTATGGGATGGTACAGGGTATGCCCCAGGGTGTCGCTCACTACGCTTGTCGGCATTCAAATACAACAGATTGGGGGCCTTGTTTGTCATATGCTGCGGCAGTTTAGGAGTTTTAGGCTTTACAACCATTTGTGTGGGACATTCGGCCAGATATTGTCGAGGATCCTCTTATAGAAGATTTGTTGAGTATTGTGCTTTGCATCCATTTCCACGCCTTACCATTCCAGATGAGCCTACCCCATTACCTGCATAGGAGGATGTTCCTGTTGCTCACGGTCAGAGATGGAGGAGAGAGGATGTTGGAGGAGTTGAGGTAGAGGATGTATGTGTGGTTGGTGAGGCAGATGTCGTGCTTGAGGAGGATGTTGGAGGAGAGGAGGATATTGGGGGAGAGAGCAGTGGAGATGAGAGCAGTGGAGACGAGAGTAGTGGAGATGATAGATTTGATAGTGGAGAGGTTGTAGTTGGGTCGGGCCCTGCTTTAGATTTTCCTAGTGAGACCATGCCTCGTAAGAGGCAGGTAATGGGAGATGTTTCAGAGTGGTTGTGGATAGCATATCTTCAAGTGTAGTTAGAGACTGTTCAAGAGTAGCTTCTTCAGACTTAGGGTTTACTACAACAAACTCAGGCTCAGATGCAAGTACAGGCTGAGTTGCATGCAGAGACTCTTTCAGCTGTGTGGGCTCAGTAGCACATCTTAGTCAAATTACAAACATTGACAAGAGGGATGTGAGATACATCCGAGACTCAGGAAGCTCGTTACTTTATTGATAACAGAGAGAGATGCGCCAGGTTTGTAGCAGAGGGTGCTCACGCTTCTGCCGATAGATTACAGAGACTCAGATGGTACCTCCTTGGCAGATTACATGTGAGAGGTCACTCACATTGGTGAGGAGATTGAGTTTTATAGAGCGAGGTATTATGATGCAGTGTTCGAGTAGAGAGAGATGCGTCCCATTTCGGTCAATCCAGACTCGTGTTGTGTTACCCTCTACCCGAGCAGGATGTTTGGTGGTAGGGTTCTCAACTGCTATGCCTACACCATCTGGAGCCAGCAACACATGATTGTGTCTGTGATGTACTTTGATTATTTTGATATACAACCATTATTGATGTTTTATCTCTCTTCATTTTAGACATCATTGTATACTTGACATTGTGATTTTGATATATATGAGATGCAATAGATTCTATGGTCCATTATGTGTTTTATATGATTCTCTGATGGATGAATTTTCTTTTGATGTTCTATATGCTATGTGATGGTTTTATTGTCATGATGGTATGCTTTGATATGATGTTGTTCTATCTATGATGCAACTAATGGTAATGCATGGATGCATCTTATATGGATATATGATGTATATGGATTTATGAGTGTGGATTGATGTGTTTAAATGATATACTATATGTGATGCAAATGTAAATATATGGATGAAAATGTGGAATGATACATGATGTAATAAATTGATGGACTTTATTATCAAATAGATGGATTATATGTGAATATGATATAATAAATGGATGAATATAATGAGTTATGATCATGATGTATTTTAAGGATAATTGAATGATATAGATATATGTATGTTGAAATGAATGAATGATGAAATGGTGATACAAATGTTTTAAATATATGTAAATGATTATGATGATGTAACTATATGATCATGATGTTTTTTTTGTAATTGTCAAGTATACTTAGTCTATTATGAAAAAAGATAATTATTTAAGGAATGATTCACCAATCTTTGTAACAAATACTCTGCAG
This sequence comes from Sequoia sempervirens, assembly GCA_007258455.2. Classification (NCBI taxonomy): domain Eukaryota; kingdom Viridiplantae; phylum Streptophyta; class Pinopsida; order Cupressales; family Cupressaceae; genus Sequoia; species Sequoia sempervirens. Next base: position 584,571,808 of record VDFB02058242.1, read on the forward strand.
ATGTGACACTATTATGGATGCAATCTACTTTTTAATATGCAAATCTACATGCAAACATAGGAATTTTAACAATACTTTTGTGCTTTTGTATCATCATTGAGCTTTAAAATGTTGAAAGTGAGTACAAGCATCAATGGTATAATGTAAACCGATGATGACCTGAGTACTACTTTCATGATTTTTTATATTGCAAGTGAACACAAGCATCGAGGTATTATTAAAATGAGATGACCTGAGCATTTCTTTTGTAAACAAATAAGAATTAACCATGTTCCTATGTGAATTGGAATGTCATCCGTGATACTTTGTAGAGAACTTCCCACGATGATTCACACAGTAATTATGATTAATTCACAGACAACAAACAAAGAAAAATACCATTTCTTCTTTCTAGCTTCTCTAGTTCAATACATCATTGAGTTGCTCCAAAGAAATGATAATAATGATCAAAAGTACAACATATCTTTCATTTTTTTATAGTATTCAATCAGTTATTTAGATTAGATCATCCATCCTGATTTTTTGATGTTTTTGTATTTTCGAGATTCTGGATCAAACTAACCTAAAGACCTATCCTAGGGGCCTCGGGGGTTGATCAAAGATTAGCCTTGCCTACGTTATACATGCAGAGACCACGTAGTTCGACTGACATAAACACATGTTTTGGCTTTTTGAGACCGAATTTTTGACTTGTTTTTGGATTTTCTGTTGTGATATGGATGTTTGATGTGTTTTCAATGGTGATTGATGTTTGATGTTGGGTTGTGTTTCAAACATTGTTTCTATTTTTTTGTTTTCTTGTTGTTTTTCCATTTTGTTAAGCTCAAGATTTATGTTGCCCCCAATGATTTTCAGATGTTTCCCCCAAGCTAGGGTGAGACAAGACCATGTGATATGATATGATAATGGATGTAAAATGATGATGTAAGCAATGACCATGATATATGTCCAAATAGATTGGAGAGCTAATTTAAATCACAAATAGCACCTATTTCCAGGTTTTCACTACATGTTTTTATCATACTTTTTCATTCTTTTTGATTTTTTTGTATTTTTGTATTTTTGTATTTTTTTGTATTTTTATGTCACCAAGATGCCTATTTTCCAGGTTTTCATCAAGGTAACCATTTTCATAAACTAATTCATGCACTAAGTGATTCAGGTATAAAAATCTCTGAGATGGATACTGTTGATAGGTTCATCAAACAGATCCCCTTCTAGTGTAGACAATTGATATGCTCCTGATCCATACACTGATATGATAACAAAGGGACCTAACCAGTTAGGTTCAAAATTCCCTTTCTTTTCTCTATCTTTCTGATTTTTAGGGTTTTCCTTTAGGACCAAGTCGCCAACTTGAAAAACTCTAGGTTTTACCCTATGATTGTAACTCCTTGACATTCTTTGTTGGTAGGATTTCCAATGATTCACTGCTTGTTGACGGCGTTCATCTAGCAATTCCAGTTCCTGGAGCCTTGAAACTCTGTAATCTTCATCTGCTATGAGACCCTTTAGTGATACACAAAGTGATGGCATTTCTACCTCAATTGGTAGAATGGCCTCTGATCCATACACCAAGGTGTATGGTGTAGCTCCTATTGGTGTTCTGATTCTGGTTTTGTAGGCCCATAGTGCAAGATTTAATTGAACATGCCAATCACGTCCACCATTGTCTACCGTCTTCTTTAGTATTTTTAGGATTGTCTTGTTTGAGGCTTCTGCTTGTCCATTTCCCTGTGGATAGTATGGTGTTGAAAAATAATGTTGAATATGGAATTGTTCACATAATTCCTTGACATCCTAATTTTTAAAAGGCCTTCCATTGTTTGAAATAATGGATTGAGGTACCCCGTATCGACATATGAGATAGTTGAGTATGAAAGATGAAATCTGTTTTCCAGTGACAGTTGTCAAAGGAATTGCTTCTATCCATTTTGTAAAATACTCTATTGCTGTGATGATGAACTTGTGTCCATTAGACAAAGAAGGATGCATTTTCCCCACCAGGTCCAGTCCCCATTGACAAAAGGGCCATGCGGATGTGAATGGTTGTAACTCTTGTGCCAACACATGAATTAGATTACCATGAATCTGAAATTTCTGACATCTTTTAACATATTGATACGCTACCCTCTCCATGTTCGACCAGTAATACCCTAAATAAAGGAGTTTCTTGGATAGGGTTAGCCCACTTGAATAAGTCCCACAAATATCTTCATGGACCTCTTGTAAGGATGTTTCAGATTCGTGATGCTCCATACACCAAAGAAGAGTACCATCTAAACCTCAACGGTAAAGGATGTCAACAATTAATGTATGTCATGCCGATTGACGGATAAAGTTACTTTTTTGATTTCTAGAGAGGTCAAGAGGAAGAATGTTGTCTTTGAGGTAACCATAGATCTCTCTATATTGTGAGGGTTGAATGTTGGTTATGTGGCATATGGTCTTTGAATCAGGGTTATCGTATGTAGGATTAGATACTTGTTCAACCATAAACTCATATCGACCTTTCTTTTCTGATAATTGCAAAATGGATACAATTGCTGCCATGGCATCTGCAACTTTGTTTTCTACCCTTGGTATTTGCTTGAACTTGATATCCATGAAGTATTTTCTTAGATCATCTATCATTTTCTTATAAGGCATGAGCTTCTCATCCTTTGTTTGATACTCGTTATTTACTTGATAAATGACAAGATGTGAGTCCCCATACACTTGCATTTCTGTGATTTTCCATTCAATAGCTATTTTGATGCCAATAATCAATGCTTCATACTCAACTATATTGTTTGTACAGGAAACATTAACCTATAAGATCTTGGAATTGTGTGTCCTTGAGGTGTGACAAATAGAATTCCTACACCCACTCCTCTTTGTGTATATGATCCATCAAAATACAGTCTCCATTGTTGAGTTGTAATATTCACAATGTCGACATTTGGAAATTCAATGTGCATTGGATGATGATCCTATAATGGAGCTTTAGCTAGTTGATCTGCTATTACCTATCCTTTGATGGCTCTCCTATCAACATATTGGATATCAAACTCACTCAATATCATGACCCATTTTGCAAGTCTTCCTGTTAGAGCGGCTTTACCAAGTAGGTATTTTAATGGGTCTATTTTTTCCATGAGCTTGAATGTATGAGTCAACATGTAGTGTCGCAATTGTTGGGTTGCAAATACCATTGCTAAACAAGCCTTTTCTATGAATGTATAGTTTGTTTCATATCCATTGAGAGTCTTGTTGATGTAGTAAACTGCTTGTTCTTTTCCTTTAGAATCCTCCTGTGCCAATAGAGATCCTAAAGATATTTCAATTGTTGCAATATATAGTAATAGTGGTCTTTCTACTATGGGTGGCATGAGTATTGGAGGTGTCACCAAATACTATTTTATCTGATCAAAAGTTGTTTCACAATTATGATCCCATTTGAATGAAACATTTTTATGAAGTAGATGATTAAATGGATGACTCTTATCTGCTAGCTAGGAGATAAATCTCCTGATAGATTGTAACCTGCCTTGTAGGGACCATAATTGATTGATGTTTTTAGACAGTGACATCTCTGTTATTGCCTTAACCTTAGCTAGATCCACTTCAATACCTTTTTCTGACACTATGTAACCTAGAAGTTTTGCTGAAGTCACCCCAAAGATACATTTCTTTGGGTTCAACCTTATGTTGAATTTTTCCAGTCTAGTGAAGATCTTATCAAGTATTTCCAGATGTCCTTCCCTAGTGTGTGATTTTGCTAAGATGTCATCCACATAATCTTCCATGAAAGTATGCATCATATCATGAAAAATTGTGGTCATTGCTTGCTGATATGTTGCACCTGCATTTTTCAATCCAAAAGGCATGACATTCCAGCATAATGTTCCCCAAGGGCAAGTAAATGTCATCTTTTCTTGATCCTGAGGTGTTATTTTTATTTGATTGTATCATGAGAAGCCATCCATTATAGATAACATGGCATGTCCTGCTGTTAGATCAACAATTATGTCAATGCTAGGAAAAGGAAAATCATCCTTTGGGAATGCCTTGTTTAAATCCCTAAAATCTGTGCATATTATGATGCTATTATCAGGTTTGGATACCAACACAATGTTTGAGATCCATTCTGCATAATCTATGGACCTGATAAAACCTACATCTAATAATTTTTTTAGTTTAGCTTTAACCATAAGGGCGATGTGGGGATGCATCTTTCTCAACTTTTGTTTGATTGGTTTGATTCCCTTTGGTAGTGATAGATGATGCATTAGGAGTTGTGGATCCAATACTGACATGTCAAAATAAGACCATGCAAAATTTATGTGTCTCTACTCAAAGAATCCGGTGAATGTTGGCTTCTCCTGTTCTGTCATGGATGCTGCTAGATGTATGATCTTTGCCTCTTTAGATGTTCCCATATTTATAGACTGTGTTGGCTCTACTAGTACTGATGATCTTTCATGGTAATATTTTGGGAGAGTGTCAAATATTTCATCCTTCAGTGCCTCAGAAAGGTTTTCACTGTTGGATACGTTCTTTATTTTTCTCTTTTTAAAGTCTAATGCTACCTCAGAGAGGTTTTCATCATTAGATTTATTTTTCCTATTATCATTTTTGCAACTGAAAGATTTGGCACCCTCCTGTTGTAAAGTATCGATATGAGTGTTATGGATAGTACTTGTATCAATTTTGTCACTACAAAGATAATTTATGATGGCGTCATTGTTTGAAAAGACTGGTATAAGACTAGGTTCGATGGGTTCCCAGTCAATAAGTTCAGGGTGAATTAAAGGTAACACATCATTAGATTGAATAAGGTCAACTACTGTAAGTGTCATGATACCTAGCTGGTCAAAGTTATTTGTAGGATGTTCGAGGTCTATGACAGTACTCACCTCCAACTTTTCTGACTCATTCGATGTCTGATCGTCCTCGCTTGAGTCATCAATATTTGTTGATCCCATAACAAATGTTCTATTTCCTGAACCTTGTCCCTCCTCTCGTAAGGGTGTATATATTTGGATAATATCAACCTCTTTATCAGTATAAGATGTAGCAGATAGATGATCCCATTCATATTCGTTGGAATCTGTGTCAGAGCCATCTCTCATTTGTAGTATCCTTTCCACTACTTTTTGGGTTTCTTCTTCTTTTTGTTTAGTTATGTAGCCTAATCTCATTTTGTCTTTAGGTTGTAATGTTAGAGGTTGAATGGGTTCAATAATACCATCCCTTCTTTTTCCAATAGGTCCTTGACCTTTGCAACCCATTTTCTCTAAAATGGCCTTCCCTTTTCCATATTGATCTATTTTGATGTTGACGTTTGTTGATGTTGACGCTTCCTAGTCTTTGTATAGCCAACTGAGAATGGCTTTGTCTTTTGATTCATATTCGAGTGTACCTGCTTTTATAAACCTTTCATTTAGAGTTGTGATGGGTTGTGATGATCTTGGAGATTTTAATATGGGTTGTCCATATGTTTTTGGTGATGGTAATAACTGTGATAGGCACAAAGATTGCTCAAGAGAATATTCTCCTACACCCTTTTCCTTTATTTGAACCTTTTCTGAAAGTTGTTGTGATAATTCATTTATAGGACCTTCAGTGTTTGATGTGTCTGTGACAATTATTTCTTTCTCTAGATTCTTTTTCTCAACCCATTTAGATATAAAATTAGGTTGGCTATCCATAGTGGATGAATTAGAAGTATTGACCTCTCTTTTATGAGGTATCAGAGTGTCTTGAGTTGCTTTCAACATGCTGCAAGTCTATGGATTATTGTTGTCAGCTGATATGGTGACTTCCTATCTGTTTATTGGAAATTTTAGACATTGATGGTATGTTGAAGGTACCGCTTGCATGTCATGGATCCATGGATGACCCAATAGTATGTTGTATGTTAGATCTCTGTCTAACACTTGACAAACAATGTTTTTGATAACCGACCCTACCTGAATTGGAAGTATAATAAGCCCTATGGAAGACCTTTCCTCTTCATCATATGCCTTTATTGTTATTTTTCTCTTGGTGTCAATGGCATTGTTAGAATAGCCTAGTGCATGAATCAGTTTCAAGGTACAAATATTTAAACTAGCTCCTCCATTATTAGAACACATTTAACAAGGTGTTTATGGATGAGAACTTCTATATGCAAGGCTGCACTGTGTGGGTGATTTAAAGATACATAATCTTGTTCAGAGAATGACAAACAATGAGGTGTGGTGAGATGTCCCACCATGGCTTGGAATTGAAAAACATCCAAATTATTAGGGACCATTGTAGCTACTAGAGCTTGTTCTGAAACTTCCTTGTGTGATGGTGAAATTTTGAGAAGTTTTAAAATGGATATTTGTGCAGGTATCTTTTGTAATTGGTCTATGATATTGTATTGATGTGATGGGGGAGCATTGTTTTTGGAGGAAATTCCTTTCAGTATTACTTTGGACTGGCCCCTTGTCATTATATTGACTTGTGGATGATCTTGTGTTTCCCTTATTTTTAAAACATTGATTTGATTATCAAATGTTCTTGCGCTTGTCCTCATGTTCAGGGATTCAATGTCATTGTTGTTTGTGTTATCCGTTTGAGTGTCAATGCCATTTTCTCTACCTCAGAAAGGAAAAGAATGGTGGTGTCATAGACATAGTCTATACTTTTTCCCTTACCACTAGAAGAAGACTCTCCTTTTTCATAGTTGGGTAATGGATTGATAAATGTAGTGTGATCATTGTTTGTTTGATGCCCTTCAACAAACACCTTCTTGGCTTCGATCAAGTCTTGTATTAGGTGTTTTAGTTGCATACAATTGTTTGTCTTATGTCCTTTATTCTTATGGAAATTACAATAATCTGCATCATTCCACCATGATGGTTTTAACTTTGGCTCCCAATTTCGAGCTTTTGGTAAAGTAATAAGTTTGTTCGCAATGAGTTCTCTCATTGTTGATTCCAATGTTTGTCCTAATGGAGTGATTTTTTGTTGATTTGATTGTCTTTGGTATGATGGTCGTGATTCTCCATTGTTGGTGTTGTTGTTTTGAATAGTGCCCTAGTTGTTGTTTTGGTTTTCATTTTGATTTGCTTTGGCAATTGATGCTGTCAAATTGAATATTGGTTTTACATTGATAGTTGTAGGCTCATTGCTTCCATTATTTATGTTTTTCCGCCAAAATTTTGGCTTGTCGTTATTTCCATAGTGATTTGCATTGTTGGATGTTTCACTATAGTGCTTAGTCACTCCTCGTTTGACTAGGGCTTCTTCGATTTTGAGCCCATTCTCAATTACTTTTTTGAATGTTGGGGGAAATTGTAATTCAAGTCTATAACTCATCTGATCATTTAAGTTGTCTATAAATAATTCAATCTTCTCCTCTTTAGGTATAGATCGAGGATACCTAGCGAACAACTTTCTCCATCGTTGTAAGAATGATAAAAATGTCTCACCATTTTTCTATTTTAGATTATAGAGATCCTTTATGGTTACATCATGTGTTATGTTGAAAGAGAATTGAGAGATGAATTTGTTAATCAATTCTTCAAAGGATCTGATCCCTGGTTGTAAATTTGAGAACCATTCCATACAATGGGCTCCCAAACTCCTAGGAAATAACCTCATGAGGTATGTATCTTCTTGTGCAAATTCGAGGCTCATTGTTCTAAATTCTCATACATGGTCAATTGGGTATGATTTTCCATTGTATTTGTCGTATTTAGGAAACTCACAATGTCTTGGAAAGGGTATCATATCCACACATGAATGAAAATGGTAAGGACAAATGTCCTTTAATAAATACCTTTTTGTGGTTCCTGTTTGTATGTTTTGAACCTGTTGCTATAGGATTTGCATTTGAGCTGTTAAAGCAACTACTTGATTTGTATCCTGGGTGTGGTTTGGTTCCGTCTCATTAGTTCTAGATGTTTCCTTCAACCAATTGATGTCAAAATATTTCAAAAGTTTGGCACCTAACTCTGCTAACATTAAGAGGTACTTCTCCATGTCTTGTTCTAAGACCTTTTCCATAAATTTATGAAAATTTGGGTCTTGTTGTGCGTGCAGTATATCCTCTTGTGTTATCTCATTGTTTTCATGTTGTTGGTATTAGAAAAAAGGGTTTTCTTCAGTCATGTTTAGATTTTCAGTTTCTTTCTCTCTGTGTTTGTGCCTTTGCAACCTTGTTAAGATTGGCATACAAGTTTTGGTTGTTTTCCTTCACTAAACTTAGATCTTTTATATGGTGTTAGCGTCAATTTTATTTTTAAAGAAGCCTAATAGAATGATGCATTCCATTGGCGAGGCTAATTTAAAATTCCCGATTACTGAGTTTTTGTCTCGTGATGGTAAGATGTCAAAAATCCCGATGAGGAAACTTGGCTCACTAATCCAGGTTTTGTTTTCATAATTTGGACACTTTGTATTTTGCAAGATCTGGTTTTTGTGTGAAAACAATTTTAATTTGCAAGAACCTACTTTGTTTTAGGTTTTTAGGATACTGTCTGATCTGTAAAATCTTTTTGACTGGTAAAAATTTATGTTTATGATGTCAATCTTTCTGATAGTTGTTTTGGAAGATTCTCTATTTTTTTGTTTCTGTGGATGCACTAATATAGAGGGTAGAAGTGTTAAAACAGAACTCAGAAGTGCTATAATTTCTGGTAAATGCGCCGTGAAATAGTGTGGAAGCACTAGAACATAACTCATAAGCACTAAAATAGAGCTGAGAAGCGCTAAACAAAGAGCATACGTGCTAAAACAGAGTTCAAAAGCACTATGCTTTTCTGTGTAAGTGCTAAAATATAGATCAGAAGCACTAGAATGTTGGACACTGGAATTTCCTAACTGTATGGTTTGTTGTGACATAAGCACTATGAGATCATTCAAAAGTGCTAAAACAGAGGATCAAAGTGCTATAATTTTCTTTGGAAGCGCTAAAATAGAGGTCAGATGCGCTATATTTTGTCTCAAAAGCGCTATAGTTTCTGTTTAATGCCAAGCAGGGGGTGGCAATATGGGTCTCTCAGCTGCTATATCTGCTTTCTCTTCTTCTTCCTCCAAGATTATGGATGTTGTAAGGAATTGATGGGGTGTTCCATTCTTTTCAAAAATAAATGTGCTCAAACTACTAATGATGTCAGTTTGAGTGCCTTTAATGTGTATGTTATTGGGCTGAAATATTGGTGTGCTTAGCCCTGGTTGTTGAACAAGAGCTGTAGGTCGCCAAATGGTCATAAGGTATGTTGTATGATGGTTTCAATACCTTATTGTAATGTTATTCATTACCTATTCCTAGGCAGGAGGTAGTAACATGGGTCTTCCTACTGCTATGTTCGTCTTTTCTTCTTCTTTGTTCAGAACGATGGATGCTGTAAGAAACTAATGTGGTGTTTTGTTTTCCTCAAAAATAAATGCCCTCAAGCTACTGATAATGTCAGTTTGACCATTTTCAAGATGTATAAGGCTAGGTTGTATGATAGGTGGTATAAGGCCTGTTTGTTGAATGGGAGCTGTAGGTCGCCAAATGGTCATAAGGTGGTAACTCCTTGATTTTGGATGTCAACCTAAGGTTTCCAAAGATTTGTCTATCGTAAGAACTAATTAGGTCTAGTGGAGTATTCTATGGCAAGTTGTAGAATGGAGGATTGACTAATACAATGACTATGGTTAATTCTTGTGAAAGAGAATTTCTTTGAATATAGGCTTGTGAAGTCAAAGGTTCTACAACATAATCATCAGTGTAACCCCTATTGAAATCATGGAACCTATGGAGGAATGTTCTATGATGAAGCAAAGTCTTCCTATTCTGATACAAGAAACGTCATCTTTGCAAAAGATGTTTGTAACTAAGTGTTGTTTTGGGTTTTCTAATTCTCTTGGAAAGAGATTTTTTGACAAACTTAGTGGTTTTCCAATCTCTAATCATGTATTCTTAGTTTTGATTTTGTATTTTTCAAGATGATCTTTTATCTGAATTTTAATGATTTTTGGAATACACAACACTCAAATGAAGACAGTTGTTTTTAAGATTTTTTAATCTAAACAGATAGTGTATGTTCAAAAGAACCACACATGGTCCTATTTTCACTGGTTTTGATAACAATAAATCACTTCAGACAGACTCACTCTTAATAGTCAAAAGGTCATCGTTATACTCAACAACCCACATCTTAAAATTGCATTGACTCACACAGCCGTGTCACCCCCTAGAGGGCACCCATGTTTTTGTCTTTTCCAGGTACGTACTCAAGGTTAGATTTCTCGATCCCCTAAGCAAACAGTCCTTGGCAATTATATGGTGAGTGTCTTGGGGGCAGATTCTTCCCTCCCCTTGCACTGCGAGTATTACAATGTCTGGTTACTAACTTAGCTGGATACTACACTAGGTTCTTAGAAAGGGTTTCCGTTCAGAGTGGAAATAATAGACTCCCTCAAGAGACCTCCCAACCTTTAGAACAAAGGTTTTAGGGATGGTTATCTTGCACACTTTCGGAAAAAGTGGGTTTCCCCATATTTGCTTTAAATTTTTTAGTGGGGTGGAAAAACTTGGCTTTGGTTTGAACCCACTTAGGTCGTTCCCGTAGGGTGAGTACTTTTTCCCACTACGGTAGGCCTTCTAAAGGATGTAATAAAACTTGAAGAATGCATAAAAAGGATGAGTCTAGCTTTTTGGATCACCCAGTTAAGGGGAGAGCATATGCCTATCAACCATTCAAACACATAAACCACTTGTTCAAATTTTAAAGCCCAAATGAAAAAAATTCTAATCTATGTGAAGATATTCCTTCATAGTGAAGATGTTGCTTCACAAAAAGACATGGTGTTCATTTTTAAATCCCAAATTGAAAAATCTAGGGACTACCCTAAATTGGTAAATTTTTAATCCAAAGGAAAATGTGACTATCCTAGGATTGATTTATTTTAAAACTAACTAAAGAAGTGTCTATCCTAGATTGATTCTTTTTTAATCCAGCTGAAGAAATGAAATTTACTGGGCGCGAACACGTCAGATCCAAAAAATGAATTACATAGAAGTGCTATGACAGTGCTCAAAAGCACTATAGAAATAGACAAAAGCACTATAGCCTATAGGAATAGGCAGAAGCACTATAGGATTTTAGAAAAGCGCTAAAACAAATGTTGAATATTACTGTTGGCTTGTGTTGGATTGTAGAATTGAAGGGCTAAAACAGTCCTCCAAAGTGGTATACTTTTCCTCAGAAGCACTAGAACAGTCCTCCAAAGTGCTATACTTTTCCTCAAAAGCAATATAGAATCTTCTAATCGTGCTAAAACAGATTACGCCAAATTCTTGTACAAAAAATTTATAGAAAAACTTGTTAAAAACATGGGGTACGACCCCATGGTGGGTGCCAGAATGTAAGTGTGAAAAATGTAAACTAAATACAATTAAATACACCTCTTAATGAAACATTGTATGAAGATTATCAACAATTAAACTAATTTAAAACAGAGAAAAGCTTGAAAGCGTCTCATTGTATCCTATCTCTAAAGATTTATCAAATTACAGAAGCTCTCAGATTTGTAAGCACCATAACTGTTTAAAATGCCTATCTAGAGAACATAATGGATGCTAAATGCAATGATGTGATGATTGCTAATGATTTCTAAGTGATATGATGCTACTGTAAACTATCTTGACATGAAACCTGCTAAATAGAAGCTACAGTAAAAACTAATGATGCTGCCGTGATATGAAATCTAATGATGCCATGATGCTATGATGATACTAAAATGATAATGCTAATGCTTATGATTGCTTGGTTGCTTGGTTGTATTCCTGTAGAGTAAGTTTGCATAAATTGGGATTTCTCGGATGATTTTGATGCTTTAGAAGGTTGTATATATAGATTTTTGGCAATAGTTTTGCATAGGGGTAACACAATAGAGGGTGAGATTAAATCTGGAGATTTGAATGGTACAAGATGAGAAGGTGGAGCTGATCATGGGAGATTTTTCCTCCCCATGAAAACACCAGGCAAGATGAGAGGAAAGATTTGAGGCAGAAGATTGAGAGAATTGCTTGCAGGTTTGTCCTCGAGGCTTATCTTGTGAATGGCAATTGCATTAATTAGATTTAAAAAATCTAATTTTATTGGTGAGTGAATAGAAGGATTTGATTTATGCATTTATTTGAATATTTTATGATTTATTCAAATTAGCAAAAAGAGGAAGATTTAATAATTTAATAAAACAAACTATAGAAGTTGTTTATTAAATTAAAATAGAAGGAAAAGGATAATTAAATTAAAGATTTTAGGATATCTTTATTTAATTAAGAGGAAAATATGATAAGATAATTAAATAACACAAAGTATTTAATTTTAAGGTAGAATTGATGGATAAAGTATAGAAGAAATAATGATAATAATTAAATAAAACAAAGTATTTAATTTTGTTTATTTAATTAAGAGGGAAATAATATGATAAAATAGAAGAACTAATAGTGAACTTAATATAAATAAATATTTCTATTTATTTACTAAGTAGATGAATTTAAGATTAATTAATCAAATAAATCATATTTAATTAATTAGATTCTCCAGACCATTTTTAGGTGTCTACAGAAACAAATCTGTTCATTTATAAATGCATTATAGTCTGCAAATCCTGTAAATTTTTTTTTGTAAATCAATTGTTATAGCTCAATAAACTTTGTACTTTGTTATCAGTTGTAACAAGTTACTATTGCAAAGTTAGTGCATTCAATGCCTTCACAATCCACAAGAGGTTGGTCAAACTATTCAACTTTCCCTATAACACCGAGCAATACTTGTAGTTATCAAGTATCATAAACATGCATCATAGTGGATGACATATAATACATTTTCTGTAAACATGAACCACAAAAACAATGACAAAATTTGGAAAAAAATAGACCAATGTCATAAATTTCTGAAACATTCAAACATTAAATAAAAAATTTATGAGCTTTTCCAATAGGCTACTGGCCACTCAAGCAATAAATAGATAATTCATGCATTCAATGCCTTCACAGTCGAGAAGACCTTGCACAAAGCATATGTCATCTACTATACCCACATGTCATGTTAGCTCTTGTAACAACAAGCAATACTTCTAGTTATCAAGTATCATAAAGAAACAGGCAAGCCACTGATCAACAATGCACTTTTAGAGAATAAAAAACATGGAAAAGCAATCACAGGCATCCAACATTGTCACCATTGTCAAAAAAAGCATTGCTACACATGTGAAATCGGTCAATATGTTTATTGTTGCAGGAGCAAAGTGGAATGGGGACATTTTTCCTCGTTAGTAAGAAAGAGAAATGAAACCAATGAAAAACGAATAGTAATTAATATAAATTGTAGGAGCTAACAACATGTTTAATAACAGATAACAAAGTCTTGGTAAGTTATAGGAATTTATTTTCAAAATATTGTTCACAATATTTGCAGATTCAACTGAATATTGTTACATGTTTACATGTAAGAGTCATACTATTTTCAACACCATGCAATTGGTTCATTTGTATGATGTGCGCATAACACAAATGAGGTGATTATAAATAATTTTATTTACCATGAATTTAGAAAAGAACATATTCCAATGAAAAATAGGGCATAAAAAGTAAAGTTAATAGGAATGATAGTTTTATAGCTAAGCTGGAGGTTTAAATATTAATTAATTGTTTTGCAAATTTTATCCCACTTTCATTATTGAGAAGTTGCACCAAAAACAATATGTTGAGGCTAGTGGTAATGTGTAAATGGTGAACATTTGTAAACAAAAATGCTTGTCTATGCCTCGCTGTGCTGCATAGCTTCAAGACATCATTTGAGTGCATAGATAGTGAGAAAGGAAAAGGTGTTACATGTAAATGTGTGAGAATATAGACAATAAACAAAGTTTCCTTTTAATTAATGCATAAGAATATGGTCTACAAAATCTGTGAGGAATAGTGAGGTAGAGAGAAGTGTTTCATTGTTTTGAAGGCATAAGACATTTGTAGAAGAACAATTTAATTTTGGAGAATGCTAATGAGGTGAGTTGTTATTGCTTTGTAAAGTATCAAAGATTGAATGTAGAAGAACTTTGAGTATTTGGTAAAATCTAATTTACAAATCGTATCAAAGTAACTACAATAGCAAGTCACATGCATATGGTATGTATGTCATAAACATGAAATAACAAAAGCAAAGAAAAAGGAAACATATGAAAAAGTAAATGCTCTAGGCAAGGTCTTGTTAACTGTAAATGCATCAAATGCATTCACTATGGATTGATTGCAATAGTTTTGTATTTTACTTGTTAATTTTGTCATGTGCTTTTATGTTTTATGTTAATGAATAGGACAAGCATACCAATGAAGTTTGATTCTTCAAATGTGTGAAATAATTATGCGAATTGTTTGAATTTGTCCAATTTTTTCCCATAAGCAAGTGACCTTTGCAATTCTTTAATAGCAATAATGTTGTAGTGAGAGGTGTGCATAATTACAATTGGAACTTTTTGCACACAGTGATTGAATATTTATAAAATATATAATGTCCTCCTAATTTCCTATTTTACTTTGACAAAAGTGAATAATAGGCCTACTCCAACAAATAGTAAAAGAGATAAATTGTTTATTATCTCTTAATTGCAAATGAAGCGATTGCAATAGTGACTTGTTCCTTGGTTTCAATTGCTCTATGTCATATGTCATCCACTGTACCCTATTGTACAATGAAGCTTTTTAACAACAAAGAATGATTGTAGTTGCAACATGATAGAAGTATGTACAATGAATACAGTTGCAACAAGTTACTATTGCAATTGTTAAGTTGTGATTTGGAATTGAAATTGTTTCAAGTAAATCTGGAGAGTAGAAAGAGCGCTTCGCTGAGGGACTAGGCACTGTTGCAATTAGGGAAGGTCACTATTGGAATTGTAGGACTTGCATTGGATATGGAACATTTGTTGATTAATCTATAACTATTGCATTAAATGACTCCACAGTCGACAAGACCTTGTTGAAAGTATTCAGTTTTCCATTTTCTAATTCTTATTTGCTTACTATGTATGAATTCTTTTTCTTGTAAGCCATGTTTTTTTTTGCAAGTACACCAGAAAATTGTTCCCAATTTTCTAATAAAACCTTGTAGAAGTTGTAAATGGTTTTTTGCACTTGTCTTGATATCAGTGCCTCCATGCCATTGTAACTTGGCATCGTTGAATTTTCTTTTCAAATAGTTGCTTGCCAATGAATTTGTATTGTTCAAAATATTTTTGTCTTTTTCCTACAGTTGACATTAAAGCATATATTTTTTGTGCTTGATAATTACGATTTATCTCTTTTTGTATTGCATGGAGTAGGTCCATTTTTCATTTTTGGCTAAGTAAATTAGGAAAATAGGGGGACATTATCTATTGTAACAAGTATTGAAGTCATGAATACAAATTGTGCAAGGTCTAGCGATGGACTAGTGGGTAGTGAAAAAATGAATGCATGTTTAATGCATTAAATGAAAACTTTTCGAGATGTTTTTCAGAGCTTGTAGGTACATAGACAGTGGATGAATAGTTAATTCATGGAATCTTCGGCATGTGCTGGGTTTTATTTGTGGTTAAAATTGTTTGTTTATTGTTTCTTGAAGAGCTTATGTGTTTTTAGCTCTGGGCTCCCCTCTTTCATGTTCTTTATTCTAGGAACAATGCATTACTGGTGAGCAAATCGTCTATTTGTTTATGATACTTGATAAGTAGAAGTATTGTTTGCTGTTACAAGGGCCAAGTGGAGAAATGGGTACAATAGATGAAATATGGTATGCAATCCATAAACATGGAATAGTTGAAGCAAAGGAGTAGATGTGTATTGCAACAAAGAAGAATTATCATAGGGAAAACTAAATGCTTTGAGGAAGGTGTTGTCAACTGTGGAGGCATTCAATGCATTAACTATGTATTCATTGCTTGAGTAGGTACGAGGCTATCAACAAACCTCAAGAAATTTGTATTTAATTCTTGAATGTTTTTTAAAAAATATCAGTTTAGTCTATTTTTTTGAAAATTTTATCATGTGTTTATGTGTTTCATGTTCACAAATAACATGTAACCTTGTACAATGTACATTTAATAGATTGTTGCTTTTGGTCTGCCAGTCATATCATGCATTAAACATGCATTGACTGTGTTAGTGATAGTAGTCTCCTATTCTCCTAATTTACTTTAACAAAAATGAATAAAAGGACTACTCCAAGTAATAGAAAAAGAGATAAATTGTTTATTATCTCTCAATTTCAAATGAAACCATTGCAATAATAATCTACTTCTTGGCTTCAATTGTTCCATGTATCTTGGTTACATAGCATATGCCATCTACTATACCGATTTGTACAGTTAAATGTTATAACAACAAATAATACTTCTAGTAGCAACACAACAGGAGTTGTCATGCATATGCAATTTTTTTGCTTGAGTGTGAGGCATAGTAGACAAATCAAAATTATGAAAGTGTAAAATCAATACCTTGGTTGGAGCAAATCCATTATTCATTTTTTTTCAAGGAAATTATGTAAACAAGATAGTAAATATTTTGGAAAATATTCAATGATTGGATGCATATTGCACAAGGTTTAGCAATAGGCTGGTTGGCATTACAACAATGAATGCATGATTACTGCACTAAGTCCATTATTGATTTTCATTTTAGAAAATTATCCATATCCCATGATTGCAATTATGCATGTATCTAATTTGAAAACTAAGATTCTTTTGAGCAAAGAATAGTTTCATGCTTATGAATCATATAGCATGTCATTGTTGAGAAAATGTGTCTAAAACTCATTGGTATAACCCTGCTTCTATCTCTGATCAGCTCATAATTGCTTAAGCGTCACTTTCATGATTGTACCATTGTACCGCTAGGTGATGGTGAGAGAGGTGCGGTAGTGTGGTTACCACCATACAACGGGAGCCTCTCAGCCTTCTCGTGGTAGTACGGTGTATATCGCCATACTGTGGGAGCTTCTAGGCTGTCTAGTGGTAGTGCGGTATACTGCCGTACCATAAGAACCTTCAAATTTTCTAGTGGTAGTGTGGTTACCGCCATCTTGTGAGAGTCTTCCAGCTATCGAGCGGTAGTGCGGTTACTGCCATACTGCGGGAGTCTTCTACTTGTCAAGCGGTAGTGTGGTAGAAGCACCATAGGTGAATGAGCGTGGAATTGGTTGACTGCTGAGGTGAATGCCAATTAGTGGAGGATGGTGTTGACTTGGAGATGGTTGTTCGATGAGTAGGAAGTTTGACAGTTGCTCAATAGATGAAACTAAACTAAACCATTTGTATAGAGAACAAATTGATCATGGTTATTTCTATACGTTGCAATGTACAGTAAGTGTTATGGGTTTGATTGGTTCGATGGTCGAATGATTAGTGTGTGTTCTTCATTGTATGTTGTATATGCATTGTAACAATGAGACATAACGAAATGATCATAATTTGTTTTGTACGAGGTTGATTAGGGAAATGTTACTGTTGTGAGATTAATTATTTGAAAGGAGATTCTGTAACTTGTATGTAATTCAATTACTGTAATACAAGAGATTTTTCTTTGATGTGGTGGGTTTTTCTCCTGTAAGGGTTTTCCCATGTTGGTGTTCAATTGTGTATGTGTTTATTTCTCTATTATGTTATTCCTTTCATGTGCATCTTAATGAACTGTAATTGCAAAATTTAAAGACATATCTACATTCTTATTTGAGGTTTCACATTAGGAGAGTTTGTTCCACACCTTAAGCTTTCCTTACAAGTGGTATCAAAGGCTAACCACTTGTGTTATCCTTGTGGGTAGGTTGGGTTTTTTTGTGTCAATTTTGTTCAGTGGGAGTCTTGTAGAAGTTTGGTAATTTAAATTATAGATTGTGATGGAAATGGAAAGTACATTAGGAAATATTGAAATTAAGAAATTCAATGGCAACAATTTTGAGTTGTGGAAAATAAAAATGGAAGATTTGTTGGTTGATCGTGACCTTTGGCTTGCTGTGTCTAGAACGAAACCTTTTGGCATGAAGCAAGAAGATTGGGACCTCGCAGACAAAAAAGAAAAAGGGTTGATAAGACTTTTTTTGGCAGACTCTGTTCTTCTAAACGCTCATAAAGAGAAGACTGCATCTTCTTTATGGAAAAGACTGGGAGACATTTATTAGGGCAAGTCCTTGGTGAATAAGTTTTTCTTAAGGAAGAAGTTATACTCTTTGAAAATGTAGGAGGGAGAATCTTTTCCTAATCATTTGAATGCTTTTAACATGTTGATTGCTCAATTAGCATCTGTGGGTGTGAAGATTGATGAAGAAGATCATTGTATGCTATTGTTATGTTATTTTCCAAATTATTGGGATCACTTGGTGATGGCTATTGGGAGTACGACATCCACTTTTAATATGGAAGACATTGTTGCTTCCTTTTTATCAAAAGAGATGAGAAGGAAATCTTCTGAGACGGTGAAGGAGGCTCTTTCTATTCGAGGTAGATCGAAAGAAAAAGGCAAGAAGAATGACAAGAAGTCCAAATCAAAATCAGAAGGAAGATCAAAGTCCCCTGGAAAGAAGTCCAAGGTGAAGTGATGGAATTATGGACAGCCTAGTCATGTTCGAAAGGATTGCAAAGAGGAGAAAAAGAAGAAGAAGAATTCTTCTGATAATGATTCATCTCAAAGTGATGCAAATGCCTTCATTCCAGCCTTGGAAACTTAGGCATCAGATGATGTCTAGCTGATTGATTCTAAAGCATCTTTCCACATGACATCTCATAGATACTGGTTCACAAAGTATGAAAAATACAATGGTGGAAAGGTGTATTTAGCAAGTGATTCATCTCTAGAAATTGTTGGCCAAGGAAGAGTCAAAATTCAGTTCCCTGATGGAAAAGTGAAGGGAATCAATGAAGTAATGCATATACCAGGTCTGGCTCGAAGCTTACTTTCTATTAGTAAGCTAAACGATGTTGGAGTGCAAGTCACATTCTCTGGAAATGGTTGCAAAATGACTAGAGGCACATTGGTGTTGGCGAAGGGTGCTTGAATTGGTACTCTGTATAAGTTCGATGCACTTGTTGTTCAATGCAACATTGTCCCTACAAAGTCACAAAAGGTTGTTCATGGAGAGAAGGAGGAAAAAGTTCCTGATAGTGCAAAATCTATGGAAATTGAACTTCCAGCAGAGAAGACTATGCTTTGGCATCAAAGGCTTGGTTACATTGGTGAAAAAGGTTTAAAATCCTTGAAAAATAAAAACCTGGTTGAAGGGCTTAATGACTATAACCTTGAATTCAAATTTTGTGAACATTGTATATATGACAAACAACATCGTGTTTCATTTTATTCCAGTCCTCATAAATCTTTTGGTATACTTAATTACATTCATTCTGATGTGAGTGGTCTAGTGAATGTTCCTTCATTATTGAAATCTAAATATTATGTTTCCTTTATTGTTGACTATTCAA
The DNA here is from genome assembly GCA_007258455.2 of Sequoia sempervirens. Lineage (NCBI taxonomy): Eukaryota > Viridiplantae > Streptophyta > Pinopsida > Cupressales > Cupressaceae > Sequoia > Sequoia sempervirens. The sequence goes on from VDFB02058242.1 coordinate 584,591,266, forward strand.
GAAGGGAATTTGTGTACTTCTTAAAAAGTAAATCAGAAGTGTTCAGTCATTTTAAGGAATTTAAAAACCTTGTGGAAAATAAGACTGGAAGAAAAATAAAGTGTTTAAGGACTGACAATGGTAGTGACTTCTGTTCTGAAGAGTTCGAAAGGTACTATAAATATCATGGAATTAAAAGACGTAAAACTACACCCTACACTCCACAACAAAACAAAGTTGTTGAAAGGTTCAATAGGACAACAATGGAAAGGGCAAGAAGTATGTTGAGTAGTGCTGGCTTGGAGGAGAAATTTTGGGTTGAGGCAGTTGCAACATGTTACTTAATAAATCATTCCCCTAACTCTACTCTTGTCGATAAAACACCTTTGCAAGCATGGTCTAGAAAGAAGCTCTCTCTAAGGCATATTCAAGTCTTTGGTTGTGAAGCATATGCATATGTACCAAATGAAAAGGATCTAAATTGGAAAACAAGGATGTTAAATGTATTTTTATTGGCTATAGTTCTAGCATAAAAGGATACAAGCTTTGGTATCCTGAGACTGGAAAGGTTTTGTACAACAAAAGTGTTATTTTTCATGAGATGAAGCCTTCTACTTTGGATCTACAGTTAGAGACAAAATCAAAAAACAAAGAGGATGCTGTTGAAATACCTCTAACTCCAGAAAAAGAGGAACAACACATTAATAGTGTACTTGGAACTGAGGAGAGTTCGAGCAGCTCTGAGAGTTTCTGAAGAAGAACCACAACCTTAGCCTCAACCTTTGAGGAGGTCTACACATGACAAGAAACAACCTGATAGGCATGGGTTCTCTATGCTAGATTCTACTTGTGCCTATGCTTTGATTATTAATACTAAGGAGCCTAGGACTATAAAAGAGGCAACTGAAATGTCTGATTCAGATTCCTGGTTGGAAGCCATGAATGAAGAAATGGCATCATTAAAGAAAAATGATACTTGGGATCTGGTTCCATTTCCTAAAGGTAGAAAACTTGTGGGCTGCAAATGGGTATTTAAAAAGATAATTGGTCCAAATGGTAGTATTGAAAAGTATAAAGCAAGGTTGGTTGCAAAGGGATATTCCCAGGTAGAGGGAATTGATTATGGGGAGATTTTATAGTGTATGACTTAGAGATTGAACAAATGGATGCGAAGACAAAATTTCTTCATGGTGATCTTGAAGAAGAAATTTATATGTCCTAGTCTGAGCACTTTGTGGAAAAAGGTAAAGAAAATCTGGTTTGCAAGTTAAAGAAATCTCTATATGGTTTGAAATAGTTGCCTAGAATGTGGTACCAGAAGTTTGACACATTTGTTTTGTCACTGGGATTTGTAAGATCAAAATTTGAGCATTGTGTGTATTACAAAGTTGAGAATGATCGTATTTTAATTATTGTCCTGTATGTGGATGATATCTTATTCATTGGGAATAGTAAGTTGATGATTTCTGATCTAAAACCTTAGTTGTCTACAAAGTTCAAAATGAAAGATCTTGGTGAAACTAGGTATATTCTAGGGATGGAAATAACTAGGGACATGAAAAGCAGAAAGCTTTGGGTCAACCAGAGTAAGTATATTGACACTGTTCTAGAGAGATTTAGTATGACTGATTGCAAGCAGCTATTTGTTCTAGTTTTGCAAGGAACAAAGCTATCTATTGAAGATTTTCCAAAATCTCCTACTGAGATGGAGGACATGACCAAAGTGCCTTATGCTAGTGCAGTTGGCAATTTAATGTATGTGATGATCTATACAAGACCAGAAATTTCCCAAGCAATGGGAGTACTTAGTAATTTTATGGAAAATCTAGGAAGGACACATTGGGATGCTGTGAAAAGAGTGTTTAGATATTTGAAGGGCACTTCAAAATATTCTTTGTGTTACCATAGCAATTTGGTTGAATCACAGAGGACTCTCAACATTTGTGGGTATGTGGATTCTAAATGGGAAGGGGATACTGACAACAAAAGATCCACCAGTGGATATATTTTTATGGTAAATGGTGGTGCAATTAGTTGGATGAGCAAGCAGAAAACTATAGTCACTTTGTACACTACAGAGGCAGAGTACATGGCAGCTACACACGCCTGTAAGTAAGCAATTTGGTTAAAATGTTTGTGTCTAACATTGGGTTTGATGCAGGGAAGATTGCAATTTACTGTGACAGTCAGAGTGCTACTTGTTTGGCAAAAAATTCTTCTTTCCATGCTAGGACAAAACATATTGATGTGCAGTATCACTTTGTATAAGATATGGTGAGGATGGAAAGGTCTATTTAGAAAAAGTGGATACTCTAGAAAATGTTGCAGATGCATTAATGAAACCAATGAGCACAGACAAGTACAGGTGGTGTGCTAGTTCAATGGGCCTTGGAGCCCATGAATCTCAGTAGTTTCTGAATGCTCTGGAGGGTTCAATGAGTTCTTCATCAAATGGGAGATTGTTGAGAAAATGTGTCTCAAACTCATGGGTATAACCCTGCTTCTGTCTCTAATCAACTCAGAATTGCTTAAGCGTCACTTTCATGATTTTACCACTGTACCGCTAGGTGATGGTGAGAGAGGTGTGGTAGTGCAGTTACTGCCATACTGTAGGAGCCTCACCTTCTAGCGGTAGTGTGGTGTATATTGCCATACTGTAGGAGCCTCTAGGCTATCTGGCAGTAGTGTGGTATACCGTCGTACTGCAGGAGCCTTCAACTTGTCTAGCGGTAGTGTGGTTACCACCATCTCACAAGAGTCTTCTAGCTATCGAGCGGTAGTGCAGTTACCACCATACTGTGGGAGTCTTCAACCTATCAAGCGGTAATGTGGTAGAAGGACCGTGGGTGAATGATCACAGCCTTGGTTGACTACTGAGGTGTACACCGATCACTGGAGGACAGTGCTGACTTGGAGATGGTGATTTGATGACTGGGAAGTTTGATAGTTGCTCAACAAAGGAAACTGAACTGAATCATCTATACAGAGAACAAATCGATCATGGTTGTTACTATACATTGCAACGTATAGTAAGTGTTATGGGTTTGATTGGTTCGATGGTCGAATGATCAGTGTGTGTTCTTCATTGTATGTTGTATATGCATTGTAATAGTAAGACATAACAAAGTGATCAGAATTTGTTCTGTACGAGGTTGATCAAGGAAATGTTGTTGTTGTGAGATTAATTATCTAAAAGGAGATTTTGTAACTTGTATGTAATTCAATTACTATAATACAAGATATTTTTCTTTGGTGTGGTGGGTTTTTCTCCTGTAAGGGTTTTCCCATGTAAATCTGGTGTTCAATTGTGTATGTGTTTATTTCTCTATTCTATTATTCCTTTCATGTGCATCTTAATGAACTGTAATTGCAAAATTTAAAGACATATCTGCATTCTTCTCTAAGGTTTGACATTAGGAGAGTTTGTTCCGCACCTTAATGCTCATTTGTCTATTTGGAAAGTTAGATTCTTCAACCACTGTTCTCCTTTATTATTGACAATTCTTCCAATACATAATTCTTAGACACATTGGAAGAATTAAAATTTATTTCAAACAAAGGAGAAGAATGGCAGAGGAATCTGACCTTATAGCTTGTCGTTGAAGTACTAAGTCTGTGTGCAACAATGTAGATCTTTCTTCCTTAGTTAAATTGCAAGCAATGGTTTTTGTTACAGGTACAATCTAGGCAAATGAGCATAGTGTATGACATAGAACATGTTATTCATAAACATGAGACAAATAAGAACATAATAAAATCTGTGAGATATTTAAGAATTGAATGCAACTTGTGTGAGCATTGTCGTTGATATGTGGTCAATGTACTTGATATGCATGGCTTGCCAACGAAACAAATTCTATAATCTACATATAATGTGATAATATTTTTGTAATTTACTTGAACGAAAATGTATAATAAACCTACTCCAACAAATAGGAAGATAAGTAAAACATAATTTTCAAATACCAAAAATATTTCCTTAAATTGCAAATATAGGAAAAAGATAGACATTAATATTGTGTTTGGTGCATTTTCCTTTTAAATAGTCATTTGGCCAATGAGATTATATTGTTCAAAATCTTTTTGTCTTTTTCCTATAGTCAAGATTTGAGCACATATTTTTTGTGCTTGAAAATTATGTTTATTTCTTTTTCTATTTGTTTGAGTAGGTCGATTTTTCATTTTCCTTTAAGTAAATTAGGAAAATAGGGGGACATTATATATTGTGACAAATATTTAATTTGTGGATGCATATTATGCGAATTTTGGCAGTGAGTTGGTGGCTACTGAAGTAGTAAATGCATGTTTAATGCATTAAATGTAAAATTCATGATATATGTTGGACAACTAGCGCGAGCAAAAGCAGAGAATGCATGGTTAATTCATGAAATATGAGGCGAGTGTTTGTTTTTGCTTATTGTTCGTTTATTGTTTGTTGAGAAGCTTGCGTGTTTTTGGCTATGGGTTTCTGTCTTCGATGTTTGTCATTTTGGGAAGTGCTTGAACGAGGGAGGAGCCATAGGAACAGTGTGCAAGTGGTGAGTGGCTCGTTTGCTTGTTTTTTATACTTGATAACTAGAAGCGTTAGAGGGGAAAATGAATCGTTTGAGAAAGTTCTTATGGGTCATGAGTGCATTGAAAGCATTAACTATATGTTTATTGCTTGAATGGCTATTAGTCTATTAGCAAAGCTCATAAAGCAAATTGTGTGAGATGTGCTGGAAGGTTGGTGGGTACACATGTAGTGAATACATAGTTAGTTCATGATATCTTAGGCAAGTGTTGGGCATTATTTGTGCTTATTCTTGTTTGTTTATTGTTTGTTGAAAATCTTATGCATTTTTAGCTCAAGATTGCGCTTTTGCACATTTGTTATTCTATAAAAGTGCACTGCTGGTGAATGGCTTGGCTATCGATTTATGATACTTTATAACTACAAGTATTTTTGCAAACATTTTGACATAAAATCCAAATTTCATAGGTTTTTCTTGCATGCTAGTGCCTATTGAAACACTAAATCCATAATCGATGTATTCTACTCCTGTAGAGTGAAGAAGTCCTTGGTCAACGATGCAAAAGAGTTTTGCTTTATGTAGCAACAATCTACCAGATATTGAGATTTGTTCCTATCACTAACCCCAGTATATAATTCTCAGACACATTGGAAGAATTAAATTTCACTGTAAACAAAGTGGGAGAATGATACAAGAATCTGACCTTAGAGCTTGTTGTTATAGAACCAAGTCTATTTGTAGCGAGAAAGATCTTTGTCCTACACTTCAATTGTAAAAAATGGTTCCTATTACAAGTACAATGCAGAAAAATCAACACAGTCCATGACATAGAACATGCTATTCATAAACATGAAATAGAGAAGAGCAAAATAAAATTTTACAAATATTCAAGAATTAAATCAAAATTGTCTTAGTGGAAAATGAAACAAGTATGCTTGTATTGGCATAGTATTTAATGCATTGACTATGCATTTGCTTCTTTGCAATGAATTATAGATATTTTCCAAAATTTATTATGTGCTTCAATTTTTCTGATTTTCTTACAAGCAAACAAATATTAAAGCCACTGCACAGTGAATGGCAAAGAAGATAGGAGAAAATATATTCAAATTATACAGCCTAATCAATGTTCATAGTGAAACATTGGATATGGATTGCATATCACATGTTTGCAATTATGCATAATTCTAATTGTAAAAGTAACTTGGTTTTGGCCAAAAAATAGTTTCGTGTTTATGAATTACATGGTATACCATTCACTATAATCATTTGTCTATTTAGTAAGTCAGATTCTTGAACCAACCCTCCCCTTTATTGTTCACAACTCTTCCAAGGCATAATTTGTAGACACATTGGAAAGCTTAAAATTCATTGGAAAGAAAGTAGAAGAATGATACAAGAATCTAACCTTCTAGTTTCTTGTTCAAGAGTCAGAAATATTCGCACTCAGATAGATCTTTGTATCTAACTTCAGTTGGAAGCAATGGTGCCTGTGACAAGGAAAAAATAGACAAATGAGCATAGTCCATGACATATAATATTTTATTCATAAACATGAAACATAAGAACACATGATAAAATTTGCAAACCAAAAAAGACTAATGCAACAAATTTTGCAAACATTTAGACATCAAATACAATTTTTCCAAGTTTTTTTGATAGACTAATGGTTGTGCAAGCAATGAATACTTAGTCAATGCATTATAGGTCTGCACAATTGACAAAATTAACATATAATACATTATTCATAAAAATGAAACAAAGAAACATATGATAAAATTTAAAAAAAAATAGAGAAAGGTGATAATTTTTTGTAAACATTCAAACATTAAATACAAATTTTGCTAATAGGCTAGTCGCTACCCAAGAAATGAATACATAGTCAATGCATTGAATGCCTCCACAGTTGACAAGGTCTTGCTCAAAGCATTGACTTTAGTATTGTTTGTTGTTATAATGGCTAATTGTAGATATGTGTGTATTCAATAACATATGACATGGAGCAGTTGAAAGCAAGGAGTAGGTTACTATTGCAATGGTTTCATTTGCAATTGACAGATAATAAACAATTTATCTCCTTTTATATTGGTTGGAGTAGACCTATTATTCATTTTTGTTAAAGTAAATTAGGAAAATAGGACATTATATATTTTGCAAACATTTAATCATTGGATTAATAAACTATTCATGTTTGTACTAAACCAATCTTTCTTTTACAAATGTCGGTTTCCTTCAAAACAATAAAACACTTCTTTCTACCTCAATATTGTACACAAAATTTGCAAATCATATTCCTATGCATCAATCAAAGGACAAATTTGTTTCTAGTGTATATTCTCACACGTTTAGATGTAACATTTTTTCCATTTTCACTATCTATGCATTCAGTTGACATCTAGAAGGTATGCAGTGCAACAAGGCATAAAGAAGCATTCCTGTTTACACCTGTAGACTATTAACATATTACAAGGTATTGTGATTGCTCCTTACCACTAGTGTCAGCTTATTGTTTTAGGTGGGACTTTTCAATGATGTAAGTGGATTAATATTTGCAAAAAAATTAATTGTACAATCAGATTTATTTGTCAAATTTTATAATGTGCTTCTATTTTGCCTATTTGCTTAGACAAAGAAGAGTAGCAGGCCTTCTCCATGCAATAGAAAAAGAGGTGAATTATAAATTTTAGACATGAAAGATTCAGTTGATACTTGATCGAGTTCTCTTTGAGCTACTTTCCCAGTTACTTAGTTTCTATGGATTAATCAATAAGCAACAACATCCACTTTATAAAAAAACAATCCGAATGTAGTAGGCATGTTTACTATTGTATATGTTGCATTTTATTTTCAAATTGTCCCTTGGCCAATGACATTGTATTGTTTAAAATATTTTTTGTCCTTTTCCTATAGTCGAGATTTAAGCACATATTTTTTGTGCTTGAAAATTACGGTTTATCTCTTTTTCTATTTTTTGGAGTAGATCAAATTTTCATTTTCCTTTAAGTAAACTAGCAAAATAGGGGGACATTAGATATTGTGGCAAATATTTAATCAGTGCATGCAATATTTCAAAGGCAAGAAGACCAAAAATTTCGTTCACAAACATGGTATGTTGCTCTTAATCAAAGGAAACATTCCTAAAGGGTAATGATTGTGTATGCTTTCACATCCTGCACACATTGTATAGATGAACCAACTGCATTGATAGTGAGAATCATACGACTGTTATATGTGAACATGTGGCAATATTGAGTTGAATTTGCAAACCCTATGAACAAGATTTTGCAAAGAAATTCTTAAAACTTACCAAGGCTTTGTTATCTATTATTAAATACGTTGTTAGCTCTTACAATAAAGTTTTTATTAATTAATGTTCCTTTTTTCATTGATTTTTTTGCTCTTTCTTAAAAACATAGGAAAAATGTTCCTATTCTACTGTGGTTCTATAGCAGTAAACATGTTGACCAATTTGATGCATAGAACAATGCTTTTTTGGTCAAATGTTACAACGTTGGATATGTGTGATTGCTTCCTTTGGAATCTATACACAGTAACCAAATGAAAATTGTGAAATAGATAACTCAATACTTTGGACAAGGTCTTGTATACTGCAAAGTCATTTAATGCAATAGCTATAGATTGGTTGATAGGTGTCACATATCCAATGGACATGATATAGTTACCTACTCCTTGGTCTCAATTGTTCCATGTTTATTAACTACATAGCATATGTCATTTACTTCACCCACTTGTCCCCTTAGCACTTGTAACAACAAGCAAAACTTCTATTTATAAAGTATCACAAACAAACATACAAGCCACTTTCCAGTAGTGCATTTTCATAGAATGAAGAACATTGACAACTTAAAACAGACAATTTTTTCAACAAAGAATATACAAACAAGAATTAGGAAAAATAAAATCCAACATGTTTCTCATATTTCTTGAATTAATTATGCATTTACTGGTTCCATACCCACTAGCTATCCAACACATCTCAGAAAATTTTCATTTAATGGATTAAACATTTATTAACTGCTTTAGGATTAAAATTTTTCCACTATATATAATGTCCCCCCATTTTACTAATTTACTTTAAAAAAAAATGAATAGCAGTCCTATTCCAAGTGATAGAAAAAGAGAGAAAATATAATTTTCAAACATGAAAAATTTGTAGTTAAATCGCAATTATAGAAAAAAAACAAAACAATTATAAACAATACAATTTGATTTGTTGAGCAACAATTTCAAAAACGAATTGAGCAGTTGCAATTGTAACTTGCAACTATACAAAAAATAGTTTCTTGTTTATGAATTACATGGCATGTCATTCACTATGCTCATCTGTTTATTCAACAAATCCGATTCTTGAACCAAGTTTCTCCCTTATTGTTTATAATTCTTCCAAGGCATAATTTTTAGGCACATTGGAAGACTTAAAATTCATTGCAAACAAAAGGGAAGAATGATACAAGAATCTGACCTTTGAGTTCCTTGTTCAACAACCAAGTACATTTGTAGCAATATAAATATTTTCTCCTATGTGCAATTGTAAGCAGTGGTTCCTATTACAAAGACAAATTCGACAAATGAGCATAGCTCATGACATGTTATATGTTATTCATAAACTTGAAATGTAGAAGCATATGAGAAAAAATTCCAAAAAAAAAGATAAACATGATAATTTTTTGCAAACATTCAAACATTAAATTAAAATTTTGTGAGTTTTGCTGATAAGAAAATTTACACTTAAGCAATCATAGACAATTGAAAACAAGGAGTAGGTTACTATTGCAATTGTTTTTTATTATGTAAGTAGCATTTACAGGGTGTTGTACCCTTCACAAAGAGACACAAGGGCCAAGAGAGTTCAAGACCAAAAAAACATCAAAAACCAAGCCAAAAAACAAACACAACGATCTGACAACAAACAAACAGACACCGGATGAATAGCAGACTAACTAGCATCTCCCCAGTTCTTTGACAGGAGATTAACAACATCATCTCTGAACCATTCCCAATGATATTCATCATTCTTATTGTCCATTTAATCCTTCATAACCGCCGATAGGGTGCTGGTAACACAATGGACCAGCTTAACTGTGAAGCGGGTCAAACCACACTTTTTTTTGTCCAGCTTATCCAATCTCTCCTACAACACACAAAGCTCCTCCCTCCCAACTGCAGTATTGCCAGTATCAACACACTCAATGTCCAATAGGTCCAAAGATAGAGAGGTCGAGTCCTCCTTCTGCACATTTCCAATTTCAGGAATGGTGCTAGGCCCTCTAGCATACTCCTCCTCCTCACTCTCAGACTCCTCTTCGTCCTTGTTGACTTTGTTGTCAGAACACTCCTCTTCTCTATCCAAGTCTTTCACCTGCACTTTTTTGCTATTCTTGGCCAGCCTACTAGAGTGTTGGATGATGGTATTGCCACCATTCACCACCATCTCCGCAACCACCGCATCCCCCTTAGAGTCCTTTCCCACCACATTTTTACCTTTGCTTGGAAGCTCCTTCAAACTCTTCCCTTTCTTGCTGCCTTTATTTTTTAGGGATGGCTTGCTAGTAGTCTTGGTAGGGGTTGAGTTGAGCTCACAAAGACTAGTTGTCACACTAGTCTAGGCCACACCCACATTCCCCTTTAGCTTTTTAGTAGCGGGTTTGGGTTTATGTGTGTTAGCAGGAACCTGGTGGTTATTCCTGATGGGGCCTTTGGACTCAGCTAGAGATAAATTGTTCATAGTGGGAGGCTCTACTATTGCAATGATTTCATTTGCAATTTAGAAATAATAAACAATTTATCTCTTTTTCTATTGGTTGGAGCAGGTCTATTATTCAACTTTGTTAAAGTAAATTAGGAAAATAGGATAACATTATATATCTTGCAAATATGTAATCACTAGATACAAATTGTGTCAGCTTTGGTAGGAGAATGGTAGATATGAACCAATGAATACATGTTTAATAAATTAACTAGTGGTAGGAAACCAATACAAGCATTCCTATTTACACCTATTCACCATTCACACATGATGAGGTATTGGAATTGCTCCATACTACTAGTCTCAACGTATTGTTTTTGGCAATACTTTTCAATGATGAAAGTGGATTAATATTTGCAAAATAATTAATCAATATTTAAACCTCCAGTTTAGCTTTGAAGCTGTTATTCCTTTGAACTTTACTTTTTATGCACTATTTTCCAATGACATACGTTCTTTTCTAAATTCTAAATTCACAGTAAATACAATTATTTATAATTAGTTTATTTAACTAAATCAATTTATAATGCAAATTGTGTGAGATTTGTATGTGGGCTTGTGGGTACATAAGCTATGAATGCATGGATGATGCATGAAATTTCAGAGAAGCGATCAGTTATTTGTGTCAATTTTCATTTGTTTATTGTCTGTTTTTAGCTCTAGATTTACCTTTTCCATGTTTCCTAAGTCTCTAAGGCCCTTGATTACTGGAGGAGCTATAGAGTTTTATTTAAGAAATTATCTCAATAGCTTATTTTTTTTTGTGATTAAACCACTAAGTACTAGCATTTACTTTGTAACAAAACATAGGAAATGCAGTAAACATTTTTAGCAAAGAAACAACATCAAATCATGCATCAAGAAACATGACTTTCCAATGTGTCGAAGAACTATGTATTGGAAGAGTTGTGAACAATAAATGAGAATGTTGGTTCAAGAATGTGACTTTCCAAATAGACAAATGGGCATAGTGAATGAGATGCCATGTAATTCATAAACATGAAATTTCTTTTTGCACAAAATAGTCAATACATGTTCAATGTATTAAATTAAAGCTTTGTGAAATGTGCTAGAAAACTGACAGGTACACAAGCAATGAATGCATAATTAATTCATGAAATCTTAGGCAAGTGTTGGGTTTTGTTTGTGCTTATTCTTGTTCATTTATTATTTGTTCAAAAGCTTGTATTTTTTTAGCTTTGTGTTGTTATCTTTGATGTTTTTTATTCTTGATAGCTTTGAGCAACTGAATGCTTTGAGCAAGGTCTTGTTGACTATGGAGACATTCAATTCATTGACTATGTATTCATTGCTTGAGTGGCTAGTAGCTTATCAAAAAAGCTTGGAAAATTTGCATTAAATGTCTAACTGTTTGCAAAAATTTATCATGTTGATCTATTTTTCCCCAAATTCTATTACGTGCCCCTAGTATTGATTTGCTTGTAAGCAAGGTAGCAAAATAGAAGTAGATGATAAATTTTCCTGATATATGTAATGCATCGTAACATAATGAATGACATGCCATGTAATTCATAAACATGAAACTATTTTTTTCCTAGAAGCATGTTACTTTTGCAATGAGGACTATGCATAATTTTAATCATGGGATATGCAATTCATTGGTTAAATACTTGCCAAAATTTTTAATGTCTTAAGTTCTGGTTTGTGCTTATTCTTGTTTGTTTATTGTTTGTTGAGAAGCTTGTGTGGTCTTAATATGCATAATTGCAATCATTAGATATACAATTCATTGGTTAAATATTTTCCAAAATTTATAATGTCTTTTTAGTCTTCTAATTATCTTAAACACAAATCAATAATGGACCTAGTGCATTAATCATGTATTCATTAATTTTGTGCCAACTAGTTCTGTGTCAAAGCTTGTGCAATTTGCATTCAGCGATTTAATATTTGCAAAAATATATAATGTCCTATTTTCCTAATTTACTTAAACAAAAATGAATAGTAGACCTAGTAGCATTCAATGCAATAGCACAAAGAAAAAGAAGGTTAGAACAACAGAGAGTAGATGGAATAGAAGAAAACAACTGAAAATAATACTATGCCTTGGAGAGACTTCTTTTCACTAAAGCATTTTTAGTATTAAACCATGTTGCATACATTGGTAATTTTTCAAGTATAATGATACATAATTTAATACTTAAATGCTCTTATGAAAAATAAGTCTCTTCAATGCTATGACCTCCAATGTCACTATAAATTTATGTTCTGTAATATGTAAATGTTATTGGTAGCACTATGCACATTGCTATATAATTTTTTTGATACCAAATGGCTCCATTTATTGGTTTATTAAATGGATATGTATATGGGCATGTTAGAAAAATGATGTCCATGTTCACAGTGCGGTACAATTGCTTCTTAATGTAAGTATGCTTAATTATATTGAAACTTATTCAAGTTAATTGTATATCCATGAAACAACAATAGCTAATCAAACATGTTCATTTGTTCAAGATAAACGTAATTGTTAGAGGCCCAAATTTGCACCCCTCTACCAAGTTGTGAAAGAACTCAACAAATTTGGACTAACATGGGACTACTTTCAGGCTATGGGTATCCTATTTTGAAAGTAGACCTCCAAATTATGGGTTGGATCCCCTTTTGATGTCACCTAAATTAATTATCTCTTGAGGAAAAGGGTAAAAATATACATGAAAATAAACTTAACTGAAAAACTTCAAAGGGTGATACACCAAAACTAACTAAGACCTGCAAACAACTTACACACATTCAAAACAATGACAAAAAAACTTGTTCACACTGCTCATTTTTTGCTTGCATTCTTGCATAAGTAATTTATAAGGAGGTTTTTAGCAGAACTCTTAGAAGGAAAATTTCACAACTAATAGATTTTGCATTCACTAACACAACTTATAACCTACAACAATACACTTTTTTGCTAAATAGGTGCCTAACAATGAGACAAGACTACAAGGAAAAGATAAATTTCACAGATAATCTGATCAATCACTAAAAGCACACAATAAAACATGAAATGAGGAGGTAAATGTTCAATTTCATTGATTCAAAGTACTCAATTGGTATACATGTCTATCCCTAAGTTACAATATTGCTCCTGCTAAAAAGATAACTCCCAAAATCAAGCTATCACTCTGCTGGAAAGAAAGAACTAACTCCAATAACAAATATTGAAGTTAAGCAAAAATTCCAACAACCCCCTCACACAAGTCCCTCTAGAAGATTCTAGTCAGATGTAGCAAAAAAGGCCAAAAAGAACCTTCCAAAATCACTCCAAACTGTCCTCCACATGAAGCAAGGTCAAGCCAAGACCATAGTCACACTAAAAATGTAACAAAAATGCTTCCAAATGGTCTCTTTCCTCCAAAAATAGTCAAATACAACCCTCCACACATTTCTCATGTATGACAGTCATCATTTTGTCTCCAAGAGCTTTGACCCACACTTTCAGTACTTTTGCAAAAGCACAAGACTTGATTTTTGCATTTAAAAATAATAATCTAATTAAATGATTCATAATAACATCACTTAATCAAACTATTTTACATTTCAAAAAAATGCAAAAAGAGGCCCCACAACCTCCTTGGATTACATCAATATTTGCATTAAATAAATAACATTAAATAAAAATGATTTAAAAATCACTTAAATAAAGTCTTACAATTGATAAAAAATGCAAAATAAATATACTTCAAATGCTTGTAAAAGCATTTAAGCCAAAATTAAACTCCTTCGATCAAGGAATTTAACTCACCCCCACTTCTGCATTTCAAAGTCATGTCATTTCATATTTTCAAATATATGCAAAATGGATCAATGGTTCAGCCTATGTGAGCATAAGGAAACTCCAAGGTTTTTGGAAGGAACATTTCAAGTCTTGAAGGCATTTCATTTTTACAAAGATGCAAAAATTTACTAAGGCACATGGTCCTCAAAATGTAATATAAGGCAAAATTGCCTAAGTCTTAAAACTTCATCTTAAGGAAAAAATTTCCTAAGGCATAAGTTTCAACTTCAAACCCACATAGCAATTAAAATGTGTTTGCATTTTTTAAAACACAAGGAAAAAATGCCTTGGTCAACCTCCATAGGGTTTCTAACCCTAACACCAAAACATGGGAAAAAGAAAAACAAAACCATTCATTTTGTATCGAGCCTTTTGGAGAGCTCCACTCTGCTGCCATGGGGTTTGATGGGTGCATTGGAAAAATGATTTTCTGCTGATTTCTGGCTGATTTCTTGATGAAATCCTATGATTTCCATTGAGAACAAAAGGTAACTGTGATTTCTTAGACAAAATCTATCTTTTTTATCATTCTCTTGGCCATTTCATGAACTAAGGCCATGGCTATAAGTGCTTTTTTGATCATTTTTTGTTGCTTTATCTTCTCTGTGGTTATTCATTTGCTTCAACCATCATGAGTGTGATCTTCTGAAGCTAAAATGGAGGCTCTTCAGTAGTGAAATTCTTTTCACATTTAATGAAAAGTGAGCCATTCGAGCTCAGGTAAGCTTTTACCAGACCCATATCTTGATTTTCTTCTTTTATTTTAGTGAATAAAAGCTCAAACACGAGCTCTTCTAGTGTCAAAATGAAGAAAATCTAGATTTTCTCTCTGTATTCAAAGTTTGATTTAAAAATCCCAAGTTTTTTTGGTGATTTTGTGAAAGAAAAAAGACTTATAGGCTGTGACCATGAAGAAGTGACTTGGGTTTTTATACATTTTTGTTGCTCTTTCTGAAAACAAAAAACTCCATGCTATTCTCTTTCAATGTCTTTGAATTTGTTATTTTGAAACAGACCCAGATGGGTTTTGTCATGTGTGAAGAAAATCCTCATCCTCACCTCTATGTTTGCATTTTAAAGTAAAAACAAAAAATGGATTTTGATTTTGCGAAGAAAACTCAGATCTTTAGGATGCAACCATGAAGAATTGACTAGGGTTTTGAAATACATTTGTCTGTTATTTCATTTGACTCAAAACCCCAAGTGGGTTCTTGCACTTCCTCAAAAAAATATCATTTTGCATATTATGGAGTAAAATACTTCACTACTTTTTGTATTCTGCATTTCAAAACAAAACCCAAAGTGGGTTTCTTTTCTTCATGAAGAAAATTAATTCTTCCAGCCATGGCCTCCTAAAAACAAATACCATTTTTAGGGTTTTTGGTATTCACTATATTTTAAAACAAAACCTCATGAATAAAATGACTTGCTACACAATTTAATGCCATTGCATGGTATAGATATACCTCATGGAAACTCATCTCTTTCCCATTCTGTAAATTCTTGAGAATTATGAAGGCTCTGTCCTTTGATTCTCTGCATTCTTGTTATTACTAGCACATTGGTGACTTCATATTTTGAACTCCATGGCTACTGTTCTCTCTTCATGACTCTCATGGCCACAAGGGTTTATTCATTTCTAAAACCATTAAAGTTACTTGTTGTATAGTCACTGCTCTTAGTGACCTTTTGTATCATTTTTCACTATTGGTCTCCAACTGTATGTTTTCTTTAATCTTTTCCTCAAATGTACTAAGGATAAAACCCTCAATAACAAGAGGGTGAGGTGTCATCATGAATTTCTCAAGGCCACCTCTCTTATAACAATGTAGAAATTTGTATTCAAAAATAGAGAGACCCCTTTTCATTCAAGAATTACATCTGCTTCAAGATGATTCACACACAACACTTTTGTGCTTTCCTGAATACCTTCAAACCAAAATTCATGTTTGCTTTCATTTCTTCTATCTTTAAATGATCATCATGCTTGAGTGATTTTTCTTTCATCCTCATGCTTGCATTTCATACATGAATGTGTTTAAATATAAATGGTTGCCCACTCATTTATTCCTTTTTAACATGTTGTATTGCTCCTTAAATGAAAACATCTAGACATACTGAAAGGCAACAACCTATTTGACCATTTCAAAAGTAACAAACATTAAAAGAATGGTATTTATCTCATATATAAAATAGAAGTCATGTTGTACCTCACTTCTCACTATTTGATTCCTTTTCTTGCATGATATCCTGATGTATATGGTGGCTATTTTGACTATTTCCTCCATTGCACTTCCAATGCATGTCATTTCTACCATTTTGCTCATAGTTATCTGAAATACATTGTCTTTTTATCCTTGTTGTCCTAAAGAATCAAATGGCTATACTTGTGCCTTTGTTGAGTGAATGATCATTAATTTGTTCAATGTGAACAATGTATAGTTCTTTGAGTTCGTGGAGACTTGTTGTATCTTAACATCATTTGCAATAAATGCCCACTTGAAATGTTTGAACCAAGATTGCTTAACCATGTCTTTTGGGTTGTGCCTATCATCTCGACATCATTGTTCTTTTGCTTTACTTTGTATCTTGCTTTACAAGGAGTTTCCTTTTATCTTTAGCTGCATGGTGCTATTATGATATTTCCTTTGTATTGAAGTCACTTTCTTTTTAATGTAAATGTGTATATTGTAATCACAGGTACAAAACATATTGAATGCACCTACCTTCTCTTGAATTTATGTCATGTGACTTATTCATAGCAATTTTATCCATGTTGTTTTCTTTGAGTGATATTGTTAAGTGACCTTAATTCTCATGCTCCTCATGCATTTAGATCATTGTGGTTGTTACATAATTATGAGACATTGTGCATTGATTGTTTTGACACAAGGTGTGCACTATAGGGGTATTGTATTATGAATTTAGAACCTTTGTTTCCCTATAGCATACATTCATTGTTGTTGTCCTGTAGCATGGGATGTAGCATGCATTGTTTCCTTAGGACTACCCCTTTCCAACTCTTAAAAGTCATTGTTATACTCACTACCATTCCTTTTGCTTTAATCCTATTGGGTAGAATGTGTCATTTATGGTGATAACCTGAAAGATCACCCTCCTAAGTGATGTGTGGTTGTTCAATAGGATTGAGGTGAGATGAATTGGATAGTTTCTTTCATGCAACAATGTATGATTATTTTTGTTCCTTCTTGCTGCCCCATATGACTCATGATGGTTTCAGGCATGACTTGATGTCTCCTTCATTATTTTAATAGATGCATAATTGAACTTGATGCATCAAAAAAATCATTTCCTTATTTAATAAAATGGATCTTGGATCCACTTAAGAAGATTGAGAGACATATCTAGAAAAATAAACCTTCCTTTTGACATGATGGTAGCCTATTGATTGATTCATTATGAAAAGATGAAGTGTGATTTTCTTGATAGTTCACATTATGTGTTGCATCTTTTGAATCTGTTAATGAAAGTTGATCAACTGGTGTGATTCCATATTGATTTAATTCATCAATAATATGTTTATCATTGATTTGATCAAGTTGCTCAATTTCCTATCCCTCTTAAAACATCAGAGGGTAGCATATTGGGCTCTACCCTCGTGGGAGTCACATTTTACCCATGTTGTAATCAGTTGAATCAAAATAGTAACAAAGACTTATCCTAAATATGCACAAGGAACAAACCAGTTAGATAAACAAAACATATCATAGGCGTGTTTGATTACTCCTTTCTTATTTTCCTGGACACTTATGGTATGTTGTCTGTTTTAATGCTTATGGACATCAAATTACATGTTTATGGATGTTTTGCACATATTTTGATCAGTGACCTTTCATTGCTCTAACAACACTATTTTTTCAGATGCATGAAACCTAGGAGCAACAAGGAGAGTTTCAAATGGAAGTAGGGTAGCGATAAAAGACTGAGATGATGCGGGACCAAGCCAACAGGATTGGTCATTCCACCAGGCAATGACGGGCCCCTTTTCATTTTATGTGTAATTTCCTTTCTGTTTATCTATAGGCATATAGTCTTTTCTTTATAAGCATTAGAATAGCTAGTCCCTTGGATTGTGAGGGACTTATATGCTTATGATCATCAATAAAGATTACATTTGCAATAAATGTTGGTTCTCTTTCTTATTTGTATGTAATTGCAAAACTGGAATACTGCAATTTGTTTTGACAATCTCCTTTATGCACATTAATGAACTTTACTAGAACATGATGTATCCTTTAATGTTTAAATGTAAACACAAAAGAATAAACAATAAGTTACCCAATTTTAGCTAGAAGCCAAAATTAGGTAACAATAATGACTTGTTCATGCCTTCATCCATGTGCAATATGCACATGTTGAACAAATCACTGCTACTATGTTTGGAAGATAAGTTGCATTGTTAGTACTAGCTACCTTGCCTAATTCCAAATTCTCATACATAGTTGCATAGATTTTATTTACTATTAAGATTGTTAAGTTTCTTAAAAATTCCTTGAGAAACATAATATGCTAAGGCTACTACTATTGAGCAATCCCAATACATGCGTTGATTGATGCATTAGAAGAGTAGTGTATTGTTGCTACATAAAGCAAATATTATTTTAGATCTTCTAGCAAGGTCTTGTTCATTGTGCAAGAATAGAATGCATTAATTATTCATTGATTGCTTTAATAGGAATTAGCCTACCAACAAAGCTTGTGAAATTTGGATCTAATGACTAGATATTTGCAAAACAATTCTACCTACTTGAAAGAATAGAAAAAGATATAAATAATAATTTTCAAACAAAAAAATATGTTCTCAAGTGTTGTAGTTATCAAGTATCATAAACACACAACCAAGTCACTCACGAGTAGTTCACTTTTAGAGAATAAAAAACATGGAAGAGCACAATCAAGAGCTAAAAATGCACAAGACTTTCAACAAACAATAAAGAAACAAGAATAAGCACAAATAAAACCCAATACTCACCTCAGATTTTATGAATTAACTATGCATTCACTGGTTCTATACCCACCAATCCTTCAAAACATCTCACACAATTTTCTCTATGAGCTTTGGTGATAGACTGATGGTCATTCAAGCAATAAACACGTAGTTAATGCTTTCAATGCACTCATAGTTGACAAGACCTTGCTCAAACCATTCAGTTCTCCTTGTAACAGGGACCAACATTTGTAGTTATCAAGTATCACAAACAAAAAGACTAGCTAGTCACCAATAGTACATTGTTCCTATGACTCTTCCCTTGTTCGAGCAGTGTACAAAATAACAAACATTGAAGATGGTGACACAAAGCTAAAAACACACAAGCTTGTGAACAAACAATAAACAAACAATAATAAGCAAAAATCAACATTTGCCTCATATTTCATTAATTAACTATGCAAAGTTTTCATTTAATGCATTAAACATGGATTCATTGGTTTAGTATCTTAGGCAAGTGTTGGGTTTTATTTGTGTTGAATCTCGTTTGTTTATTGTTTGTTGAAAATCTTGTGTGTTTTTAGCCCTCTATGTTCTCAATCCTAGGAATAGTGGACTAGTGGTAAGTGGTTTGTCTATCTGTTTATGACACTTGTAACCTAGAAGTACTGGTTGCTATTAGAAGGGCTAGGTAGACAAATGCGTATAGAAGAACTATACGGCTGCAAAGATAGTTGGTTGTTGAACAAGGAACTAGAAGGTCAGATTCTTGTATCATTTTTCCCCTTTGTTTGCCACAATATATAATGTCCCCCCATTTTCCTAACTTAAAGGAAAATGAAAAATCGACCTTCTCAAACCAATAGAAAAAGAGATAAACCGTAATTTTCAAGCACAAAAAATATGTGCTTAAATCGCAACTATAGGAAAAAGACAAAAATATTTTAAACAATACAATCTCCTTGGCCAAGTGACTAATTGAAAATAAAATGCAATAGATGCAATAGTAAACCTGCCTATTTGAAGAACTAATAAAAGTAGAAATGCTTAGATTATAGAATTTGATTCATTGGAAAGGGTTCTGTATCAAGTGCAAAGAGTGAATTTTCAGCAACAAAGCCCTTACAATTTTGATTTAATTCTTAAACATTTGGAAAAATTCATTGTGTGCTTTTGTGTATCATGTTTATGAATAACATGTTATATGTCATGCACTGCACCCATTTTTCCCCTTACCCTTTGTAACAACAAGCAATACTTGTAGTTATAGAGTTTGACAAACAAACAAACCAACCACTCACCAGCAGTGCATTGTTCCCAGAATAAACAACACAAAGAGGTAAAAACATATATCCTTTTCAACAAACAATAAACAAACAAGAATTAACTATGCATTTACTACTTGCATACGCAAAAGCTCTCCAACACATCTTGAAAATTTTGAATTTAATGGATTAAACATGTATTCAGTGTTTCAGGAGTGAATATTTTGCAGTATAAATAATGCCCCCCTATTTTCCTAATTTACTCAAACGGGAATAAACAATAGGCGTACTCCAACCAATAGAAAGAGAGATAAAACATAATATTCAAACATGAAAAATTTGTCCTTAAATTCCAATTATAGAAAAAATGGATAATTTTTTTTAACAATATAATTTGATTCGCCAACCAACTATTTCAAAATTGAATTCAACAATTGCAATAGTAATTTACTTGTGTAGAAAAAAAAGTTTCATGTTTATAAATTACATGACATGTCATTCACTATGCTCATCTGTCTATTCGACAAGTCAGATTCTTGAACCAAGATTCTCCCTTATTGTTCACAATTCTTCTAAGGCATAATATTTAGGCACATTGGAAGACTTTAAATTCATTGCAAACAAAAGGGAAAAATGATACAAGAATCTGACCTTTAGTTCCTTGTTTAATAACCAAGTATATTTGCAACCATATAGATGTTTTCTTCCGTCTCTAATCACAAGAAATGGATCCTGTTATAGAGACAAATTAGACAAATGAACACAATTCATGACATATAATATGTTATTCATAAACATGAAAAACAAAAGCGCATGATAAAATTTCCAAAAAAATAGACAAATGTGATAAAATTTTGCAAAAATTTAGACATTAAATCAAAATTTTGAACTTTGCTAATAGGCTAGTAGGCATTTAAGAAATCAACACATGGTTAATGCATTCAATGCCTCTTCAGTGAAAAATATCTTGCTTTAATTTCCTTTGAATTATTAGTCAACTTACATCATTGAAGAGTGCCGCGAAAACAAATTGGTGTCACTCAATTAAAGTGATGCAATAGGGAAATAAAATGACATGGAAGAGTTCCTTGAGAAACACAATACGCCAAGGTTAGCAGTATGAAAAATTTACAATACCTCGTATTCTAGTAATGGTGAACATATGTATATAGGAATATTTGAAAATTATCATTTATATCTTTTTGTATTCCTTCAAGTAGGTCTACCATTCATTTTCTTTTAAGCAAATAAGCCATATAGAACAACACAATTTTTTTGCAAATATCTAGTCATTAAATCCAAATTTTACAAACTTTGTTGGTAGGCTAATCCCTATTAAAGCAATTAATCCACAGTTAATGCATTTCATGCTTTCACAACAAACAAGACCTTTCTCAAAGATCTAAAACAATATTGCTTTATGTAGCAACAGCAAAAACATACAAGCTTTTCAAGAAACAATAAACAAATGATAATAAGCACAAAAAAACCAAGCACATGCCTCACATTTCATGAATTAACTATGCATTCACTACTTGTGTACCCACTAGGCCTCCAACCCATCTTGCACAATTTGCATTTATTGCATTGAACATGCATTGAACATAACATTCATAATAATTTTTCATGTACAAATATACTTTATTCTTCGAATGTGTGTAAAATTTATGCCAACTATTTGAAACTATCTAATTTATGTTGATAAGAAAATGACTTTGCAATCATTTCATTGCACTAATGTTGTAGCTAGAGATATGCATTATTGCAACCATGGCATACACAATTCATATACAATGTTTCACATAACACATCAATCAGATTTGCTTACAAGCAAATGAGAGCAAATATACTTAAATTGTACAATCTGGTCATTGTACGAAGCAAAACATTGCACATGGAATACATATCACATGCTTGTAATTATGCATAACTCTCATTGCAAAAGTAATTTTCCTTTGGCCATAAAATATTTTCATGTTTATGAATTATATAGCATGTCATTCACTATACTCATATGTTTATGTTTCCTAAGTCTGTGAGGCCCTTGAATACCAAAGGAGCTATAAAGTTTCCTTTTAACAATTAGATGAGCAATAACTTAGGTTTTTGTCATTAAATCGGTAAGCATCAACATTTCCTTTATTGTTCATTGAATTCATCGCAAACAAAAGGGAAGAATGATACACAAATATGATCTTCCAGTTTCTTGTTCAACAATCAACTATATTTGCAACTATATAGATCTTTGCTTCCCTCTCCAATTGCATAAAAAAATGTTACTTTTGCAATCAAGAATATGCATAATTGTAATCATCGGATATGTAATTCATTGGTCAAGTATTTTCCAAAATTCACAATGTCTTCCTACTCTTCTAATTTTATTAAATGGAAATGAATAATAGACCTAGTACATTAATCATGCATTCATTGCTTTTCTACCAACCAACCCTTTGTCAAAACTTGTGCAATTTGCATTCAACAATTAAATATTTTCCAAAATATATAATGTCATATTCTCCTAATTTACTTAAACAAAATTGAATAGTAGACCTAGTGGTATTTAATGCAATAGATGTAGATTGATAGACAAGCATGCCATATCCAACACACATTATACAATTGCAAAGTTGACCTACTCCAACCAATATAAAAAGAAATAAACCATAATTTTCAAGGACAAAAATATGTGCTTAAATTCCGGCTATAGGGAAAAGGAAAAAATATTTTAAATAATACAATTTCACTGGCTAAGCGACTATTTGAAAAGAAAGTGCAACATATGCAATAGTAAACCTACCTATCAACAAGAACTAATAAAAGAAGAAATGTTTAAATTATAGAATTTGATTCGTTGACAAGGGTTGTGTATGAAGCACAATGAGCAAATTTTCAGCAACAAAGCCCTTACAGTTTTGATTTAATTCTTAAAAATTTGGAAAAATTCATTGTGTACTTGTGTGCATCATGTTTATCAATAGCATGTTAAATGTCATAGACTGCATCCATTTGTCCCCTTAGCTCTTGTAACAACAAGTGATACTTCTATTTATAAAGTTTGTGAAACAAACATACAACATGGAGAGCTAAAAATATACAACCTTCTCAACAAACAATAAAAAAAACTAAAGTTAACTATGCATTTACTGCTTGCATACCCACCGGCTCTCCAACACATCTTGGAAATTTTGCATTCAATGCATTAAACATAGACACTAAATTTAAATTTTGTGAGTTGTGCTAATAGGCTAGCAGTCCATGACATATAATACACTATTCATAAACATGAACCACATAAACAACAATAAAATTTGCAAAAAAATAGACCAACATGATAATTTTTTGCAAACATTCCCCATTAGCCCTTGTAACAACCACCAAGTATCATAAGCATAGAGACATGCCACTCACTAGTAGTGCACTACCATCAAATAACAAGCATGCAAGAACATAACCAAAAGAAAAAAACATATAATCTTTCAATGACTCCACAGTGAACAAGACCTTGGTCAAAGGTTTCAGTTTATTCTATGATAATTCTAGTTTATTGCAGTAGTCACCTCCTACTTCACTCTGAATGTTCCATGTTTACAGATTATGTAGCATATGCCATATGTTGTACCCACATGTCCCCATAGGTTTTCTAATAGCAAGCAATTCCCCTAGTTGTCAAGTATCATAAACAAATAGAGGAGCCACTCACTAGTAGATCACTATTCCTATTCCTTCTCCCGTGTTCACACATTGCATAGAATAAAAAACATGCAAGAGAGAAGCCTAGAGCTACAAACATACAAGCTTTTCAACAAACAATAAACAAACAAGAATGAGCACAAAAAAAATGCAGCTCATGCCTAGGATTTCATGAATCAACTATGCATTCACTGCTTCTCTACCCACTAGGCCTTCAACACATCTCACACAATTTGCATCCAATGCATTAAACATGCATTCAACATAACATTTATAATAAATTTTCATGTACAAATATACTTGATTCTTGAACAAGAGACTACAAGGTCTCAATTCCAGATGATTTATCTCTTTTCTTTCCAATGAAGTTTGATTCTTTGAATGTCTATAAAAATTATGCCAATTGTTTCAAACTATTCAATTTATGCTGATAAGAAAATGACCTTTGCAATCATTTGATTGCAGCAATGTTGTAGCCAGAGATATGCATAATTGCAACCACGTGATATGCAATTGATATGCAATGTTTTGCATAGCACATTAATCAGATTTGCTTACAAGCAAATGAATATTAGGCCTACTACAGTCAATAGAAAAACAATAATAGGGAAATATACTTAAATTATACAATGTGGTTAATATACGAAGTGAAACATTACACATGGACCACATATCACATGCTTATAATCATGCACAACTCTCATTGTAAAAGTAACTTGCTTTTGGCCACAAAATAGTTTCATGTTTATGAATTACATAGCATTCTATTCACTATACTCATTTGTCTATTTGGCAAGTCGTATTCTTGATCTAGGCTTCTCCTTTGTTGTTCACAACTCTTGCAAGACATAATTTTTAGACACATTGGAAGACATAAAATTCACTGAAAATAAACAAGAAGAATGATACTAGAATCTGACCTTCCAGTTTCTTGGTCAACAACCTAGAATATTTGCACTCACATAGGTCTTTGCCTTCAGCTTCAATTGCAAACAATGGTTCCTAT
The DNA here is from genome assembly GCA_007258455.2 of Sequoia sempervirens. Taxonomy (NCBI): domain Eukaryota; kingdom Viridiplantae; phylum Streptophyta; class Pinopsida; order Cupressales; family Cupressaceae; genus Sequoia; species Sequoia sempervirens. Next base: position 584,616,225 of record VDFB02058242.1, read on the forward strand.
CAAAGGGGAAAATTAAACAAATGATCACAATCCATGGCATACAATATGTTATTTGTGAACATGAAACATATGCTTGCTAACACACTCTCCAAAAAAAGAAGAAGCTTCGTGCTTGTCTAAAACATTTTAAACAATACATTTTGATTCAACAAGAAACTATCTCAGAAGAAAACTCAACAATTGCAATAGTAACTTGTTGCAATTGTATTCATTCCACAAAGTCACTTGAGCAACAACCCTTCTCCTAGTATCAATACTTCTATCTTGCTGTGACTAGAAGCATTGTTTGCTGTTATAAAGTCTAATTGTACACATGGGTGTAGTAGATGACATATGACATGCAATAGTTGAAGCCAAGCAATAGGTTACTATTGCAATGGTTTCATTTGCAATTAAGAGATAATAAATTTTTTATCTCTTTTTCTATTCATTGGAGTAGGCCTATTATTCATTTTTGTTAAAGTAAATCAGGAAATTAGGAACCCATTATATTTTTTGCAAATATTCAATCACTACATGCAAATTGTGCCAACTTTGGTGACAAGGTGGTAGCTACTGAAGCAATTAATAAATGTTTAATGCACTAAATGGTATAACTATCAGATCATAAACAATAGTCTATTAAATGAAAATTTTGCAAGATAGATTTTCACAAACATTTAGACATTAAATACAAATCCTGCAAGCTTAGTCAATAGGCTGACAACTACCCAAGCAATGAATTCATAGGTAATGCATTCAATGCCTCCATAGTCAACAAGACCTTGCTCAAAGTTTTTAGTTTTTCCTATCTTAATTCTCATTTGTTATAATTCTTCTATTAGTTGGAGTAGGCCTATTATTCATTTTTGTTAAAGTAGATTAGCAAAATAAAAATGACACTTTATATTTTATAGATATTTAATTGCTAAATGCAAATCATGCCACCTTTGAGAGAAGGATAATAGATACTCAAGAAGTCAATGCATGTTTAATGCATTGAATGGTATGATAGGAAGATTAGAAACAACAGTCCATTGAATTCAAATAACATAGGGAATGCATTAGATTTTTTTAGCATACAAACTACATCAACAAGTGTGTTAAGAAACATGGTATGCTAGTATTAGTGATAGGAACCAATCCCAATATCTTGTAGCCTATTGTTACTAGATAAAGCAACAATCCTTTAGATCTTTGAGCAAGGTATTCTTCCTTGTACAAGCATCCAATGCATTAACTCTCAATTCATTGCTTGGATAGGCACTAGCCTGCTAGCAAAATATTTCAAACAATACAATTTCATTGGACAAGCAACTATTTCAAAAGTCAACTAAACAATTGCAATAGAAAGTAACTTAAGTGACTACCAACGAGTAGGTTACAATTTTAATGGTATCATTTGCGATTGAGCAACAATAAACAATTATTTTGTTTCTCTATTGCTTCAAGTAGGCCTATTATTTATCTTTGTTAAAGAAAATTGTGAAAATAAGAGCACATTATATATTTTGCAAATATTCAATGTCTAAATGAAAATTATGCCACCTTTCACAGCAAGATGGTAGATGTTGAAGCATTCAATGCATGTTTAGTGCATTAAATAGTATGACTCACAAATAAAAAAAATAGTCTATTAAATGCAATTTGTGCAAGATAATATATTATCCATAAACATGAAACACAAAAGCACATGTTAAAATATGCAAAAAAAAAAAAAAACCAACGCAATAAATTTCTGCAAACATCCAAACATCAAATGCAAATTTTGTGACCTTTGCTAGTAGGCTCATGGCTACTGAAGTAATGAATACATAGTCAATGCATTGAATGCCTCCAAAATGAACAAGACCTTGCTCAAAACATTCACATTTTCCTATGATAATTCTTGTTTGTTACAATACTCACTTACTCCTTGGCTTCAACTATTCCACATTCATGCATTACATAGCACATGCCATCCACTATATCCATTTTTCCCCCTATCCCTTGTAACAACAACCAACACTTCTAGCTAACAAGTAACATAAAAAAATGAACAAACCGCTTACCAGTAGCCCACTGTTCCTAGGATTAAGAAAATAAAGAGTTAAAAACACATAAGTTTTTCAACAAACAATAAACAAATGAGAATAAGCACAAATAAAACCCAACACTCCCTTGAGATTTCATGAATTAACTATGCATTCACTGCTTGTGTTCCCACCAACTCTCCAACACCTCACACAATTTGCATTCAATGGATTAAACATGTATTCACTACTTCAAACTTAAATATTTTCTATAATATATAATGTCCCCTTATTTTGCTAATTGACTTAAACAAAAATGAATAAACTGTAATTTTCAAGCACAAAAAATATTTGCTTAAATCTCGACTATAGGAGAAAGAAAAATATATTTTAAGCAATATAATCTCATTGGCCAAACAACTAATTGGAAAGTAAATGCAATAGATGCAATAGTAAACCTGCCTATCGATAGGAACTAATAATAGACCTACTCCAACCAACTATGGGTAAAAGACACAAATACTTCAAACAATACAATTTGATTCGCCATGAGAAGTTTAAGAACAAGTAACTATTTCAAAAGAAAATTCAACAAATGCAATTGTAAACCTGCCTATTGACATAAACTAACAATTGTAATAGTGACATGCTTTTCAACAAAAAAAAAAGAATCATGTTTATGAATTACATGGCATGCCATTCACTATGCTCATTTGTTTATTCAATAAGTCAGATTCTTGAACTAGGCTTCTTCTTTATTGTTCACAACTCTTCCAAAGCATAAATTTTATACACATTGGAAGACTTAAAATTCATTGGAAACAAAGGGGAAGAATGATACAAGAATTTGACCTTCTAGTTCTTGTTCAACAACCAAGTATATTTGCACTCATATAGATATTTATCTCCAACTCCAATTGCAAGTAATGGTTCCTATTATAGGGAAAAATTAGACAAATGAGCATAGTCCATGACATATAATACGCTATTTATAAACATGAAATATAGAAAGAACAATAAAATTTGCAAAAAAATAGACCAACATGATTATTTTTTGCAAACATTCCCCGTTAGCCCTTGTAACAACAACCAAGTATCATAAACACAAAGAGAAGCCACTCACCAGTAGTGCACTGCCACATAATAACAAACATGCAAGAACAAAACCAAAAGCTTAAAAAATACAAGCTTTTTAACAAAAACAAACAAACAAGAATAAGCACAAATAAAACCTAGTACTCGCCTCAAATTTCATGAATTAACTATGCATTCACTACTTTTGTACCCACCATCCCTCCAACACTTCTCGCACAATTTTCTTTCTGAGCTTTGCTGATAGGATGCTAGCTACTCAAGCAATAAACACATAATTAATGCATTCACTACCCCATTAACCCTTGTAACAACAAGCAATACTTCTAGTTATCAAGTATCATAAACACATAGCCAAGCCATTCACCAGCAATGCACTTTTACAAAATAATGAACATGCAAAAGCGCATCCAACAACTAAAAAACCCACAAGCTTTACAACAAACGATAAACAAACGAGAATAAGCACAAAAAAAACCCAACACTCGCCTAAGATTTCATGAATTAACTATGCATTCATTGCATGTGTACCCACATGCAAAAACACAACCAAGAGCTAAAAAATCCATAAGCTTTTCAACAAATGATAAACAAACGAGAATAAGCACAAAAAAACCCAACACTCGCCTAACATTTCATGAATTACCTATACGTTCACTGCATATGTACCCACAGTCCACAAGACCTTGCTCAAACCATTCAGTTTCCCCTATAATGCTTCTAGTTATCAAGTATGAAAAACAAATAGATGAGCCACTCACTAGTTGCACACCATTCCTATGGCTCCTCCCTCGATCAAGAACTGTACATAATGACAAACGCCGAAGATGGCAACCCATAGCCAAAAAAACACAAGCTTCTCAACAAACAATAAGCAAAAACCAACTCACCTAAGATTTCATGAATTAACTATGCATTCACTGCATGTCTACCCACATGCAAAAACACAACCAGAGCTAAAAAACCTACAAGATTTTCAACAAATGATAAACAAACAAGAATACGCACAAACAAAACCCAACACTCGCCTAACATTTCATGAATTAACTATATGTTCACTACATGTGTACCCATGATCCACAAGACTTTGCTCAAACGGTTCAGTTTCCCCTGTAATACTTCTAGTTATCAAGTATGAAAAACAAACAGATGAGCCACTCACCAGTTCCACACTGTTCCTACGACTCCTCCCTCAATCAATCATTGAACAAAATGACAAACATTGAAGACAAAAACCCACAACCAAAAACACACAAGCTTCTCAACAAACAATAACCAAAAACCAGTGCTCACCTCATATTTCATGAATTAACTATGCATCATTTGCTTGTGTTCATGCCAGATTTCCAACACATATCGTGAGGTTTTCATTTAATGCATTAAACATGCATTCGCTGCTTCAGTACCTACTAGCCTGCTGTCAAAACTCGCACTATATGCATCCCCCGATAAAATATTTTCCACAATATATAATGTCCCCCTATTTTCCTAATTTACTTAAAGTAAAATGAAAAATCGACCCACTCAAACCAATAGAAAAAGGGATAAACCATAATTTTCAAGCATAAAAAATATGTGCTTAAACCCAACTATAGGAAAAAGACAAAAATATTTTAAACAATACAATCTCATTGGCCAATCGACTAATTGAAAATCAAATGCAACTGATGCAATAGTAAACTTGCCTATCGGCAAGAACTAATAATGAATATTGAGTATTATTTTTTTTTGCATCATATTCAAGGTAGAGAACCAAATATATTCTCAATTGAAATGACAACACTCATAATATCTCAAAATATTTTATCGAATCGTAATACAATTTTTTTTGTCTATTTTCCTATTACTAGTAAAAAAATAACTAATTTCTATTATAAAAACATTACCAACCAAAAATCTAATAATTTTAATTGAAAAAAAAACTATTAATAATACATTATCAAACACTTGCAACAATGATTCCAAGCCTATCATAAGAACTAACAAAGAAAAATGATATTTTTGGATTGGTACTTTAGGGATCATGTGTTGGTTTTCAAGTTGCATCTAGAGTTAGGCCTTAATCACTCTTTATCAATTGAAAAATGTGCTTGTTATTCCACATACTGTCCCAACTCACAATTTTAAAGTTGTTTTAATTATTATTTAATTTCAATTATTTATGGGCTAAACCTTCTTTAATTAAAAATATTTATTCTTTACAAGAAAAAATATTTTAAAGTTATTAGGGGGAATAATATGTTAGAGACAATTTTTTAATCATTTTATTGCTCCTTAATTTTATACATGGAAAAAATAAATTTTAATCCCCAAAAAAATATTTGTTATCTGTGTATGCAAAGTGAAATAAAACATAACTATTAGCAGCACTTAAAATGCTATTAAATGGTTGATAGGAACACATTTATTGATGCAGGAGCATCCAATGGTGTAGGGAAATCTTGCATCACCCAATTTTTTTTTCCTTATTTTCTTTAGTTGTTTTGAGTCCCATGATGACACTTAAGGAGTGTAAGATAGTTAGAAGTCAAAAATAGCGAAAATGGTCACTTACTATTTTTAGCAAGTTAGCCTAAACGAGCTTGTATGGACCTAAAAATTTACCTCAAGTAGTAGAACTGAAAAAAATTTCCAGTCGCGAAAGAATCGCCTCAATACCATGAACAGTTTGAGAGATATTAAAGTTTCCATCCCGAGAAATTTCTCCAATGCAGCTTCAATTTTAGATATGAAGACTTTAGAGGCCCCAAAAAAACTCGAAAAGTTGACGAACTGGCCTATGGTGGGTTCATGCACTATAGATATCTTTGAGAGCTTTCCAACAATATGCAATAATAGAAAATCAAACACCCAAATCAAATGTTATGGCCTTGTGAAGTTGCTCCTCTAAAAAGTGAATTTCATCAAAATTTCCTCCTAGGCAAGAAATTAATTAGTGAGACTTTTGGCACCAAAACAAAAGGGAAAGTTGAACTTTCTAGAACATTCTAGGGCAGTTATTGGGGTAAAATAAAAAGGGTTAGGTGGGGGTTGTAGAAGGTGGCTCCATTAGTGTAGATTGTGGTTCTGAATAATATGTTTTATTTTGAGAGTTGATTTTGGTGTAATGAATTCAATCCCATGAGGCTGTAGCATGCAAGTTTTGAATCTGTAATTTCATTTTCTAAAAATACTTGAAAGTGAGTTTTTTCTTTTCTATCTCACATCTTCCATGTTGGTATATATTGTTGTGTTTTGTGTGGGTTTTGGGCGGTGTGACCCTCATCAAGTGGTATCAGAGCAGGAGTTCTTGAGCTTGTAATATAGTGTTGAATGTGAGGCAGTTGCAACAGAACCTATGAGTGTGGGTTGAGTTCAAGATGCCTCCAAGAATTGACCAACATGGAAGAGGTAGAGGATGAGGTGGTGGAGGAAGAGATCCACCTAAAGATGAAATCAGAGCCCTTAGAAGGAAATTAGAAACCTTGCAACAAGAGGTTCGAAGAAGAGATGTGCAATGAGAAAGAGATGGCAATGAAGATGAAATAAAAGAGGAAATGGAAGAGGAAGAGCAGGATCCAATGGATGCTAGAGAAAGAATATTGTTGCAAGCGATCTCAAGCATTGGGAAGAGACCTAAAATGGAGGTTTCAACTTTGAATGGAAGTCTAAATCCTAAAGAATTGATCAATTGTATCATGACATGGAGGAATTTTTTGAGTTTGGGGAGATTAAAGATCCTCACAAAGTGAGATTTGCAAAGACAAAATTTAAAGGTCACACCAGTATATGGTGGAAAGAGGTCTAGTTAGAATGAGGAAGACAAGGGAAAGATAAAATTTCCTGATGGGACAGAATGGTGTCAAAATTGAATTAAATAATTTATTCTAGTCGATTACGAATTGGAATCGCTCAAGAAGATGCAAAGCTTGAGGTAAGGAACAAGGATGGTGAAAGAATATACAGAGGAATTTCACCAAGTCCTAATTCAGACAGGACATTCTAAGGAAAATAAAGAGAAATTTTTTCGTTATATTAATGGGTTTAAGCCAAGCATATAGGAAGAATTGGAACTGATAAGAATGATCACCATTGAGGATGCTTATCTGTTTTCTCTAAGGGTTGAAGAATGATTGAACAAGAGGTTTGAGAATAAACAATGAGGTGGTCATGGAGGAAAGATTGGTGGACGGTCATATGGAGGTTGAAATGAAGATCAAAAGAAGGGTGAAGGCTCTAGTAGTAGCCAAAACCAGAAAGGAGATAACACCTACCATCCTCGTGATCAAAATAATGGGGACCAAAGAGGAAGAGGAAGATCTGGATGAGGACTAGGAAGAGGAGGCTTTTGTGGAACCTATTTCTAGTGAGGAGAAGGACATAGAGTCTATGAGTGTCCTCAACATCAAGGAAGGACAAATAGAAAACTTGAGGGTAATGCACAAGTTGTACATGTAGATGAAGATGTTGAGTCTTCACATTCTGAGGATGTAGAAAGAGGAGAGGTTCTTGTTACTAGAAGAGCCTTGTTGAATGAGAAGGAACCAACTCAAAGGAATAATTTTTTCACACTAGATGTAAGTGTGAAGGTAAAGTTTGCAATGTTATTATTGATGAAGGTAGTACTGAAAACCTTGTTTCAGAAGAAATGGTTAGTAAGTTGTGGTTGGAGAGAAGAATGCATTCGAACCATACTGGATTGCTTGGTTGCAAAAGGGTCGTAAAGCCTTCATAAATGAACAATTTTTGGTAAAGATCAAGATTGGAAATTACCATGATGAGGTATTGTGTGATATTATGCCTATGGATGTTTGTCATATGTTGTTAGGAAGACTGTGGTAGTTTGATCGGTGAGCAGTACATGATGGACATGCCAACACCTATTCTTTGAAAAAGGATGAGGTTCATGATAATTTGAAGCCATTGAAAGAGGTAGAACAAAAGGTATGCAGTAATGTAATAATTTGTTTGGTTGATGAAAGAAAGTTCCTAGAAGGTATGAGGCATGAGCATATGTGTTTTGCATTGATCCCTAGAATTGATAAAGAAGATACTACTGAGGTACCTCTAGAGGTTTCAATTTTTTTGAATGAGTTTCAAGCTATTATTTTTGATAATGTACCTAAAGGCTTGCCTCTAGTAAGAAAGATTATTCATAAGATGGAATTGATTCCTAGAGCCAGTTTACTGAATAAGGCAGCTCATCATATGACTCTAGTAGAGAGTGAAGAGTTGAACAGATAAGTACAAGAGTTGTTACGGAAGGGATTGACCATAGAGAGTTTGAATCCATGTGTAGTAGCTACAGTACTATCACCAAAGAAGGATGGGGAATGGTGGTATAGATTCTAGAGCCATCAACAAGTTCACCATCAAGTATAGATTTCCCTTGCCAAGAATTGATGACATTCTGGATTGTTTGAGTGGAGCTAAGTACTTCACTTAGATAGATTTGAAGAGCAGATATCACCAGATCTATATTAGAGAAGGAGATGAATGGAAGATAACCGTTAAAACCAAGGAGGGATTATACAAGTGGTTAGTCATGCCTTTTGGGCTAACCAATGTACTGAGCACATTTATGTGGCTTATGAATGAGGTATTGAAAGAATTTTTTAGGAAAATTTGTTATTGTTTATTTGGATGATATTTTGATTTTTATTAAGACATTGGAGGAGCACTTGATGCATATATGAAGAGTCTTTGAGAAGCTAAGGGAGGAGATGTTGTTGATTAATTTGAAGAAATGAAGTTTTGTGAAGAGAGAGTTGGTGTATCTGGGATTTGTTGTCTCGACAAAGTGTCTTAAAATGGATCCAAAGAAGGTGAGAGATATGATTGAATGGCCTACACTGAGGAATGTTACAAAGGTAAGATCATTCCATGGTCTAGCAATTTTTTACATAAAGTTTATTAAAATTTTAGTAGTATTTGTGCACCTTTAACTGAAGTAATGAGAGGGGATAGAAAATATTTTAAGTGGACTATAGGAGCAACCAAAAATTTTGATATTTTGAAGAAGAAAGTTACAGAGAAACCTATTTTGGAACTTCCATATTTCAATAAGGTCTTTCAAGTATATTGTGATGCTAGTGGCACTCCCATAAGAGTTGTTTTGAGTCAAGAAGGTAATCCTATTGCCTATTTTAGTTAGAAGTTAAATGATGCTAAGAAGTTAAATGATGCTAACAAGAAATATTTTTTCTATGATAAGGAGTTTGATGCTATATTTCAAGTTTTGAAGAAATATACTGATCACTAGAATTTGTAGTATCTCAATAGTCAAGGAAAGTTAAATTAAAGCAACTTAAAATGGGTTGGATTTTTGTAGAGTTATACCTTTGTTTTGAAGAACAAGAGTGGAAGGTCAAACAGAGTTGCAGATACCTTGAGTAGAAGGAAAAATTGTTGATAGAGATGAATATAGAGGTTGTTAGGTTCAATGAACTCAAGAGTTTGTATCCTAAAGATCCAGACTTTGAAGAAGCTTGGAAGGATTTTTTAGAACCTATTACATTGGATAGGAAAAGATGGTTGGATTTCTTAATCCAAGATGAGATGTTGTTTAGAGGAAGCCAATTGTGTGTTCCAAGGAGTTCTATGAGAGAGAATCTAATCAAGGAGAAGCATATTGGAGGATTGGCTAGACATTTCGATCGAGACAATACCATTGCTCTTGTTAGTGAAAATTATTATTGGCCACAGTTATAACAAGATGTGAAGAATTTTGTACAAAGTTGCAGAGTATGTCAAATGGAAAAAGGAACAAGTCAGAATACTAGATTGTATCAGCCATTACCTGTACCTAAGGGGCCATGGGAGGATATTAGCATGGATTTTGTTCTTGGCTTGTCAAGGACATAGAGAGGGCATGATTCCATATTTGTGGTGGTGGATAGATTTTCAAAGATGGCACATTTCATTCTATGTCATAAGACTAGTGATGTTCATTTGCAAAATTGTTTTTTAGAGAGGTGGTGAGACTACATGGTCTATCAAAGAGTATAGTTTCAGAAATAGATACCAAATTTGTTGGTTATTTTTGGAGGACATTATGGAAGAATTTGAAGACAGATTTGAAGTTTAGTTCTATACACCATCCATAGACTGATGGAAAAATGGAGGTGGTGAATAGGAGTTTGGGTAACATGCTAAGAAGATTAGTAGGAGACAAGCCCAAGGGATGGGATTTGATTATACCACAAGCTAAATTTGTTTACAAAAATTATATCAATAGGAGCACTCGTAAATCACCATTCCAAATTGTCAATGGGAGTATTCCAAGAACTGCTTCTAAACTAAGGAAGATGGATAAGGGGGAGAAGAGTAGTGCTGAGGTTGAAGATTTTGTTGAGCACCTGAAGAATTTGCATGAAGAGGTGAAGAAACATATTAATAAGATGAACTCACAATATAAGGCTCAAGTATATTAGAAAAGGAGGTATAAGGAGTTCCAGGTAGGAGATGAAGTCATGGTTCATTTGTGAAAGGAAAGGTTTCCAGTTGGTACATCCAACAAGTTAAAGATGAAGAATTTTGGACCATGCAAGCTCCTGAAGAAGAATGATTCAGGAAATGCATATGAGGTAAAGTTTCCTGATGAAATTCATATTTCACCTATGTTTAACATTTAAGATTTAACAAAATATCATGGAGGAATTGATGAAGAAATAATATAAGCACAGTGGAATATTCTAGAACCTACTTCAGAAAAGGAGGAGACAGAAGAAATTTTGGATAACTGTGTGGGTAGAAGCACAAGAAACATGTAATACATAGAGTACTTGGTGAAATGGAGAGGAAGGCCTATTGAAGATTCATGATGGTTATTTGAGACTGAGGCTAACTGTCTTGGTTTCCCTCTAACTCCTGAGAAATGATAGGGTCACTTTTCAAATTACCCTGGGTGTCTAATGCAGGAGCATCCAACGGTGTAGGGAAATCTTGTATCACCCAAAAAAGAAATGTTTTTCCTTATTTTCTTTAGTTGTTTTGAGTCCCATGATGGAACTTAAGGGGTGTAAGATAGTCAGAAGTCAAAAATAGCGAAAAATAGTCACTTATTATTTTTAGTAAGTTAGCCTAAATGGGCTCGTATGGACCTAAAAATTTACCCCAATGAGCATAATTGAAAAAAAAATTTGGCCGTGAAGGAATCACCTCAATACCATGCACGGTTTGAGAGATATTAAATTTTTCATCTTGAGAAATTTCTTCAATGCAGCTTCAATTTTAGATATGAAGACTTTAGAGGCCCTGAAACAACTTGAACAATTGACTAACCAACCTACGGTGGGCTCATGCATTGTAGATCTCTTCAAGATCTTCAAGAGATTTCCAATGATATGAAATAATAGCAAATCGGACAGCCGGATCAAAAGTTATGGCCTCACGAAGTTGCTCCTCTAAAAAGTGAATTTTGTCAAAATTTCCTCCTAGGCAAGAAATCAATCGACAAGAATTTTGGTGCCAAAACAAAAGGGAAAGTTGAACTTTCTAGAACATTCTAGGGTAGTTACGGGGTAAAATAAAAAAGGGTTAGGTGGGGGTTGTAGAAGGTGGCTCCATTAGTGAAGATTGTGGCTCCAAATTATATGTTTTCTTTTGAGAGTTGATTTTGGTGTAATGAATCAAGCCCATGAGGTTGTAGCATGTAAGTTTTGAATCTATAATTCCATTTTCTGAAAATACTTGAAAGTGAGTTTTTTTCTTTTTTGTCTCACATCTTCCGTGTTGGTTATCTATTGTTGTGATTTGTGTGGGTTTTGGGCGGTATGGCCCTCATCATTTATAAATAGCCTTGTTGGCCAAGCATTACACACATTTATGTTTTTTAAAAGTCTTTTTTTAAAGAAAAATATCTAGTATGCACCTTCTAGTATCCTTTGATTTTCTTAATCAAATATTCAATATACCATGATACAAGCACATACTACTATGTTCTTAAAGTGGAAACAAACATAGTTATTTCCTGTCATTAATCTTTAGTGAAAAAGTAAATTGTATTTTAGATCTAACTAAAATTTGGTAACATAACAACTTGTAAATTAACACTTTAAGAACATGAGATAAGAAGAAAATAGACAAAAGAGAGGAGACACCAACATACACTAGGAAAACCCTTTTGGGTAAAACAAAACCCCACACTTGAAAGCATCAAACCAATCCATTAATCTACAATAACAAATATGTTACAACACACTTGAAAATAAAATCCTTAACATGAAGATTTACATATTGCTCCACTAGAGGAAAATCAATAGCATAATCTTGCATAAAACAATTCTCAATGCCTCCATCTCAAACATTCAACATATAGACTCATGAAGGAACAAAATAGAACTAAAAGACATCACTATGGGCTTAAACAAGGTCCCAAATTACCATGGTAATAATTCTCATGACCCAAACCTAAATTTGAATCATTATTTATCATTACTTCACTTAGAAAGATGCTATATGGAATTTCATGTTATGCATCATAAGTGGTTTCAATATTCTTGGTCTATTTTTTTACTCCCTATAACCATGTTCTTACACATCATAAGAATTTGTTGTAGGATCCCACCTAAATGGACACTCAATATCTTATATAAATAAACTTCTTAATGAATTATTACAAAAAATCACAAGATACTAACACATGACAAAGAGCGCTACCTCAAAAATAATACCCCCTTTATGTTGGAGAATAAATATTATATAAAATAAGATACAATAATATACAAAGATATCTATGGAAATGCTAATTATTCTTGAAACTTGCAAAGGTTGAGACACCTTAATTTCCATTATTCTCTCGCTTTTCAAACAACTTGCAAGAGCAAAAGAGAATTTCTAAACATCATCTTTCATGTGATCACCATCATAAAAACAAAAGTTAATAATTTAAAATCCATGATGAAACACTAAATGTCACACATACACATCAATGTATCAAAATTCAACCTATTACCATAACATAAATCAAAATTCCAAACACCTCCAAAATCAGATCAATTATGCACCACATACTCCAAACTCGCCATAACAACCACATCTAGATATTCACATCCAACTAGCCCCAACCACTGATAGAGCTTCTACTAATGAAATATCCATCCCATATTATAGCTCTCATTCCTATATATTCCACTATCCTACTCATGGTTACTACCTCCCAAGGTAACAAACATACTAAGTTGATGATGTGTAAGAAACTTGAATACTCTTGATACTATAGTCCAATTAAAATAGTACACCAAAGACACATATACCTCCTAGGATTCTCATTAAATGAGAAATATATAGTTTGATGCCAACCAAAGCAACTCAAATTCTGCCAATTGATACATAAAATTACAAATAATACACAATGATGTACGAACTACAATCAACCTATTAAAAAGTAGAACATACATCCAAAAATAATTTGTTTTCTCTCTCTAATCTTTAATATAAAGTGTAACAGTAGTAGATGACCACAACAATGATAATACTAGATGAATAAGAACCTATAGGAAGAAACTTAAAACCATAGAGAGAAATTATAAACCATATCATGTCCTACCAACACAACCGAGTGTTAATTTATACCAAGTGAATCCTCCTTCACAAAATCCTAGCTGAAAAGTCTTACAACACCCAATTATTTGATCACATAGATCAAACACATCATATGTATCTCAAATAACTAACATGGATATAAGATTCTCTAACCAAAGAAGATAAAATTCAAAAACCATTCAAAAAATAGGAATTTAACCCAATAACATTTAATTTCTCTTAAATATCATCATAAATCAAACTCATAGGATCCACTATCCTACTCAAGATTATTGCCTTCAAAGGTAACAAACAAAAGAAGTTAATGATGTATAAAAAAATTGAAGACCCTTGATACCACAATTTGTTAATAAAAAGGTATCTCAATCTTGCAATTACAAAAGGTTACAATTTATAATAAGCTTATATTTGAGCATGGATGGGTCTGAATTTTTTACCAAAGGTACAAAATTTCCAAATAAACATGCTAGTAAATTTTTTACCCAAGGTCATGTCTAGATTTTAAGCTATTAAAGTTTCCATTTTAAGAAGTTTCAAAGTCAAGTTTGAGGAGCTTAGAGGCTAGTTTTGGGCCCAAAATTGGTTGTAACTAAAAAATTGGGTTATAGCTTGATAGAAAAATTCATGAGATTTCCAATGGTTCAAGTGATTTGTTGGTCGACTTGTTGGATAGAGAATTGTGGCCTTTGAATTGGGTCTCCCAAATTGGAAAATGTGAAAATGTGTTGGAAACATGAATGAGTTGTAAGAGGAAGTTGCATGTGTTGTGTATTTTGACATGTCATAGGGAATCTTTAATTGGAGATAAGTTTAGCTCATGATTTTGTAAATATTGTTTGACGGTTTCATGTATCATATCTCCTTATATATTAGGTTCTTGAGATGAACGTTGTGTGTGATATTCTTATATATGTTGAGTTGTCTTTGGATCTTTGGTTGTTGATACTCGTATGAAATATTTATATGCACGTGGATTGTAATATTGTTGATTTTTAATAATATATTGGATGGCTTTTGGAGTGTGGATTTTTTCTCTTGAAAGGGTTTTTCCCATGTAAATCACTATATTATGGTATAAAAGATAAAAGATATTCATGTTTAGATTTTGTAATTGATGTAAATATATAAGAATTTTTTCATAACCCTCCTCTCAAGATTAGTGTAGGAATTTTCTCTTCTACTTCATTTTCCATACATAATCTAATCAAAATAGTCCACCAAAAATTCATATACTTCCTAGAACTCCCACTACATGAGCAATATCTAATTTGGTTCCAACCAAAGAAATTCAAAGTGTACCAATCGATACTTACACAAAAGGTGTTGCTAATAATTAAATCATGTAGTACGAAGAACACAATGATATATAAACTACAATCAACTTATTAAAAAATAAAACTCACTTCCAAAAATAATTTTTTTCTCGCTTTGACCTTTAACCTCCTCTAGTTCCCTTAAGTTCCCCACATAAAAAATGTTATACATTAAAAGGCATACATATTGTTTCTAAAAACATAAAGTACAACAATAGTAGCTGACTGCAACAATGATCGTACATGATGAATAAGTGTAATGGTTGGCTATGGAGACAACCACCCAAGATCTAGAGGCCAAATGGAAAGCACAATGAAAGAGAATATCAATATGACAAGAATAAATTGTATTCCTATTAAGAAATGGAAAAATAGGATATGGATATGGATTATACAATGTATGAGAGACCCTTGGTTATATAGCCAAGGTGATGCATAGGGTTAGAAAAGATCATGATGTATTAATAATATGTCATGAGACAACTAACTCATCAAATATTAAATGACCTAATAATCAATAAGATAAGATCACATGACACCTAAGACTTCTAGAAACATTCCTAGGAACTAAGTAAATTTAACATGTGAATAAGACCTACTAGGTGAACTAGTTAGGTAAGAAACATTATTCACACTAACACCCCCCTTTAAATGCAACTTAGAAAAGAGGAAACTAATGAAAATGATACAAAGATGGGCCCTAGCTACTAGGCCATGTTAGGTACCCATGTACAGATGCAATCTCTCACAAATGAAGAAAAGGAGAAAACCCAGTGGGACACAACTCCTCCCCAAAAGAGATGAAAACAAAAACTCTCAATGAAGAATGAGAAGGAAAAAATCCCATGTGAGGAAAAATACATCCTCGTAAGAGACAAGAACAAGAGATACCATGTAGCCCCCCCTCAATGTATTTTCTCCAACAAAGATGTTAGATTCCCAAAAATGAATGTTGAAGATGATCCATGATCGTCGAACAACATTCCTCCCCTTTGGAAGAAACAAAACCAAGAATGTATGCATGATTTCTTCCCAATCCTAAAAGGAAGATGAGGGAAGAAGAATTTTGTGTGATGTCTCCAAATTATGCTCAAGTATCCATTTCTATGTTGAAAGTTGACACACTCCAAGCAGGAATTCTAGGCCACACTACTAAAGATGACAATCTAGAATCTCCTAGAAATGGATGTAGAGCATAATAAAAAGACAAAGATATCTCCTCTAAAGATAAAAAAGCTTTCTCCAAATTCTAGTCAAAAGTATCCACACTCATGTCAAACAGTGTGAAGAATGATCATGTAGGGAATGAACAAGAGGGTTAGAGTGTTCCCTCATAACGGCTAAGAAGGATCATCTCCATCAAAGATAAGATGAATGCAATCGACGGTGTCTCCAAAATATGCAATATGATACCCCACAAAAAAATCTAAAATACTTGTCAAGAAGACATCCCAAGTCATATTATCTAGACGACAATCAATATCCTACTATAGTCAATCACAAGTAGCCAAAACTATGTCAACACAATCATAATCAACTACAACAATAGGTGGAGGAGATGGAATGCATGGATCATGAACTAGATCATTAATAAGAACACCCAAGTTCAAGTAACCAAAATTCTCCTCAAAATCACAGTCTACATTAGAAGTGTGATCATCATCCAAAAGATTAAAGTTATCACTAGGAACAAATTCTAAAAATGTGTATAGTTGAGATGCATGATCAACCATCCCAATAGAAATGGTCTCTTTTCTCTCCAAGTCTCTGATGATAACATAATTAGGATTGAATTCCATAGTCCTCCTTGCTTTGCCATGAGTGATCAGATATATAGAAAGAAGACTGTTTGTCAAATGAGGTAAACATAAGACATCATTGAATATGTCATCCCCAATATCAATAGATCCCTTCCAAATTGCATTCACATAAATATGATTTCCCATCAAAATAAGTGGCATTACACAAGGCTCAAAAGAAGAGAAAATAGACTATGAAGATTCCATATAATGAGACGCTTCTAAATCTATTAGGATTAGAAGGTAGATTTTAATTAATTAAATGCAGATTTGATTAATAAAACAGAGAAATAAAACATAGAAATTCTAGATAGCAAAAAAAGAACACAAAGATTTAACATGGTTCACCTAAAACTGGGCTACATCCACCAACATAGGGTCCAATATATATTAAACTTCTAGTAAATAACCTTTACAATGACATACAAAGACATGCAAAGACATGCAACAACATGCAACAATGTTTTCATCATGTTTTTCACTTTTTGGTTTTACACAACCATGGCTATGGGTACCCGTAGCGGTTCCTGTGTTTTTCCAGCCACTGCTCTGCAAATTTTTGCTAATGTTTTTCATGACCTACTACCCTCAAAACTCATTCCCGAGTGTTCTAATATGCTCCCACACATGTGCCATTAATTACCAATGAAGTGTGGCCATTGGTTGTGCCTCATGCACCCAATAAATTTTTTTCTTTGGGTGGCTACATTTAATATTTTTAGTTGTATTTTGAC
This sequence comes from Sequoia sempervirens, assembly GCA_007258455.2. Lineage (NCBI taxonomy): Eukaryota > Viridiplantae > Streptophyta > Pinopsida > Cupressales > Cupressaceae > Sequoia > Sequoia sempervirens. Next base: position 584,633,678 of record VDFB02058242.1, read on the forward strand.
TTTATAATAAAAAATATTGTAACTAATCACTTCGAGATGTAACTAATAACTTCCAACATTTTTTTTTTTTTGTAACCACCTTTTAGATACAAGTGCAACAAATAAAATAAAATAAGATAAAGATGAATATTTTATCTGAGTCTGATTGGTCTCCATAACACAACAATCTCCTACTTGGAGATAGATCAAACTCTACTCCATACCATCTCCCACTTGGAGACTGATCATACACTGTTTCCCCTACAACACCCATTGGAAATCAGCACCTTGGACTTTACAATTCTCTTTTACTTAAATTCAACCTTGAAGGCCAATCAAAGTTGAAGAGGAGATCAACTACTCCCTTGTCACCACCTTCGTAAACATATCTGTTGGATTGTCATCTGTATGTATCTTTTCTAGCTTTACCTATCCATCCTCTAACACTAATCGAATGAAATGATATATCAACTATATGTATTTGGTTTTAGAGTGCAAGGCAGAATTATTTGCAAGATGTATAACACTCTGACTATCCGTAAACAAATAACTTTCAACTTGCTATTTTCCCAACTCTTCCATGAAAAGTTGCAGCCATATCATCTCTTTTGTTGCCTTTGTTGCAGCTACATACTTTTCCTGCATGGTGGATAAAGCAAACACTTTTTGCAACCAATAAATCCAACTCACTATTGTCCCACCAACTGTAAATACATAACCTATAGTACTTTACCTGGTATCAATATCCCGTGCCAAATCTAAGTTAACATAGCCTTGTAAATCAGTATTAGAGCCCCCAAAACATAAACATTTATTGGATGTACCTCTCAAATACCCAAGAATCCATTTTACCGCATTCCAATGCTTAACTTTGGGATGACTCATATACCTACTAACAACTACAACATGTGCAATATTTGGTCCCATGGATACCATGGCGTACATTAAACTACCTACAACTGAATCATACGGTACCTTGGACATTTTTTTTCCTCCTCTTGTTTCTTTATACACATATCCTTAGTCAATTTGACATGATTGTGCAAAGGTGTGTTGACAACTTTTGCATTCTACATTTGAAATCTCTATAGCACCTTTTCAAAATTATCAACCTAAGATAAAAATATTTTTTTGTTTTCCCTATCTCTTGTAATCTTCATACCAAAGATTTTTTTTGCTTCCCCCAAATCCTTCATAGCAAATTAATTTACTAACTGTTGTTTTAACTCCTTTATGTGATCCATGTTAGACCCCGCTACAAGCATATCATCAACATATAAACATAAATATAATGTAGCTATCATCATCTAACCTCTTAAACTAAACACAATGGTTTGAATTGCATTGGTTGTAGCCTTGCTCATCGATTAAACTATCAAATTTAATATACCATTGCTGAGGTGCTTGCTTCAAGCCATATAAACTTTTCTTCAATTTGTGCACTAGTTTCTCCTTGCCTTTGACCTCAAATCCTTGTGGTTGTTCCATATATATTTTCTCTTCCAAATCACCATGGAGAAAGGTTGTTTTCACATCCAGTTGTTTTAAATGAAAATCTTTAGTAGCCACAATACTTAAAACAACACGAATAGAAGTCATTTTAACAACCAGAGAAAATATTACATCAAAATCAATACCCTTTTTTCTGTGCAAATCCCTTTACAACTAATTTGGATTTAAATCGTTTCTTACCTCCATCTTCTTGAAACCCATTTGTTTGGTAAAGCCGTTTTACTTGCAAGAAACTTGCATAAGTCCTAAATCTAATTTTTCATTAAGGAGTCCATTTTGTCTTTCATTCCATGCTCCCACTAAACCTTGGCATCCACCTACATAGCTTCATCATAGCATTCTGATTCACCTGTTACCTAATTTAACTATTACCTCAATTAGGTTGAGCTCTTTGTTTTAAAACTGAAAGAAAGGTACATTTTTAACCTTTCCTACATTACTTCAGGTGCATAAGTAGAAATAAAAAATACTACATTAATACATTATTGCATTTATACAAGTGCATGTAACATATGAAAGATTTACACAAATCTTTTCTGAAAAAGTAATCTTTATTGATATTAAAAGTGCATATTGTCTCACACAAGCCTCGAGAATAGCTTGTTCAATGAAATGAAGAAAATTATATACATTGATAGGTAAGAAAACAAAATGCACATGTAAGGAAAGAGGCAATTCATTGCCTGGATGGCTGGTTTGACGTGTGTTGCCTTGCTTTGTCTTCCGCCTTGAGCTGCTTCATGTCCTCCTTAGCTCCATATTGCTCCTAGTTCCTACATTTGAGTGATTAAGTGTTGTTAGAGCAATGAAGGTCTCTCACATTACATGTACAAGCACTCATGAACACATAAGTTGATCTCCAAACACATTAAACTAGCATGCAAACCTTGGATGTGCTAGAGAACAACGAAGTCATCAAACACATCCAAAATATGCATTTATTTTTCTAACATGTTTGCTTCCTGTGTAGATATAGGAAAAGTAATGTTGTTGTTTTTATTCATTTAATTTCAGCATGTGGGTTAAAATGTGGCTCCCAAAAGGGTTGATCCAAGCATGTTGTCATCTACTTTCATTAGAGGAGAATAGTTACATCAATATCACTGATGCAATCCTTGTAAGAAATTTTCATTTACTATGGTTCTATTGATTGGAATAAATACCTTATTAATTAGAGTTTTCTCTTATTAATAAGGTCAATCCTCATCAATAGGAACATAGTTCAAAATTGTCCCACAAGACTTCCATGATGTTTGCAGTTTGAAATTCACAAGTACAAAGAGATCATGATTGCAAGAGTTATCAAGAGCTAACTTGAGTCACATGGAGCAAGAAATAAGTGAAAATCATGCAACAAAATTAGTATAAGTCCTTAATATCATAACGGTGGTTTTTCTCTTCTTAGCTCATGGCAATTAATGTGGACTGAGATACACAAGCAACCATCTATATTAACAATGGCAGTGATCTTTGGTACATGAAAGTATGTTAGGACAGTGAATTGATGAAGTCTTTGTCATAAGCAATACATGATAGATCAATGAGATTATAGTGTTATGGATGATGTAATGAAAAGAAAAAAAAGTAAATATCATCAACATCTTTCATTCAAAAAACACCAAAATATTTGAAGATTATAGTCTATCAATGAAGGCTTTACAATGATAATAGATAAAAGACACTAATCATAAAAGGTCAACTCTAGAATATCTTTGAGAAAAAGCAACACCAAGTGTATAAGGCAAGTACAATGAGCAAGAGTATGCGCAAAGACAGTCAACAGGGAAAGTCATGAAATGGAAAAGGATTGAAGTGGATTTCATCACTATGATAGCATGCACCCATTTCAAATCCATGACAACAAAAGAGAAATCATAGTGATGAGACAAAATCAAGATAATTATTATCATGAAAAATCATGAGGGATAGACCTCAACAATAGATAATTATGCCATTCATTAAATAAAAGGGTATTTATCATAAATGAGGACAATGGTTATTGAAAGTAAATCGATACAATACTCCTGAAGATGAAGACTATAAGAGTCAGATCCTATTGACTGTACTTATGAGGAACATACTCATGAGGTCTTTGCCAACTATTAAGACATTGAATAAGGGTCTAATGGAAACGTCAAGTAGCAAGGGTAGACTTAAGACTAGGATCACAACCATTTAAAGAGGGGATAGTTCCTCAAGATAAAGGACAATCCAAACACCAATGGACAATCTTGTATGCAAGGGGGGAAAGTGAAATTTCCACAGTGAAATAAAGTAGCTACATCTATAGGCTTGTTAGCATCTGCACAAGACTATTGAAGACTATCAATAGGGATAGTGACCCATTAATTGTATGAGTCCTTTGTGGCACCAAGATTAGGGTAGTCACATAAATGTCATAGAAGATCAGTATTAGGGCACTTCATGTGACATAGCTTGCGAATTGACAGTGAGATAGAGGATAATTTTAGCAAATTAAAGTATGAAGATAGTCAATTTTTGATTGGGCATAAGAAAAATGGTCACAGTCAAGAGACAGATGTAGGACTATAATGACTATTGTCAAAGATGGAAGTCAAACTCCTAAAGCATTGATTGATAGTTACTATAAATCTGGAAATCAAGATGGGAGTTTTTGATTTTCTCAAGCACATGCTTGCACAAGGTGTTTTTTTGAAAGACAAAGGATGAATGAGTATACCAAAAACACACAGCTAGTGATAGTCAAGAGTGGATAGTCACTTCCATGAGGTGAAAATAGTGTTTAAATAAGAGTTTCTCATGAAATGATGATATCAAAAACACTATGAGTATGATAGTGAGAAAGGAGTCTTAGCATCAATCATTTTCAAGAGTTGTCATAACAATGCCAAATTTGCAAGGATGACAAAGGCATCATGTATGCATGGGTTCATGAAAAAACCCTGCCCCATCTAGTATTATACTTTCAGATTGGATAATTATCAATCACAGTTAGCTAGTCTGAGGATTCCATAGAGACTCATAGTCACAATGAGGGGGATAGAGATGAGGATCTAAAAGTGCATATGGATATGTCAAAGTATCACCACCTGTTTAAAAGTTTTAACAATGACCATGTTACCAAATGCATGATAGTGAACATGAAGATGCTTGAAAAAAGCATATGAAAGAAACAAATGTGCAAAAAATAATGAATGGAGGCACATTTCTTTTTTCAATAACCCCAATAGAGATCTTGATACTTGTGGAACATGGTATGGCCATTAAAAAGAATGACAATGAAGTCCACAAAAAAGAGCACAAAAATAACCACAATATTCACAATAGAGCTCGAAAGATAAGTTTTTATCCACATAAATGAAGGGGAAAGGCGTTGGTTTCAACAAATCAAACTTACATAAGCATAGCTCTAGAATGTGCCCGCGTGTAAAGTCATAGAACTCATGAAATTGCAGAAAGACACTTTGCACATAATCTCTATGGAGGTCCTCAAATGAAACCCTGTGGCGGTAGAAAGAAATTCTCCAAAATCTCGTCAAGAAAATGGAATGCCTTTGCATTTTTTGCAAGCTATTTACCTTTAAGGTTTTACCCTAACTTTGATGTCGATGAGTGAGATGTTTTTTCACCTTTTTTTTAAAAAAAAACTTTATAAAGTAGTGTTTATTGTGGTTCTTTGTTCCTTAGGATTTTTTCAACCTCAAAATTTCCTTTCATGTTTCAAGTGCTAAGTCCTTTGTGACTTATTCTTTGAAATGTTTCCCATGGGACTGGGTCATGCCTTTTTAATTTTGCATTCATTTTTTTGAAAAATAATTGTAAAGGATTTACTTAAGTGATATTTTATAAATCACTTAAGTTTTAAATGTTATTTTTAATGCAAAATTGATGCCATGCAAGTACGGTTAAGGAGAGATATATTTGGATTTATGTTTTTGCAAGCATATTGGAGGAGGTTTAAGAGGTTAGCCAACATGAGCAGAGCATATAGGGGGGGGTTTTACTTGCTTTTTGAGAGGTTGAGAGGCACTTGGAGAAAATTTAGGCACCTTTTCTTGTGCCTTTTGGTTGGATAAGGTAAAATTTGACTTTTTCATCCTTTTGGAGCTCATTTGTAGGAGATCTTATTGCTATATTTTAGGATTTTTGGGGGCATCCGACCCCAATCAGTTTTTAGTTCCTCTTTCGATTGATCTTTTTGGGATTTGAGTGATATAGTCACTTGTGTGACTAATTTTTAATCAGTTCTTACTTGGTGCTTTTTTTGAGTTAGTGACTTTTGCAGTCCTTTGACAGAGAAAAGCAGATTTATGTAACTCAGTTCTAGATATGAAATTCAGTGAAGGCCTAGAGTACTATTGACTTGAATATTATGCCTATTTTTTCTTTGCACTATTGTGTTCATCAACTGATTGATCAAGTTATTAGTGAGGTAATATTTATTTCCTTATAGTTTTGTCTCAGGTTCTAGAACCTTTATGCAGAAAGTGTACAAATGCAAGTTACAAATTGTGTCAAGAGGTGTTAATGGCTTTTTGATGTGAAATTATTTTCCTTCTTGAGTTTTGAGCATTAGGACATATTTCTGAAACATTTGTGCAAAAGTATACAACAATAAGTTGTGCAAGTGTAGTTTTTGTCAAATATAGCAAGTGCATAAAACTCTGAATTTCATAATATTTTCAATTAGGTGTATCACCATAGAGGTATTATTTTCTAGTTTAAAAAAAAAACCATCTCCTTCTACCCTTTTCCTCTACAAGATTCAGTAGATTAGATTAGGTGATACCGAAAGGAATTCGGCCTTCTTCAGAGGTTCATTCTCATAATAGGTCAACCACAACCTGATAATGCTCCCATGTGTCAATAGATTACTGAATTTTAAATTCAACAGGGTGCAAAACTATTAGATAAAAGTTTTGGCACGCCTGGTGGGATAGAGAACTGATTTTCAGTCTCTTCTATACCACAAATTGTTGTTGTTTGGTGTGTACAGTAGTAGTTTCTACCTTTCGAGGAAAATTTTCAACACACCTGGCAACTCTGGAAGGATGACTAGTGGTTTCAGCAATCAAGTTGCTGGTATGTTTCAAAGTTTTAACAAAAGTTTTCATTTATCAATGAATTTCCAGTTTCTATAAATGCTTCAATATGTCCACATTTCATGAAAGAAATATTCTATCACCCTTCATTTCATGAAGATGTTTCTCATATACCCTTTTATCAGTCATATCAAAATGAGCATGCAACTATTTTTAGTACAAACACCTTCACTATAGGAGACTATCAATATTCTCCACATGTTTCCCACCCTCCCACTCCTACTCAAACTCAACATCAGCCTACATATGCCTAGAATCAGCCCAACAAGAGTATGATTATTCACATAACCAGCCATAAGGACAACCTTACGAAAATGTGTTGGATCTAATCCAACAGTTTGGTCACATATTGTTGGATTTGAGCCAAAGTATTTACTATATGAAGATTAATGATATTGGTAAGGTGTTCTCACACATGAATGGGATATTGATTGACATCAAGAAGCAGAAAAAGACCATTATGTAGCAACAAGAAATGGTTGAACAAGCCTATTTTTATGATATAGAGAGAGTGGCAAAAAGAGTGCAGTTTGAAGAAGTTCTTGAAGGGTAGATAACTGCTAAGGAGGAGCAAATGAAGCTCTTGTATGCTCAGGTACAAAGTAGTTAGGCTTATTTAGAGTATCAATGCCAACTACACGAGAAGAGTTTTGAAAATTAGAGAGTTGTTGTAAAAGAAGAATAGATTCAAACAACTCCTACCATTCCAGAGCAACCTATTCAAGAAGAGGTTTGTAATTATAAACTCCCAAGTGTTAAACAAAATGAGCCTCTTGACCCTCCTATAGATGAGTTTTCAAGTCTCATAAGCCTTCATCCTTTAAGGATTGAGAAAATTAATCAGTTACAGGAGCCTAATATAGTAGCAGAGCAGCCCATTAATTAGGATAACTTACTCAACATGAAGGAGACTATAAACATAAACTTGCTGCATTTAGCTATGGAGCAATATAGATTAGAACAGAAGCAAAGGTTTGAACAAGATAAGACCTCTCAAGATGGATTTTCCTTTGTTTTAGCTAATAATCCTCCTACTTGTGTTGAAATGGATCCAAATGTTTTAATATTTTAGCCTGGACAACAGGAGGAGAAAGTGAAAGTGGCTATTGAAGAAGAGCAGTGCACAACCAGATTTGATATTTTTGAGCAGACTATGGATGAAAAGGCTAATATTGAGCTTTATGAAGAGGTGTGCACTGATATAATCAAGCATTTTTGTTCAAAATTGGATGATAAGGAATCAGATTTGTTAGAGGAGTTTGGCACCCATGTTGAGACTCAACAATAGGTTCACAAATTTGAACGAGAAACTTCTCTTGATTCTGATTTGCAATGTCTTATTTGGTCAGAAGAGCTTCCTTTCTATTGTACAGAAGAGCTGGAAACTAATATACTAGTGTAAATTATGTTTCAAGAAGTTGACTCATTGTTTGAACACTTTCTTGCCTTCATTGAAGAAGAAAATCCTATTTTTGAGTGTATCTCTTTGAGTGATAATGAGGATTTTAAGATTAAACAAGTTGTTTTTAAGAGTCTTTCAAGAGTTGATAGCTTTGATGAGTTATTAGATACCCTAGTGGAAGAGGATTGTCCACTCACTATGGAAGAGAGTCAATATGTTAGGTTATTATGTAAGGTGAAGGTAATGTTGTTGTCTCTAAGAATTTTGATTATTTTCTTTCTAGTCCAATGGATGGAACAATAGTGAATGTGTAAGCAGCCAACAATGAAAGCTAAAGCCTAGTCCTTTCAAGGGCCTATCCAGTCAAATATTTAGCCAGTATGGAGGCCATTGAAGTACCAGAGGTCATGCTTGCACATGAACATGAGGGCATAGTTGAAGATAGTATCAAAGATGCGCAGACAGTTGGACAAGAGTATGTTCAACTCACTTATCCTCCTTTGAAAAACAATTCATATGATCAGTTTGATGAGGTAAGTGAATTTTTTTCCTCTCTCAAGAGGTAGCACTTCATCTTGTTGAATGTTTTTCTATGTCCCATCTTTGCTTAGTTGTCCTTAAGCATGCAAGTTGTTGTATATTGAGAAGAAAGGGTAGCTACTTCAGTCTTCCTGTAGATGGTTTTATTTAAATAGTTTTATCTTGTTCTTAGTGTAGGGTAGGTTTCTAGATGCAAGTTTCCAATTCCCTAAGTGCTGTTCAAGCATAGTTAGATAGTGTTCATTTTGCATTTTTGGTGTTTTAATAAGTTTCCAAGGTCTTTTGCACTGGTCTGCTGAGTTACAGTATTATTTTGAGGATTGTTTTCAAGTTGTGTCAGCTTTAGGTGACTCAGTACCCAATGGATAAGCTACAGTAAACTGGTCTAATGTTTAGTAGGCAAACATATAGCAGATGTTTCAAAAAAATGTTACCTAATTTCACTATTAGCTCAATTAGGTTGAGCTCTTTGTTTTAAAACTGAAACAAAGGTACATTTTTAATCTTTCCTATATTACATTCAAGTGCATAAGCGGAAATAAAAAAGATTACATTAATAGACTATTGCATTTATACAAGTGCATGTAGCATAGGAAAGATTTACACAAATATTTTCTAAAAATGTAATCTTTATTGATATTAAAAGTGCATATTGTCTCACAGAAGCCATGAGACTAACGTGTTCAATCAAATGAAGAAAAGTATATACATTGATAGGTAAGAAAACAAAATTCACATGTAAGGAAAGAGGCCAGTCATTTCCTGGATGACTGGTTTAGTGTGTGTTGCTTTGCTTTGTCTTCCACCTTGAGCTACTTTGTGTCCTCCTTAGCTCCATATTGCTCCTAGTTCCTACATTTGAGTGCGTAAGTGTTGTTAGATCAATGAAGGTCTCTCACATTACATGCACAAGCACCCATGAACATATAAATTGATATCCAAACACATTAAACAAGCATGCAAACCTTGGATGTCTTAGAGAACAACGAAGTCATCACACACATCCAAAATATGCATTTATTTTTCTAACATATTTGCTTCCTATGCAGATATAGGAAAATTAATGTCATTGTTTTGATTCATTTAATTCCATGATGTGGCTTAAAATGTGGCTCCCACAAGGGTTGAGCCCAACATGTTGTCCTCTTCTTTCATTAGAGGAGAATACTTACATCAATATCACCGATGTAATCCTTGTAAGAAAGTTTCATTTACCATGGTGCTATTGATTGGAATAAATACCTTATTAGTTAGAGTTTTCTCTTGTTAATAAGGTCAATCCTCATCAATAGGAACATAGTTTAAAACTAGCCTACAAGACTTCTATGATGTTTGTAGTTTGAAATTCAAAGTACAAATAGATCATGTTTGCAAGAGCTATCAGGAGCTAACTTGAGTCACATGGAGCAAGAAATAAGTGAAAGTCATGCATTAGAAGTAGTATAAGTCCTTCAGATCACAGGGGTGTTTTTTCTCTTCTTAGCTCATGGCAATTAATATGGACAAAGATACACAAACAACCATCTATATTCATAGTGGCAGTGATCTTTGGTACATGACATTATGTTAGGACAATGAATTGATGAAGTCTTTGTCATAAGCAATACATGACAACTCAATGGGATTACAATGTTATGGGTGATGTAGTGAAAATAAAACAAAGTAAATATCATCAACATATTTCATTCACAAAACACCATAATATTTGAAGATTATAGTCTATCAATGAAGACTTTACAATGATAACAAATAAAAGACAGTGATCATAAAAGGTCAACTCTAGAATATCTTTGAGACAAAGCAACACCAAGTGTATAAGGCAAGTACAATGACCAAGAGTATGTGCAGAGATAGTCAACAAGCAAAGTCATGAAATGGCAGAGGATTGGAGTGGATTTCATCACTATGACAATAAAAGAGAAATCACAGTGATGAGAAAAAATCAAGACAATTATGATCATGGAAAATCATGAGGGACGAACCTCAAAAATAAATAATTATGCCATTCATTAAATAAAAAGGGTAGTTTATCATAAATGAGGAAAGTGGCTATTGAAAGTAAATTGATACAATACTCCTGAAGATGAAGATTATAAGAGTCAGATCCTGTTGACTGTACTTATGAGGAACATACTCATGAGGTCTTTGCCAACTATTAAGACATTGAATAAGGGTCTAATGGCAACATCAAGTAGCAAGGGAAGACTTAAGAATAAGATCACAACCATTTAAAGAGGGATAGTTCCTCAAGATAAAGGACAATCAAAACACCAATGGACAATCTTGTATGCAAGGGGGGGAAGTGAATTTTCATAGTGAAATAAAGCAGCTACATCTGCAGGCTTGTTAGTGTCTACACAAGACTAGTGAAGATGATTAATAGGGACAATGACCCATGAATTGTATGAGTCCTTTGTGGCACCAATATTAGGGTAGTCACATAAATGTCATAGAAGATCAGTATTGGGGAACTTCATGTGACATAGCTTGCAAATTGACAGTGATATAGAGGACAATTTTAGCAAATTAAAGTATGAAGATAGTCAATTTTTGATTGGGCATAAGAAAAATGGTTACAGTCAAGAGACAGATGTAGGACTATAATGACTATTTTCAGAGATGACATTCAAACCCCTAAAGCACTAATTGATAGTTACTATAAATCTGGGAATCAAGATGGGAGTTTTTGAGTTTCTCAAGCACATGCTTGCACAAGGTGTTTTTTTGAAAGACAAAGGATGACTGGGCAAACCAAAAAGACACAACTAGTGACACTCAAGAGTGGATAGTCACTTCCATGAGGTGAAAATAGTGTTCAAATAAGGGTTTCTCATGAAATGATGATATCAAAAACATGATGTGTATGACAGTGAGAAAGGAGTCTTAGCATCAATCATTTTGAAGAGTTGTCATAATAATGCCAAATTTGCAAGGATGATAGAGGCATCAAGTATGCACGGGTTCATGAACAAACCCTGCCTCATCCAGTATTATACTTTTAGATTGGATAATTATCAGTCACAACTAGCTACTCTGAGGATTCCATAGAGACTCACAGTCACAATGAGGAGGATATATATGAGGATCTAAAATTGCATATGGATCTATCAAAGTATCACCGCCTATTTAAAAGTTTTAACAGTGACAATGTTACCAAATGCATGACAGTGAACATGAAGATGCTTGCAAAAAGCATATGAAGGAAACAAATGTGTAGAAAACAATGAATGGAGGCACTTTTTTTTTCCAATAACCCCAATAGACATCTTGATACCTGTGGAACAGGGCATGGCTTTGGCCATTAAAAAGAATGACAATGAAGTCCACAGAAAAGAGCACATAAATAACCACAATGTTCACAATAGAACTCGAAAGATAAGTTTTTATCCACATAAATTAAGGGGAAAGGTGTTGGTTTCAACAAATCAAACTTTCATAAGAATAGCTCCAGCATGTACCTACGGGTGAAGTCACAAAACTCATGAAATTGCAGAAAGAAACTCTACACAAAATCTCTATGGAGGTCCTCAAATGAAACCCTGTGGCGATAGAAAGAAATTCTCTAGAAGCTCGTCAAGAAAGTGAAATGTCTTTGCATTTTTGCATGCGATTTACCTTTAGGGTTTTACCCTAACTTTGATGCCGATGAGTGATGTTTTTTCACCTTTGTTTTTAAAAAAAACTTTGCAAAGTAGTGTATACCATGGTTCTTTGTGCCTTACAAGTTTTTCAATGTCAAAATTTCCTTTCATGTTTCAAGTGCTAAGTCCTTTGTGACTTATTCTTTGAAATGTTTCCCATGGAACCAGGTCATGCCTTTTCAATTTTGCATTCATTTTTTTGAAAAAGAATTGTAAATCATTTACTTAAGTGATATTTTATAAATCACTTAAGTTTTAATTGTTATTTTTAATGCAAAATTCATGCCATGCAAGTACGGTTAAGGAGAGATATCTTTGGATTTATGCTTTTGCTAGCATATTGGAGGAGGTTTAAGAGGTTAGCCAACATGAGGAGATAATATAGGGGGGTTTTACTTGCTTGTTGAGAGGTTGAGAGGCGCTTGGAGAATATTTAGGCTCCTCTTCTTGTGCCTTTTGGTTGGATAAGGTCAAACTTGACTTTTTCATCCTTTTGGAGCTCATTTGTAGGAGATCTTATTGCTATATTTTAGGATTTTTGGGGGCATCTAACCCCAATTAGTTTTCAATTCCTCTTTTGATGGATATTGTTGGGAGTTGAGTGATATAGTCACTTGTGTGACTAATTTGCAATCAGTTCTTACATGGTACTTTTTCTAAGTTAGTGACTTTTGCAGTCCTTTGACAGAGAAAAGCATATTTATGTAACTCAGTTCTGGATATGAAATTCAGTGAAGGCCTTGAGTACTATTGACTTGAAGATTCCACCTATTTTTTCTTTGCATTATTGTGTTCATCAGCTGATTGATCAAGTTATTAGTGACGTAATATTTATTTCCTTATAGCTTTGTCTCAGGTTCTAGAACGTTTATGCAGAAAGTATACTAATGCAGGTTACAAATTGTGTCAAGAGGTGTTAATGGCTTTTGGATGTGAAATTATTTTCCTTCTTGAAGTCTGAGCACTAGGACCTATTTGTGAAACATTTATGCAAAAGTATACAACAATAAGTTGTGCAGGTGTAATTTTGGTCTGTATAGCAAGTGCATAAAACTCTAAATTTCATAATCTTTTGAATTAGGTGTATCACCATAGAGGTACGATTTTCCAATTTTCATTTTTAAAAAACATATCCTTCTACCCTTTTCCTCATCAAGATTCAGTAGATTAGATTAGGTGATACTGAAAGGAATCCAACCTTCTCCAGAGGTTCATTCTCATAACAAGTCACCCACAACTTGAGAATACTCCCATTTGTCAATAGATTGCTAAATATTAAATTCAGCAGGGTGCAAATCTATTAGATAACATCACCAACATTAGTTAATAAAATAGAATACAAAGAGGGAGAAAATATTTTTGTAGGTCTACTTATCCTTGAAAATCATCTAACATTCATTGGATTTTGTGGTAATTTTTGTTGTTGTTGTGGAGCATGAGGAACCGCTGGAACATCATTGTTTGGAGTATCATCTAGCACTACATAATCATTTTCTTTCTTCTCATGCTACTGCAACTGATCTTTGTACAAGACTTTCTCATTGAATATGGCATCCATGCTTCTTACAATTTTTTGATTTTCAAAATCCCAAAGCTTATAACCAAATTCATCAATGTCATATCCAATAAATATACATTTCTTTGATTTTGCATCAAGCTTGGTTCTATTTTGAGAATCTTCATGTGCAAATGCTTCACAACCGAAGGTTTTAAGAAAATAATAACTCACCTTCTTACCTTTCCTTGCTTCCTCTAGAATACCACAACCCAAACGATTAGAGGGACCTCTATTAATTAAATAAACAATAGTGTTTACAGCCTCTTCCCACATGTTTAAAGGCAACCCAACATGCAATCTCATAGTTCATACACGCTCCATTATTGTTCTATTCATGTGCTCAACCACTCCATTTTCCTTGGAGTCCTTTGAACTATTTTTTTCCTACAAATACCATTAGAGGAACAATAATATTCAAACAATTTTCTGGAATACTCACCACCATTATTAGATCTGAGATATTTTAACTTTTTACCCATCTCATTCTCAACCAAGATTCTCCATTTTTAAAAAGTTTCTAATACATTAGATTTCTACCAAAGGAAATAAATCCATACCTTGTCGTATCATCAATAAAAGTGACATAATATTGAGAGCCATCGAGAGAAGATACTTGAGCTGGTCCCCATACATCCATATGCACAAGCTCCAATTTCTCACCTTTCTTTTGCTTCCCATCCTTGAGAAAACTAACTCTCTTGTTTTCCATACACATATCTTTCATAGAAATCCATATTAACACATTTTAGACCTGGTAAAAAAATCTTTGAATGAAGTAATTTCATACCTTTTTCACTCATATGCCCAAGTCTATTATGCCACAATGTTGATTCAGAATCCACAACAACTGTCTTATTTTCTACCTGCTAAACTACAACAACTGTTCCTAAACATTGATTTTTCTCTACAACAAATTAAGTAGAAGGAACAATATGACCTATACAAATATATAAGGTGCCTACTTTCACACATTTTTCTACCACTAAGGCATCCTTTGTGACCTTTAAATTTTTATCACTAAATGTAACAACACAACCTTCATCATCTAGTTGCCTTGCTGAAATTAAATTGTTGCTTAACCTTAGAATATGCCTTACCTCTTGTAGTAGCCAATGATTGCCATTCTGCAACTTAATCTTGATTCTTCCCTTTCCAAAAATTTGGCAGGGTTCGTTATCTCCCAAATAAACCATCCCAAAATCCCCTTGGGCATAATCAAGAAAATAACTTCTATGGGGCGTAGCATGAAATGAAGCCCCTAAATCTAACACCCAAGAATCATTAGCATTATCAAGGGTATTTCCTTCCTTTTTGTCTCCTTTATTTTTCTAAGACCAACAATCTTTCTTTAAATGACTCAACTTACCGCAATACCAACAATCCTTCTTATCTCTAGGTTGGGACCTCTTATCCTTTGATTTTCCTCGTGACTTCCCATGAGCTCTAGAATTCTTTCCTCTCTCCTTTTTTTTACCCCTTCTTTCTGCATTCAAAACATTACCTAATGTGGATGTACTACTTGAGCTTTTCCTACAAATTTCCTTGCTCAAAATACACCAACAACATCATCAAATTTTAGCATATTTGAACCAAAAACATAATTACTAACCGCCATTACCAAGCTATTCCAGATTTTAGGCAAAGAACATAGAATCAAAAGAGCACTAACTTCTTCATCAAAGTTTACATTAACATAAGTCAATTGATTGGTAATTGTGTTAAACTCATTTAAATCATCAACAACTGACCCACCTTCTACCATTCTCATATTAAATAAATAATTCAAAAGAAATACCTTATTCGAAGCTGAAGGCTTTTCATATAGTTTTTCCAGGGTCTTCATCAAATCTTTTATTGTCTTTGCTAATGAAATATTAAATGGCATCGATTGTGCTAGGCATAAACGAATACTGCCAAGTGCCTTTCTATCCAGAATATCCCAATCCTCATCAAACATAGCTAGGGGTTTCTTGGATTTCCCTTCCAATTTCCACCATAAATCCTTTTCATAGAGATATTCCTCCATTTGCATTTTCCATAACTAATAGTTTTTCCCATTAAATTTTTCTACCTTCAACTTACTCTCATCTGTCATAACTCCCACTTGACTATTAGACATTCCTACAAAGGATAACTGAACACAACCCACTCTAATACCACTTGTCAGGGTTAGAAGGTATATTTCAATCAATTAAATGCAGATTTGATCAATAAAACAGAGAAATAAAACACAAAAATTATGGATAGCAAAAGAAGAACACAAAGATTTAACATGGTTCACCCAAAATTGGGCTACATCCACCAACATAGAGTCCAATATATATTAAACTTCCAGTAAATGACCTTTATAATGACATGCAAAGAAATTCAAAGAAATGCAACAACATTTTCATGATGTTTTTCACTTGCTGGTTTTACATAGCCATGGCTACGAGTACTCACAACACTTCCTAGGTTTTTCTAGTCACTGCTTTGCAAATTTTTGCTAATGTTTTTCATGACCTGATGCCCTCAAAAATCATCCCCGACTATTCTAATATGCTCCCACACATGTCCCATTAATTACCAATGAAGTGTGGCCATTGGTTGTGACTCATGCACCCAATAAACCATTTTCTTTGGGTGGCTACATTTAATATTTTTAGTTGTCTTTTGAATTTATAATAAAAATATTGCAACTAATCACTTCCAACATTTAATATTTATTTCTAACCACCTTTTAGATATAAGTGTAGCATAAATATTTAATAAGTGCAACAAATAAAATAAAATAAGATAAAGGTGAAGATTTTATCTGAGTTTGATTGGTCTCCATAACACAAAAAAATCTACAAGTCATCTCCCTGATCCATGACCTACAAAAGCACAAAGAGCCTATCATTTGTTCTTACTTTCCTCAACAGTATGACTCTTTTGCTTATTAAATTATGTGTGTTTAGAAGAAGAATCTGAAGTAAACATTCTGGAAGGTAAACTATTTTTTCTCTTCACAAGAAGATGTTTCAATTCATCACTTGATCCTTCTTATAACAATAGTGTTCTTCATGTCCATTTTTCTTGCAATATGTATAAGTAGACTTATCCTTCTTAGATGATTTCCTATTAGAAGAGGAATTTGTTATGTTATGTGGAATTCAATGTGGATTGTGTGTTCTTCTTAGGCTTGTGTTTTCTTTTCTTTGCCACTTGAAGACTTCTCATCCTTTGCAATCAAGGCATGGGATTTTTAAGACTTCAAATCACCCATTTGAATAAGCTTATCCTGATCGCTAGTGAGTTGCATAGAAAAATTATCAAAGGAATACATCTAAAACTCACTCCCAAAGGCATTCTTTATAGCATAGAAAGTAGACACAAACACTGAATATTCAGGTCCTAACATAAATTATCTATCTAATTTTTCAATTTTACAATCCTTCAATTGTGTTCTTAGTGACATGAATTTGGTGATGAATTCTTGTATATTGTCAAAATTACATGGATTGAGACTTATTCATTCATTTTCCAATAAATTTCCTTGAATTTCATCTATTTGCCCAACTAATTTTGACAATGTACTCTATATAGTAATGGGTGTATCCGAGTGCTTAATGTGAAACAAAGACCTAAGAGACCTACATACAAGCAAAAATAGACAATGACTTCTTCACAAATATTCAACCACTTGTTCTTTTTAGCTTCTCATGTTTTAGTTCACCATCAAGCCCATGAACTATCTTGTAAAACTTCTTATCTCTTAGCAATTTTTTCATTTCATATTTCCCTTTAGGATAGTTGAAAGGTGTTAGAAATGGAATTGAAGAGTACACCATGATGAAATAAGAAGGAAATTACACAAATCAAGAGGAATGCAACCACAACCACAAGAATAATCCCCCAAAATTTCACTCAATCAAAGAATCCCCTAGTAATATACGAGCTTGATGTTGGTTCCCAAACTTACATATCATTGAACCCTAAAGGTGTGCCACATATTATGATTAGATTCAATGAGAGATTTGACCAAAAAATGAGAGATTGATCTCACATTTTTCCCCCTTACACTCCAGGCTCTACAAAACCTAGGTGGGTTTCCCTACATGGTGTTGAACATGGATGTGAAATAAGGTTTTATTGCAGCACCTAGCAGATAAACGACTTCATACAAATGGATAAGGAGATTTTGAATACAAACCTGGCTGTCTCATTTTTTATCTTCTTTAAATCTAGGTATGAAGTATGAAAATAATTAAGAATTTAAATATTATAGAAAATAGCTTTTAATTTTAGATTTGAAATGTGTTTATGAGATTGAGGGAAAGCCATTCAAGATGGACTGGTGCCTATCTAGGTTATAGAGTCACTATGCTTGTACACATCCTTCACCACATTCTAAACATATTCTAATGTTCATTCAACCATTAACACATTATGTTAATGAGATAAACTAATTACTAACAATATAACTCTACTTAACAATCCAATTTACATTAAAAATATTCTTATTATTTTCATTGAAAGAATTTACATTGAAGCTTTTGTATACAAATTGTGTGATCATTCATTGGTGCATCATCAAGAAATTTTACAGTCTTCAGGTAGTTGTAGATTTTAGAAACCCATTCTCTCGAGTCTATGTGAGAACACACAAAGGCATCAGATTCAGGTTGATTGGAAATAGTAGGAGACCAAAGGAACTGAACTACGAAGTGGTATTCTTTTGTATCCTTGTTCAAAGATACTAGGGAGGCAACACTTGCCATGGCATCTGCATGTCAATTCTCCCTCCTATGGAAATTTTCTATTATGAAAGAGAAGAGCTAATTAAGCAAGGATAAAGCAAGGTCTTGATATCAAGACAACTTACTTTGCTTAGCCTAATAGGTTCCCGTAATCTTATTCACAATAAGCTCAGAATCACCCAGTATATAGAGATGTTTTATTTTTAGCGTGATCATGGAAAGCAAGTTGGCAATGATGGCTTCATACTCAATGATGTTATTGGTACAAGGAAAATCCAATCAAAAGGAGGGAGGGACTAACTTCCCTTCAGGTGATATTAGAACCACACCCGCATCAAAGCTAGTCTGGCATCTTGACCCATCAAAGTACATTTTTCATCCAAGGTCATGATTGATTACAAAAATGTTCTCATCAGGAAATAGGTCCAAACTTGAGAAGGAGCGAGATGAAGGAGTGTTTGCCAATTGATTAGCAACCGCTTGATCCTTTATCGACTTCTAAGTAATAAAATTTATGTCAAACTCAGAAAGCAACATCACCCATTTCGCTAACCTCCCAACAAGGTTGGCACTAGAGAAAAAATTTCTTAGAAGATCACTTTTTACAATAACATGTGTCTCATCATGAAGAAGATAGTGCCTTGGCTTCTACATTGCAAAGACGAGAGCAAGACATTGTTTCTCCATGGATGAATAACAAGTTTCATATTAAACCAAGACATGACTAATGTAGTAGACCACTCTCTTTCCTGGCATCATCGTACTGAGCAAGCAAGGCTACTAAAGCATACGATGATGCAACAAGGTAGAGTAGAAATGGTCTATCCTGCATAGCCAACATTAGTATGGGAGGATTGGCCAAATAGGTTTTGATTGACTCAAAAGCCTTCTGGAACTCTTCATCCCATACAAAATGAGCATCCTTCTTTAATAAGCGAGTGAAAGGAAGGGTACGATTAGAAAATTGAGATATAAATCTATGGATTTCCTAAATATTCCCTTGTAAGCTTTGCAACTCATTAATGTTTCTAGGTGGAGGCATGTTAACAATCGCATCGATCTTATTCATGTCAACCTCAATTCCATGATGAGAGACTATAAATCCCAAAAGTTTTCCCACGTCTACATCAAAGACACACTTAAGAGGATTCAACCTCATTTTATAGAGTCAAAATCTCTCAAAAATAAGATGAAGTTTTTCCACGTGATCCTGATGGGTTATAGATTTCACCAGAATATCATTAACATAATCTTCTAGGATTTTGTGAATGAAATCATGAAATATCAAGGTCATTACCTGCTAGTAAGTTGCTCTTGCATTCTTTAACCCAAAGGGCATGACCACATAATAGAAGATACCCCAAGGGGTAGTGAAGGTTGTCTTACAAAAATCTTTTGGATTAATATAGATCTGATTGTAAGCCGAGAAACCATCCATGAAAGATAACAAGGCATGGTCTGCAGTCGAGTCCCATAATCATATCTATATTAGGCAACGGAAAATCATCCTTAAGAGAAGCCTTATTGAGATCACAAAATTCAATGCATATATGAATACAACCATCAAGTTTATTGATAAAAATAATATTTGAGATCATAAGGGAATAGTCAATTGGACAGATAAAGCCTGCTTTCAACAACTTTTGTATCTCGGTCTTAACCAACAATGCAACCTTGGTATTAATCTTTCAGATTTTCTATTTTATCGGCTTGGCATTGGGAAATAAGATGATATTGTGAACTACTATAGACTCATCAATGTTGGGCATGTCCTCATACATCCAAGCAAAGACATCAGGGTGAGAATGTAGAAGATTGAAGTGCTCCTTAGCCTCTTTGAAAGAAAGACACTTCCCTATCTTAATCACATTTTCAAAAGATTTAGGATCCATAGAGACTTTGGCAGTATCTCCCTTGAGAAGAGAACTATGGTCTCTAGGATTTGATATTAGAACATCATCATCAACATTAGCCAAAGGGTCCTCCTCATCGATACTCAAGATAGATTCTCCAAAATATGCCTGCTTATTCAGGTGATATGGGAATCGTCTCTTATGATGAAAAGGAGGTAGATAGGAGTAGGCACCTAAGAATTCCTCAAGTGCTTCATTTAAAGAGAAAACATGTAAAGGGACCTTTTCAGCCTGTACCCCATCCTCTACCAATTTAGCGTGAGCCAAACTAAGTGATTCAACCGAAATCATGTTAACACTCCACCAAGGTTTATGCTTAGATTTTTCAATAGAGCACCCCAAACCCAGATAGCGCTTATGAGGCTTAAACTGGATAAGGGACTTGGATTCCTTTCTCAATACATCCAAGGACTTTTCGCTCATAGCCATATTGAGAAATGACTCTATATCTGGAACCATAATGAGTTTGCAAAACCTCAAAAGGCAATGGTTCCACATAGAGAGCTTCATTCTACCAATGAACATCAAACACATCCATGAGAGCACATACATCTCCTTTACTTGATTCACAAATATTAACCTCCTTTGCAAGAGTAGGACCATCCTCCTCAGTAGGGGAAAGACTAGTCTCGTGAATAGGATTACAATTTTCCTCCTCAATGGGAGTATCGTCTACTTTTTCACTAGAGTCATTCGAGGTTATCAAAAAATTTAGATGAGTGGGACTCACTTTGTATTCTCCAATAAAGAATTTAGATAATTCCAAGGACCCCCAATCATCACAAAGGAATTAATTGATTCAAAAGAAGTAGATGGGGAGGACTTAGGACTTTTTTCTTTACGTGGTTCTTCTTTAGCAGTATTCACTTCAGGGACAACCTCCACAGAGGGTATCACCGAGAAACACGTCATCACATCCAAAGTTAGAGAAAAAATACATTTATCAAGAGTGGAGAAATCTGGAGCTTGACCAGTAGCTGCTAACTCACAAAGGTGAACAACTTCCAGGTCAACTTTGATTGTGACCACTTGATTATTTGCAACAAACTTTAGAGAATGATGTAGAGTGGAAGTTACGACACCCATAGCATGAATCCAGGGTCTCCCCAAAAGAATATTTTAAGGTAAAGGGTCATGCATAACATAAATCAATGTGGGTAAGGTAATAGGGCTCAGGTGCAAAGGCAATATTATTGTGCTTAGATCCTAGCAACCATCATTAGTGAACCCATGAATATACAAAGAGGAAGCAACTAAGGAAGAAGAATCAACTTTAATCTTAGGTAATAGATTGATACCACAAACGTTGAGAGACGAACCAGTGTCAATGAGGGTATGTCTAATACCAATAGTATTAACATTAACTATAATCATTAAAGGATCTACTTGCTTCTGCACATTCAGAGGCGGGAGTTCTTGTGGATAAAACATAATATTCAAAAAATCTACACAAATATGAGCCATCAACCCATTAACATTAGGTAGAAAAGATAATATTTTGAAAGGATTCCTAAAGCATTTCCTGATAAACTAAAGTGGTTTGAAGCAAATCCCAAAGTGAGATCTTAGTCGAAGTGACATGAGGTTGCTTGACAAGATCACAATCACCTAGTGATTTAGTCACAACTTTAGGTGCTAAAGGAAGACTTGGTTGAGAAGGTGGTAAAGAAGTAGGAATTTGAGTAGGTTGAGATGTAGGAACAAAATATTGTTGATCTAAATTTTTTTTTCTTCTTGTATTATATGTGTGCCCAACAACATTATAAGAAGTAGAGTTTGTAGCTTTTACGAGCCTTGAATACAAATCTGGTGAATCATCACGATATGAAATTCCATAGACAGAATGATCCTTCTTGGGAGAAGGGCTAGCCAGAGTCAAGTAAATGATGGGAGTCTAAGGGCTTGGAGAAGCCACAGAGACCACCACAACAATCACCGACTCATTAGCTTGCGAGGAAGAGGTTTGTTTGGAAGATTTATAGCTAGAGGAAGATAGTTCTAAGAAGTCATCTAGAGCATCATCCAACATGTTGAAATATTCCTTAGAAAAAGAATTATCATAGATATTAAAACATTGTAGAAATAGATCTAATATTCTTCACATCAGGTTCACCAAAATGTGAGATAAGGGGAATACACTACACACGAGTCTCTTCATTCTCAAGAGAATCCTAGGGAATGAACTTCCATTATCCACCTCAACATAAGCTGAATGAAGAAATTGAAAAGAAAATGTATACAAATTAATTACCAGAAAAGACTACTTCAAAATATGAGAGAGCGAAACTTCTAGATTTTTTCCTTTGTTAGGGGAACTCTCAACCAAAGGACAACAACATGGATTTAAGACACCAGCATGGCACATTGGTGTCCAAAGGCGCACTGGAATCTTAAGCAATAGAGAGCTTAGGAGCTCAGGCAGGTAAACTAGAGCTTCACTATCTAACTTGGATTTGAGGTCTATTTAGCAGAATAACAAGATAAAGAACAAAGACTACAAGAAAAACACAAGGAGAGCTAAGAGGGAGCTTACGAACAACTAGGTGTCTAAATCTTCACTCTAAGATCCACTTTAACAACCTGCATGCAAGATGAACGATGGAAAATGTTGGGGCTATATAGGGGTTTGCCGTAATCAAACCCCCGCTTTGGTGTTCCCATCTCCACGGACAACCAAATAGAAAGAGAGTGTGACCGAAATGGACAAAGGAGATGGTGAGAGAAATCCCTACTTCAGGAGGAGAACCCGCACCACCAAGTAACAGATGCACAAATAGATCTAATCTATTCACAAATAGAAAAGAGTGAGAAAGTGTTACCAACATGCCTTAGCCCCCTCTTGAACACAATGATGCACTGTTGAATGCTTCCTGGAGAGCTTTGGCTATTGAAGGGGCCTTAGTCTGATAGAGCTTCACTTGTAGAAGTGTTGTTTCCAAGAGTAGAAGAGATTGAGGAGTGAAGTTGAGGAGAGAAGCTTGAATGAACCCCCAAAATGAGAGCAAATGAGGGGTTTTGTTGCATGCAAGGGTGGAAAAGAGTCGTTACACCTAAAAATCTGACTATTGGGACACATGTCAAGAGTTAAGATTCGAGATTCCTCATTTCAAACTCAGAAAACAACTAGGATGCTAGCACACTATGCAGATGTCTGCACGTTGTGCAGGCGTCCAAAACACAAGTTTTTGGGAAACATGTTGTATACGTGTAAAAATGGTCATGATTAAGCTTGTTAATTAATTAAATATGAATTATTTAATTAATTCTCCTAAAGTCATCTACATATAAATAAATGTAATTATTTATTTATATCATTCATTTTTCTAATTCTTCTACCTTAATTAAATAAATAATTTTATTTAATTATTAGCATTTCCCATATTCTTCTTAATTAAATAAAATAAATTTAATTTATTTATTTATATTTGATTATCACATCATTCCAAAGTTTGAATATTTAAATATTCAAATAATGGAATATTCCCTTCACCCCATATTCGAATTAAATATTAAATATTTTATTTAATATTTTCCTCTCACTCTAAATTCATTTGTAAAACATAATTAAATATAACTATTTAATTATGCGAGTTTCTATATCCGTCTTCACTTCCAAATTAAATAAATTTATTTTATTTAATTCTAACTCATTTTAACTCATTCTTCAAAACAGAAAATTCCCTTCGGATCTCAAAGACAAAAAATGAAGAAGAGGAAACCTTCTACTTCTCTCACTTGACTTTCAAAAATCTCTTACCGTTCATCTTACCAGACTGAATCTCAACCGTTGATCTTTGCCAACTAAGCTTTTGTCTTCAAAAAATCTATAAATCTAACCTTTCACAAGCCATTTGGATCGAATCTTCTTCAGAAATCCTCATTCTGCCAAAATCATTCCTCAATCTTTCAATCCATCTCTATCATTCTTCATCGTCAAGTCGTTATGCTGCAAAATTGAGCAACCAACATTCCTTCAATAATCACCCTTCAAAATCTTGCATCTTAGTATAGCATGCATTTCATTTATATCTCATTCTTTAGCTGTTCATTTTGTTGAGCTTGATCTACTGATCTGAGAGCCATTGGAAACCAAAAAAACGCTAGAGTTAGAGGAAGATAAGACGATTTCGGGGAGCTGCAGTAACGGTTTGTATATTTCTGTTTCTTTTTCAGTTTTTTTGATTTAATGTCTTATTAATATGTGTTTGATTTCATTTAGATTGATACATTTTTCACACACACATAAAATGACACCCACCGTGGGGCTCAAACCCACAAATTTAACATTCTCTGCAAATTTTTTGACAGTTTCTGCATTCTGGAGTCAACTTTCGGAAAAAAATTTGGCGTTCAAGCGCATTCGACATTTTCTACAGCGCATACGGGGTTTTTGACTCTTATTTTGCAGGATTCTGGAGCGCATATAGTAACTATTTCGGCGCATCCAGGGACTGTTTCAGCACATCCAGGGACTGTTTCGGTGCATATACGGTACATAATGACACATATACCATTCCATTAAAAATCTGTAAAAAAAATTAATTTTTTTCTTAGCACATTTAGGACTTCTTTTAGCGCATCTGGGACTTTTTCTGTCGCATCTGAGATTTTTTTAGAGCATATGGGACTTTTTCTAGTGCATACAACCTCTGTTCTAGCGCATATATCAATGTATCAATAGTTTTTTTAGTAAATCTTAAAATGGCCGTATCTTGGTCATTTTTTGGTCTTTTTCAGTGTTTTTTTTTTGAAATGGGGTAAAATGTCATAAGCTATCCAATGGTGCAGGTATTTATCAAATTTGACAAATTTAACACTATTTTAATGCATCTGGAACTGTTTTAGCGCATACAAGGTCTGTTTTAGCGCATACATCACTGTTTTAGCAGTTTTTTAGTCAATCTTAAAATGGCCGTATCTTGGTCATTTTTTGGTCTTTTTTATCAATTTTTTTTTAATTTGGGGTAGAATTTCATAAGCTATCCAATGGTGTAGGTTTTTATCAACTTTTATAGAGTTAAAGTTATCAAAATTTTATATATTCTTTAGCACATAAGACTTGTGTTCTAGCAGATTTCTAATTTGTTTATTTTGTCTTGGTGACTTGTTGGTGAATCATACAGAGCTAGAAAAGTATTGGGATCAATCACAACAATAATTTGGAAAGCGAAAATAACCAGGTGCACTTGTTTAATCTTTCACCTCTTAATGATTGTTTGTCACACATTTGGATTTGGGCTCTTAAAATGAATCTTGTTTTCAATCACATATCAAAAACTGGGTCTAAAATTAACCACTGTCTTCCTAGACATTTGATTTGGATCTAAAAAGAATGAGTGTCTCATTGCTTTCTTACACACATTTTAATTTTCTAAGGGTCAATTAATAATTGTGAGTGTGAATCAAGTGTGTGTGATCACAAACACCTCACTTGGTTTGATTTTGTCAAACCCTTTATAGGAGGCCTGCTAGGGGATTTCATCACCCCTAGGGACGACCTCAATCGAAGTGTGAATCAAAAGACATGCTTGTTTGGAAGTTCAAATCTTGTAACTCTTTTCTAAGCCCCAAAGAAATTTATACCTTTGGGAAGTGAAGGTGAAGGGTGGGTTACCCCTTTCTCCCGGCTATGTGGTAGGATTTTGCTTTCAAATCATCCTTAGTCAACCTTGTGCAAACTAGCTTAAGATCTAATTGGCCATACCCACTTGACTTGTTCTAGGACTTGTTGATGTGTCTTCTTCAAATGTGTCCTTAATAATCACATTCATAAATTCCAAAATTCAAACTTGTTTATGTGTCTTGCGTGAGTGATTTATGTGTGTGCATGTGTGATCATTCATTTAAACATTTCCAAATCAAGCTAAACACCAAACACATAAAGACAAGTCACTCTACACATTCTTCCAACAAATTCACATACTATCCATTTCATCCTGATCAATCAAGTCATCCAATCTAATCATTCCACATCATCACCATCACCACTTGTCAAAATGGTCACAATCATAAACAAGCTCAATCCAAATCATAAGCCCAAAATCATAATCCAAGGGGGCTATCCCTCTAGGCCAAATCATGAGACAAAACCTAAGCCTAAAGTCATAATTCAAGGAGTCTCTTTCTCTAGTTCAAATCATGAAACAAAACCAGAACATAGAATCAGACTTCGAGGGGCTTCTCCTACCACCTCTAATGATGACATGAACGATGTTACATACTTTGAGGAACAAATCGATATGCAAGAGCTTACACACATGTGTGACACCATGCCCACATTGGAAAACAAAGACCTAGCATCTCAACTTCAAAACCTCCTTCAAACACTTCACCAAATACCCAAACCCCTAGACCATCAAACAATACAAAGCCTTCAAACCCTTTTCCAAAATTTTCAACATATTAAATCACCTCAAATCCAACACCTCCTAGCTCAAGCCAATCAATTCATGGCCACTTGTCAAATTCAACAAACACAACATCATCCCCTATCCATTCATTATCACCCTTCCACCTCATACCAATCTAATCCATCCACTTCTTCGCATGTCAATGCCACATCAGGACAAACACATGTGACTTTAAGTTCTACCTTGCAACAAGGTCAAAATTCTTCATGTTCTAATGCAACCATTGAAAAGGGGAATACCAATCTAGTTCATGCACCCTTACCATGATCCAATAAAAACCAAAACCCTAAGCCAACACCTTCCACCCATACACCTACAAAGGATGTGACCCAAGGGCTACTAGCAAGGAATCAAACATCGCCATGTCATCCAACTCATATTCTTGAACATACAAAAGAGTCATCAAACATCATGCCAAGTCCTTCAAGCCAACCATGTTATCCACAACCACTTGATCCAATTCAAGAGTCATCCCCTTCCACCTCCATTCAAATGATTCATGAGGTATTTCAAGAGCACAATCCTAAACATGCGGAAACATTACCCCCTCATCCACATAAAGATCAACACCCTCCCAATGATTCCATTCATAACATACCTAATACTATTCATGATCAATCTTCCATTTTTGATGAAGACCCCTTTTATGATCAAGAAGACCATGATGATCCTCTTAGCCAACTTTATGCATTCCATGGTCAAGAGCTTTCCACCTCATCCATCCATGATCCATCAACATCCACTTCCCTTGATGAGACATATGCCTCCCAAGCACACATAGAAGATCAAACAAATACCTTGGATCTAAGTGAACACAATGCTCATCAAGATCCTAATGATCCCCCATCACCCACTATGGACCCCATTACAAGTCCTCCATCCTATCCTATTGGTCTCTCCACCCTCATTCATGAATGCTCCTCCTTAGAACAACAACAACCATTATCTTCTCCATCCAATAAGGAACTTGTGTCTAGTGTTCCACCTACACCTATTCCCATTGTCCATTGCACACTCCAAAACATGAACCACCAAGGTAAAGGTCTAGACCTTCATGAACAAGGTATTTTGGAGCCTATACATGTCAAAGTCCCTCCATGCTCTTATGGCCTTGGACATACACCCCAAGGACAAAAACCTAAAGATGTTGGTATATCCTCCATGCATCCTAAGTCCACTTTCCATCATGAAGCCTATCGTATCCCTAAAACATATGTTGCCATCCCTCCTCCATCATCTTACAAATGTCAAAAGCATGTGACCATACACCTTCCACCATCCACTTTTCCACCATTACTTCCAACTCCTAATTTCGCACCATCAACTTTACCACCATTACTTCCAACTCCTAATATCCCTCCATCTAATATACCTCCACTTCTCCCAACACCTAATATCCCTACCATCCAATCCTTTTATCCATTTATCCATAAATACCCTAACATTCCTAATCATGACCAACAAATGCACACATTGTATGAACATAAAGCTTCCACTCATTCCACCAAACCCAAGGGATTCCAAAATAAAAATTTGGATGCCTCTACACATAAATTCAAAAATTATAATGGTCCTAATGCCTTAGCATACAATTGAAAAATATCAAAGCCAAGTACATCTAAAATGTTATATAAGCCCATACCTCCAAAAGTAAAGGCAAAAACTAAAATGGTTTGGGCACCTAAGCAAAAAGAAAGCAATTCAAATGAGGCATCTACATAATAGAAATCCCAATCATCCAATTCCATCCCACATTCTCATTCCATTAAAAAGTCTCAAATTCCTAAAACCCACAAGCCAAACAAAAATCGTCAAAATACTAAGTCTATGTGGGTACCAAAAACACTTCATCCACCACCTTCTAAGCAAACATCTCCATTGCTTCCTACACCCCATCCACATCAAAAGTTTCAACGTTTATCACAGTGTGTGCAACCATTGGTCGTGGTTCCCTTCCATTTCACAACAATCCCACATACCTCCACCTCCCCATCCTTCAACTACTATCCTACATATCTTCCCAATCACCTTCCTATGGTCCATGCTTTTGCATAAACCTTTCATCCATCCTTTTGCACAAGGCCTATTCAATCCACATCATCATCCACTATTCCCCATCCATTTTTGTATAAACCTTTCATAATCCATCATCTACCTACTCCATCTCACACTCATGCAATTCCTTACCAACATCTATGAGCATAATGACATTTGACATGGTCCATGAAATGACATCCATATCTAGTGGGACTACCAAATTTCATACAACTAGACACTTGAGTCCCTCCTATCCATATTATCCTTCTCCTATCCAAAAAGTCACAAAAAAAAAAAAAGTAAAGAGAAATCCCTTCGTCCAACGGTGAAAACCTGGTAAACAGACACCCTAGATAAGTACCATGATGAAAACCTAGCAAATAGGCATCATGTGTAGGTTGATCTTCTATGTCGCTTACACTTGGGGGCACAATGTCTTATCTATCCAAACTATCCTTTTCATGTCTTATCATTTCCATCCTACCTACCATCTTTAGCCATCATACCTATCATATCGAGTCCATTCATCCACCCTTCTTCTTTTGATCTTGATGAAGATATAGGGGAAAAATGTTGAAACATGTCTTGGGTATCTCTTGATATACCTCATCCTTCCAAACAAGCTTATCATTATCCTATTGCCATAAGCTTTGTCATGAAATATCCTAAGTCTTGTACCTAGAATGGGGCATATTATTCCTATGTGACATAGTCTTTGGAAATCACATCCTTGCTCTCTTATGATGCATACATCCATTCCATTCACTATGACCTATCCTTTCCATCCATCCATATATCATGAGCTTTTTTCCCATCACCCACCCTTTCATCCATCAATCCCATCTATCTCCTTGCACCTAGACTTGGTTTTCCCCTTGTCATTGGTATCTAGCACAAAGGCTGGGTAAAAGCAAGAAGTTGGGTACATGAAGAGGGGAAGTTTCGGCCAAAAAAAAATCTCGCAGAAAATGCGTACGCGTTATTAAAAAAATGCGTATGCGTTTAGGATCGGGTACCCGATCCTAAAAACGCACGCGTTATATAATGCATACACATTTTATAACACAAAAAATTATTTAAAAAAAAAAACTTTTTAGAAACGCGTACGCGTTTTAGAATGCGTATGCGTTTTGAAATCAAAACGCATACGCGTTTTAGAACGCGTATGCGTTTTAAACTCAAAATGCGTACGCATTTCTAAAAAGTATTTATTTTTTTAAATAATCAAGAAAGTAAGGAATGCATATGCGTTTTGTAACGCATACTCATTTTGTAAAAACGTGTATGCATTTTTTAAATTCAAAATTCCCAACCCACATGCTGCCTCGGTTTTAGGCTCGGAAAAGGCTTGGCAATCCGAGCCTTAGCCTTTGACCTGCAACTAAAAAACTAAGGCAGATTGAAGAAGAATGTCCAACTTTGACAACATAGATGATGGACTTTTTTTCTGAATGAGTCTATAAAATTAAAACCCATTAGAGAACACAATGTCTACTTTCTAAATATATAATTTTTGTTAAAATTGGATTACGTTTGCTATTTTTTAATTAATTTCTAAGCAAACTAGTCCTTAAACTTGAAATATCAGGTTTTTTTGGTTTTTTAATAACTTTTTATTGGTTGATTTTCTTGTAAAAAAAATTATATGGGACCAAACTTCAGACAATTCTCTACACAATGAAAAAAAAAAGAGTCAAAAAATGTTTTGTTTAGGTCCAATTATGTTGTCCGTACACGTTGATTTGAAAAAACATCAATTAAGGCCAATAAAAATTTAATAAAAAAAAAATATTCAACCAAAAATTACAAAAAAAAATCCAAACCAAACTTCATGTTGTTAGATCTCTTTTCCTAAAAGGAATTACCAAAATAATTTTATTTGGGTCAAAAAGTGTTGTCCGTACACTTGCTTGGTATGGTAAAAAACAGGGACTTTTAAAAAGTGGTTTTTATAGATCCTTATCAAAATGTAATTTCTATAAACTGGGTATTTTAATAATTTACATATTTGGAAACTAGATTCAAACTGATAAATTTCATATTACTGAATTTTTTTAAGATTCATTGTGGAAGTGCCTCAATTTTTCAGTCCAAGTGTGACAAATTCTAAAAAACAGCAAAAATATTTCCACTTTTTGAGCTTTTTGTGTACCCAACTTCTTGCATCAGCCCGGCTACTCAAATTTTCATCCTTTGACACCTCAAAACATTCCAAAAGTCCAAAAAAAATCAAAATATCTCAAAAATCCAACAAATCAAAAAATTTCAAAAGTCCAAAAAAAATCAAAATATTTCAAAAATACAAAAAATCAAAACATTTCAAAATACAAAAAATCAAAACATTTCATAAATCCAAAAAATCAAAACATTTCATAAATCCAAAAAATCAAAACATTCCAAAAGTCCAAAAAAATCAAAACATCTCAAAAATCCAACAAATCAAAAAATTTAAAAAATAAAATAAAAATCAAATATCCAACAAAAATCCAAGCAATAAAATCAATCCATCCAATTAATTCTTCCAATTTCATCTACTTAATCCATCACCTCAATCCAATCATTCAACCATTCAACCAAATCAATCATCTTCATCAAATCCATTCATCCATACATCAAATCATCTTCAATCATTCCAAGCAAATAATCCAAATGCACGTCAATCGTTAATCCATACCAATCATGTCAATTAATCTTGTCAAATTATCCAATCACATCCTTTGGTCTTGATCTTAATCTTGTCATAAACCAAATCAACCAATCAATCAATTATCATCATCCTTGTGTTGCTCTAGGGACATGTCGCTCCCCACAATGACAACACTATCATCATCATCGATCAATCCTTCAATCAACAGTTTACAACTTGATAGGGGCACTACCTTGTTTGTTTTTGTATCATTTGTGCATGCTTGCTTTCTTGCTTGTGTGTGTTATCATTTTATCTTGCATTTGTATCAAATCCATATCATTCTAGCTAATATTCATATCTTGTGTATGTTGGAGTAGCTTTTTGCACTATCCTTTGCATCTAAGGTCATACATACCTTTTGTGCATTAGGACTTTAATGCTCTAAGTCTACTTCCTCATACGTCTAGACAAGGTTGTATTATGCTGGGGCACGAGACACATCGTCACCTTGGTCCTTATATCTTGGTGCATAACGTCTAGTGCTATATCAAACATCATGGTTGCTCACTTTCATTGCAGCATAATGTATCTTTCACCTCCTTCATCCACTTTCTATCTTGCATTATTTGTCTTATCCCTCCCTTTATCATTTCATTTCAAGAGCCTACTTGTGTTTGTTCAACCTGCCTATCCTCTCGAGGGGGCATCATCATTCCATCATCCTATCTTTATATCATTATCCATTCTCCTCTATCCATACCTTAACTTTTTTGAAATGATGTTACTTGACACAAATCTCATCATCTCGAACATCACTTCAAAGAGGGGCAAAATGTATACGTCTAAAAATGGTCATGATTAAGCTTGTTAATTAATTAAATATGAATTATTTAATTAATTCTCCTAAAATTATCTACATATAAATAAATGTAATTATTTATTTATACCGTTCATTTTTCTAATTCTTCTACCTTAATTAAATAAATAATTTTATTTAATTATTAGCATTTCCCATACTCTTCTTAATTAAATAAAATAAATTTAATTTATTTATTTATATTTGATTATCACATCATTCCAAAGTTTGAATATTTAAATATTCAAATAATGGAATATTCCCTTCACCCCATATTCGAATTAAATATTAAATATTTTATTTAATATTTTCCTCTCACTCTAAATTCATTTCTAAAACATAATTAAATATAACTTATTTAATTATGCGAGTTTCTATATCCGTCTTCACTCCCAAATTAAATAAATTTATTTTATTTAATTCTAACTCATTTTAACTCATTCTTCAAAACAGAAAATTCCCTTCGGATCTCAAAGACGAAAAATGAACAAGAGGAAACCTTCTACTTCTCTCACTTGACTTTCAAAAATCTCTTACTAGACTGAATCTCAACCGTTGATCTTTCCCAACTAAGCTTTTGTCTTCAAAAAATCTATAAATCTAACCTTTCACAAGCCATTTGGATCAAATCTTCTTCAGACATCCTCATTCTACCAAAATCATTCCTCAATCTTTCAATCCATCTATATCATTCTTCATCGTCAAGTCGTTATGCTGCAAAATTGAGCAACCAACATTCCTAATAATCACCCTTCAAAATCTTGCATCTTAGTATAGCATGCATTTCATTTATATCTCATTCTTTAGTTGTTCATTTTCTTGAGCTTGATCTGCTGATCTGAGAGCCATTGGAAACCAACAAAACACTGGAGTTAGACGAAGATAAGACAATTTCGGGGAGCTGCAGTAACAGTTTGTATATTTCTGTTTCTTTTTCAGTTTTTTTGATTTAATGTCTTATTAATATGTGTTTGATTTCATTTAGGTTGATACATTTTTCACACACACATGTCATCAGGCTGCTATTGCTTCGCCATTGGACCACATGGAGCTAGAATCGTGAAATTATGACCCATGGGGTTTTCTCCATTAATGTGTTTAGGTGTCATAAATGATAGGAAAAGTGCTAAAATGTGGAATTGCCCCTAGGTGCAATTCTGCGACATTACAATTATCATCTTCTTTCATTCCAATAGATCCTCTTATAGAACTCATCTAGTCCAACATGCCTAAAATCTATATCTAAAATATTATCTTAGATAATAATTTTGAAGGTGGTACCATGCCTTTGTATTCATATTTCATTTAGTTAGTGAAGTCATTCCTTGGGTAAAAGTTCCTACAACAACTAGATGCACTTAGTATTCATAAACAAAATATTATTGAGCAAGATGCAATTAATATAAAAAATTAATTTTAAACCCTTTAGTTTCACCTATTTAACATGCTA
Source organism: Sequoia sempervirens (assembly GCA_007258455.2). Lineage (NCBI taxonomy): Eukaryota > Viridiplantae > Streptophyta > Pinopsida > Cupressales > Cupressaceae > Sequoia > Sequoia sempervirens. Next base: position 584,667,410 of record VDFB02058242.1, read on the forward strand.
GTATGATAATAAACGGTAAAAGTATCTCCCTAACAAAAATTAAGTTTTGGACCAAACAAGACAGTTTTGGGTTTTGCTGAAAGTTACATATACAACTAGACTTTGGGTCTAACTAACAACCAGTCTTTAGATTCTAGTTACAATTTACAATAAAATTGTAAATTACAAAAAAAGTTCAACTTTCGACTAGTGATTGGACTTCAAACTCCAATTTTAGGTTGCAAAAAACTTACAAATTGTAAAACTAGTCTAGCTTCTAAATTGTATCTAGACTTTTAGACTCTAGTTATAGTTTGCAAAAAAATTACCAATTGAAAAAATGGGCCAGCTTCTATCTTACAACTAGACTTCAAACTCTACTGGGAATTTGGAAAAAACTTATAATTGCAAGGAGTTTTTGGAGTGTAGATTCAAACTAGGGTTTTGATAAATCATCAAAAACTCCCAAAATAGAATCTAGAAAGCACACAAATGAATTTTCAAATAAAAAAAATGTATTCAAGCATCAAATCTCAAATACACTTAGCATGAAAATCCTATAAAAAATTGTGAATCACTTCAAATATTTTAGACTTGTAATAAACCTTACTCGAAAAGGGGGAAAAAAATTTAAATCAATCAAAATACAAGCAAACTAACCTAAAAAACATGAATCCTACCCTGTATGAGGAAAACCACTATAAAACCAACCTATTGTAGGTCAAAATAGTAGACTAAACATAAAAAAGGGGCCAAAGAGTTGGAAAAATGAAGCATTAGTATAAAAATAGAAAAGCACACAAAAAAGCATGCTCAAAGTTACAAACTAGAGTTTGAGTCTGATGTACAACTTGCAAACTAGAGTTTAGGTCTGGTTTGCAACTTACAAATCACTCAAACCCTTGAAATTTTAGAATTTTTAGGAATAGAAAAGGCTTGAACACTTCAAAATTTCCCCCATTTGACACTTACACCCATCTTAAACGTAATTTTACAATGAAAAATAAATTGATTTAAAATTTAAAATACAAGAATGAGCAAAGGTCCAAAATGAAAAACATGGTCCCTAATTTTGACAATAAAATAGGGATGTGTTGTAGAGGTCACAACACTACCTTCTCCATTATTTCTTCCTTCAACTATCCCTTGTAATATTTATTCTAGATCTCTAAGTTTTAATCTTTTCATGAGACTTATCTATTATGTGTTGTCCCTATTCATTCTAATGTTTCATCAGTTAATATTATTTGTTAGGGTCATAAAACAAGAAGAAAACTTACAATGTCCTCATTACCACAAGTTTTTGAGTAATGAGTGTCATTGATGAATGAATCTCCTCACTTCAAATCATTACTCTCTACTAACATTGCAATATCCTTCATGGTTCCAACTCCTTCATAGTTTCCAAGACTTCTAAATTCCTTAGCCAACTTGCCCATGTTTGTATGTTCTTTCTTGGATTTTAATCATGGTAATTAACATTTTTGGTTCTTTTAGTTTAGTTAATACCATGTCATTTGATGACCTAACACATTTAATCTCTTGAATGTTCACTAAATCTACCATAATCCCTCTAGTGTCATCTTCCATCCATTTCCCTTTGATTTTTCAATTTGTTTCTCATCTCTCCTCTCTTTCTTTTCTTTTCCTCATTCTTCTTTCCTCTTCTATCACCCTCTCTTCCTAAGTCATTTTCTTGTCTTCTTTCAAACCATCTCTATTTCTATAATGATTTCTCTAAATATTTTTTTTCTCCTTTTCCCATCTTAATTATTAATCATTATTCTTCTCTTCTTATCTTACCCTAACCACATTTTTAAGATCACTTCCTTTTCCTTATGTTATCCCCTATATACCTATCCCCTTGTGATATACACTACCATGCTATTTCATTTGCCAATTTTGTCACCATTTAAAAATCTAGATATTTCCTTTATCTATGTTATAGCAAATTTCACCTTTTGATTGACACCTCCCTCCAAGACACCAACAAACAAAGTTAGGTGGCACCACTAGATGTGCGTGTGGAAGCAATTTGGTATGTGGATCTTAGCTAGTACCCACATTTGATTTGACAAGAAATTGACTATTTGAACTTATTTTCCTCAATCAATTATTTTTTAAATCTCATTAAATGACATTGGTGTTTAGGAATGCCTTTAGATAATCTACTAAACCACAAGGGTCATGTTCTCTTTAGTAAAACCCCTTAAGTTGACAATATCCATTATCTTTGGAACAATGATAGAGGTTATTTAGAAGGCATATAATGGACCTAGGATAATACGACATGAATGTAATTCTCTAAAAAATGCAACTATGTTGCTCTTATATAGATGTTATTGATGATCCTAGCATATTCCTTCTTGATTCCAAATAAATGAATAAATGCCCTTGAATACCATATCATACCACACAAGTCGAGACAAACATATGCTAAGTCTACTTACAATGACTAGTGAAAGAGGTTGACAAGAACCCAATTTGAATTTTTTATATTAATAATTTAATATTCAAATTTGTGACTACAAAAATAACCTCAACCACTTTTACATCTGTAGATCTAATTCAAAATAGACATCAAAAAAATCTAAAACTTAGAACCAAGTTCCAATAATCAATAATAAAAAACTTAAATCGAAATGGACCTTCAACAATTTTCACCATTACACCTCACAATAAACCATTTTTGCTCTGCCTCCCATTAAAAGTCATAAAGCTAACAGTGACTATTTCTTTTGATGCTAGTTGTGAAGGCTGCAATTGGGTGAGGTTTATTACATTCTTCTTAAGCTGACAGGAGTTGATTTGTCCCCATGGTCAAAACCGATTTGGTGGGACCTGCAGAAGCGATCCCCAAGTAATCAAAAGATCCCTGCACGTTATTTCCTCCCCCAAAATCCTGTACGCAATCTTTGAAGACAAAACACACATGCCTCCAATCGGATCAGATAATTAGGTGAAATGTCCCTGAGTTGGCCCACAATTCAACATATCTAGGTATTCAATCCATAATTGTGTTGGACGTGCCCTTTACTCTACTTCCAAGGTGGGGACTCCATTGTACTGAAACTATAAATGACTACGTAAATACCCCCCTCCCCTCTCATCAAACCTCTTACCGATCTCCCAACCATGGGGTCAATCTTCTTTACAAACTTCCAAAACCTCTCTTTTTCTATCAAATAGGTAGTTAGAAAAATTTACCAAGTTTTAATTGCAATTGAGGAAGTCTTAATTGTGATAGTGCTTTTCAAAGTCAAGAAGGTATAGTTCAAGAATTTCAAAGGTTGAAATTATGGGTCTAAGATCATGATTGCACAAAGTTTTTATATTGATTAAAGTTGAAAAGATTACAATGATAAAATAATGCAGTAAAAAAGGAGGACTGCGAAAGGAATGAACATAACAGAACTAGGGACAGCAAGAGTACAACTCACAAAATTATTCGGTTAACCATCCCAATAGGTTAAAGCAATAACAAGGAAGACTAAAGCAACCAACATTATAATAAACCCATGACACAAAGTGTCAAAATCTCTATTACACATTAAACTTGAAAAAGTTTTGGCACAACTGAATTCCCCTTCCTCGCACTATAAGAATTGATATTTGATCACCTTGAGACGTTTATTATAGTCAACATTTCCTTTGTGCCCCTTCTCTAGTTGAGAACATAGAAAGATGAATTAAAACATTTTGTTAGAGTAAAAAAATTGAATGTCTCTTTCATGATGCAAAAAGTGATTAGAAAACATTGCTAAACATATGCTTTTACATAGGTGCAACAAAATAAATCGTCTCATAGAATCAACAATTAAATTTTTATGTAGGTTAATACCAAAAATTGCTTATTTCCATCCTAATGCATGATCGAAAATAGCAGAAAAGTGGATAAATGCAATGTTCCATTTTTTTTTGCACTATAATAGTCCCAAAAAATATGTTTTAGATTTTTATTGCACCGACATAATGGACACCTGGCAACTTATATCTTTAAATATTTTATTCTATCCTCTACAAGCAATTTATGATGCAAGATTATCCAAGCCAAAATTTGAGCATTCACTTCCGCTTTGGACTTCCAATCTTGAGCACTTAATAATCTCCATTTCTTTTCTTGAAAATTGTAATGTCATTTCCTATTAAGTTTCATATTCAAATTCATATTTGAAAGGAGTTTAAAGTAAATTTCTTTCTAAGGATAACATAAGGAGGGGCATTTGTCAAGCCACAACCAATCCTTGAAGAAGTTACAATATAAAGGAGTATAAATTTTCATAAGAAGCTCTATAGGAACCAACAACTTCACAAAGGCCATGAATCCTTTAAACCCATTGTTTAAATTAAAAGCTTGCTTGGACTCTTGCCTACTGACCCATTCAAGAGAATTGAAGTCCCAAATGCCCACCAAAATGATGCACCCCTTTATTAGCACCCCTTTATTAAATAGAATTTGTGTTATTCAAGGATATCAAGATTGCCTTCTAGAAGGTCAAGGATGCTCTTAGAAGGATCAAAGAAACCATCACAACGTGGATGCTATATAAATCCTAAGAATGACTTGATTCATATTTCATCATTCTACTTTCAATGCATCCAATCTTAAGTAATTTTGAGCTATAAATGAAAGTTGTGATTGAACAATTAATGGCTATCCATTAACCATTGAAACCAACTAAGTCCTCTCATTCCTTTTAATTTCTAGGTTTCTAAGCTCTATCATATATATATTTTTTATTTTTTTTAACTAAAAGAGGGGTAAAAATTTATTCAATCCAAAAAGAGCAATACAAAGCAAGGGAATTACACATCCCTATCAATCTCCACTAATTGGTCAAACTTTTGTGACAAATCCGGGTATAATTGACCCCTTTCCACAATATTCCAATCATGAAAATGATCAAAAGCTCATTTAGCCAAACAATCTGCAACCCCATTCCATTCACACGGAATATAATAGAAATAAACAAAATCCAAGGAAGCACACAGATTAAGAATCTGTTTTATAATAACAGCCAAATGCCAATTAACATCCTCTAATTGTTTCCTCTTTAGCAAATTCACTACCACGTGAGAATTCGATTCACAAATTATTTGTCTCCACCCGAGAGCACAACCACGCTCCACAACACACAAAATGGAAAGAGCCTCCATCACATTGTTAGTATATACCAACCCTTATAAATAAAAAAGATAAACTCAATAGTCCTAGAACTAGTCTGCCCAACACCTCCAATACCAGCGTGGCCAGGATTTCCATGAGAAGAACCATCTGTGTTGATTTTCAACACACCCTAAGGAGGGGGACACCAACACCCCTCCCTATTTATCTTCTGAAGGGGATGACGTTCTTTTGATCTAACCAACACTCTGAGTAGCCCCCCTCTGAAGAGGAAGATTGAGACGAGTACAAAAGGCAACCTCTCTTGGATCCACACCCTTAGCCAAGTCACACTTAGTTGTAGTAGTTTCTCCCACCAAATGAAGAATCCTCCACCACAAATGTTGGACAACTAGCTTCACATCTTGAAAAATCCTACAATTCCTCTCTAGCCAAATATGCCAAATAATAAAAGTCGGTCTCAGATCCCAAGTAACTTGAAGAAAAGAGGTCATAATAGGGGCCTTCCCCCACTGGGAAAATAACTCTTCCAAAGAAGAGGCATGCCAACAAGCCTGATTCCACACATCCCACCAAAGGTGCCAAAACCTCCTAGAAAAGGAACATTGGAAGAAGAGATGAGAGACACTCTCTTCACTTTTACCGCACAAAACACACATCGAGGGACCCTGGAACCCTCTCTTGCACAAATTGTCCCAAGTAAGACACTGGTTCTAGACCACTAGCCACAAAAGAAAAATTGCACTTGGGCCAAGAAAATTTATTCCACACTTGCTTCCACCAAGGAACCTCAATGTCCCCAAACACCTGCCTAAGCAACTCACCATAACCAGCTGAAACATAATACTTACTAGATAAATCAATGTTACTCCAAGCCAGAATATCCTACCCTACCATGGAATTGCATTTATGTGATGCAAGAACTTGAGCCAACTCTTTCCTATCCTCCTCTGACCCTCCTAGCGACCAATCCGAGGAGTGCTTCCATCTAAGGCTAGCAACCAATCCAATATTCTGAATAGACTTATAATGCTCAATTGTATTCCAACCAACAACAGTAAAATGATCAAATAGAGATTGGAGGTGAGCGTAAGCACAAAGAATGGGAGGGTGACCATCCTAAGCATCCCACCAAAAAAGGGCTTGAGAACCTGAATGACATATCAAAAAAATCCCCTTCTTAACCAATTGATCCCCCAATTTGAGGGTATTCCAAATCATAGATCCCCTTCCTTCTAGAGGGAAATGAGGAACATCAAAAGTGTTAACATCCTTAAGATACTTGTGGGTAAAACTATGAGCCCAAAGCTAATGTTGACTAGTACAACAACACTAATATAGCTTCGCTACAAGAGCTTTCCCATTCAAAAAAGTAGAACACAATCCAAGGCCCCCCTCTTTCTTTAGCCTGCACATTGTATCCCACTTAACAAGACTCCACTTGGTCAATTACAAGTTACTACTCCATAGAAATTATTGTGAGAGAGCATCAAATTCCCTCGGGAAATACAAAGGAGCCGCTTGAACAAAACCCTTGTAAATAGGAAGAGCCTGGATAATATAATTAAGAAGAGTCACTCTCGCAACTGTAGAAAACCAACGATCATTCCAATGATTGACTTTACTACGCAACTTATGAAGAAAAATTTTCCAAGAAGACCTAGGTTGCCTGCCAATAACAAGAGGTATTCCCAGATAGACAAAGGGAAGAGACCCAATCTAAAACCTCAAAATATTAGCAATATGTCATTGAATAGCTTGAGGAGTATTAAAAAAGAAGATAGAAGACTTGTGTTCATTGATTTTCTAACCTGAAGCAACAAGGTAAATATCCAAGGCTTGCCTAAAAGAAATAGCCTCCTGAAGGCAAGCCCTCCCCATAAGAGAAGTGTCATCCAAAAACTGAAGATGAGAGAGTTGCAGAAGCCCATTTCCCAAACACCAGCCTTGAATCCTACCCTGGGAAACCCACAACTTCATAAATCTTCCCAAAACCTTAGCCATAATAATAAACATATAAGGGGAGAGAGGATCTCGTTGACAAAGGCCCCTAGAAGCCAAAAAAAGCTCAGAAGGTTCTCCATTCATAAGAACAGAAAAAGAGGAAGAGGTAACACAACTCATAGTCCAACTGACCCAATCCGGACTAAAACCAAAGCCTAAGAGAATTCTCTGCAAAAAACACCACTTAACTCTATCATAAGCCTTGGCCATATCCAACTTGATGAACATAGAATTCTCCTTGGAAGTCGCCATAGAGTGGATGACCTCAGAGGAAACCGCCACCCCATCCAGGATTTTTCTACCAATAACAAAATCTCCTTGCTCCTTAGAGATAATAGAAGGAAGACAAACTTTAAGCCTCTCAGCGATCAATTTAGTAATAATTTTATACACGACATCATAGAGAGCAATAGGTCAAAAGAATTCTAGTCAATTAGCACCTTCCTTCTTAGGAATAAGAACCAAAAAGTACAGTTCAAGGCACGAAGCATCTACTTATTGCGAAGAGATTCCTGTGCAACCTCTAGCAAATCCAAATTTATAATATCCCAAAATTCCTGAACAAATTCAACAAGAAAACCATTTGGTCCAGGGGCTTTACCTTTATTCATCCCAAAAATGGCCTCTTCCAATTCAGACAAAGAAATCAGGTGAATGAGGAAATCATTCGTCTCCTTGGATATCAGGGGAGGGACACAAGAAAGGATCAAATCCTCCTCATCTTCTGCAGGGGGCGAATCCTTGGAAAAAGGAGCAAAATAAAACTATCTAGCCTCATGAGACAAAGCCTGCAAAGAAGAAATGTGGATCCCATCCGCATTAACCAGAGAGGAAATACAACTTCTATTGCAACGGGCTTGCATAAAATGATGGAAGAAAGAAGTATTCCTGTCCCCTTCTGGAAGCCAATCAATTCGAGCCTTCTACTTCCAAAAAATCTCCTCCCGAAGCTCCCATTCTTCCACAACTCTCGCAGCCTAGGCTTCCACTTGACCTAGAGCATCCGAGAAACCAAAATCCTAAATTTGGCGAGTAATCACATCAAGGCTTTCGTGGGAACTCTTCTTCATAACCATAAAATTTCCAAAACTCGTCCTATTCCATCTCTTAAGGTGAAATTTAACATATTGAAGTTTCTTAACAAAAGTGTAGATAGATGCACCATAAGCACAACTACCATCACACCACCACTGAGCCATAATATCATGCCAAGAAGACTCCCAAAGCCACATAAGATGAAACTTAAAAGGAGGATTCTTGGGAATAGAAAAAAGGGAAACTGACAGTTTAATTGGCCAATGATCAGAACCCCTCCAATCAAGAATCTTAGAACCAATAACCAACCTACCTCCAACCCAAAAACAAGAAACAAGAAATCTATCCAACCTTTTTGAAATCGCTTCCTCTCCACTCCATCGATTATTCCAAGTGAAAATCCCATTAGAAGGCTTAACATCATTTAAAGCGAGCAAATCCACACTCTCCCAAAAAAAGCAGTAGCAAGCCCAAGCCAAGGCAACCCACCTTTTTTCTCCTCTAGGCTCAACACAAAATTAAAATCACCAGCTAAGATCCAAGGAAGATATGGAGCACATGATCTAACATACCTTATATGAGCCCTCTATCATATAATTTATAATAGACATTAATCAGATTAATTGGATTATATATATTTTTATATGGTAAAATTGATTTTTAGCTTGGTTCAAGCCTAAAGAGACCACTTATAGGGGAAACCAATGGATTTAAATATTAAATGGGAAACATTCTTAAATGTTTCAGGTGGAAATTTTAATTAAATTTCATATGGAAATTTTAATTTAATTTTTAGTCTGGCTAGGCTGGCATGCGGTTCCCTACAAAACCAGGCCCAGGAATGGGGGGCTTAAAGCCCGCTAACCCTAACACCAGCCCGGGGGCTGACAGTCGTTGGAAGTAGTCCCTTCCGATACCGCTGATAGCGGGTACTACTGTTAGATTGTATTGTTTGCATCATGGGGCAATTTGTGGACCCCTTAGAATTTTTAATTTGTTTTTATAATTTCAAAATATTTTTAATAAAAACCTTTTATTTTACAAGAAAATACTTTTAAAGGGTCGATGGAATTTTTGGCTATAGATTTAATATTTTTTAAAAAAATTTGCAACCTTGCAACTTGACAGTCGTACGACCAAGGGCCTAATTTTTTTTTAATTTTTTCCATAGTGAGCAAAAGAGTTCATATTTTATATGATTTTTTGTTTCTCAACCAACCCAAATCCAACATTGAGGTCCATTTTATCCTAGGGGCTCATCTGCAACACTTCCCCCAAAAAACCCTCATTTGAATGCACATCCAAGAAACCCATTTGACCCAACATTTTTCACACTCCAAAATCTACAAACAACCCATCATAACAACAAACCCAAAACCATTAGATTTGCAATAAACAACCTACAAAATCCTCATATCTTTCTATGTCTTTCATTCTCTCATGCAATACCATAGATTCAAACTTAAACAATATTTTCTCAACCTAGGGTTATACAACCATAACCATGGCTCTGATACCAAATGAAAAAAGACTTGCAACCATCTAATGACAATTTCCACATAACCCAAAATATAAATCTATGTAAATAAGTAATTAGAATTCACATGCAAGAGAATAGACAACATACCCATGAAAATATGACACAAGAATACCTTGGGAAAACCCAACCTCCAAAAAGCATCCATCACTCATGTATTATTCAATAATAAACATTACAATACATATTCAAAGCTCTCCATGAACACCATTGAAGCATCAATCCCTCTAGAATAAATCCATGTAAACAAGCATGTAACCACACATCCATGCCATGCTTGAACCCTCACAATGCTTACAAGAGCTAACCTATCAAATAGCCAACCTTAAACAACTACCCATGTGGTTGATTTTATAAAAAAAAGCTCCCACAAAACCACCAAGTGGTATTACATAAAACCATGTGACTACAATCATGAGATTACATTTAACCATGTCCCCACATTTAATATTGGGTACGTTATTAAATTAATTTCCCCAATATTAAATAAATACATTTTTACAACTTAACTTATGTCCCAATGTTATTTATACAACATAAAGTGGCCCCAAAAAAATTAACTCCTAGTGATTCACATACTTCTAGATCCCCCTAGGTGCAACACACAATAATAAATTAAACATTATAAACATTGTGCAAGGTGTACAACACCTAATTCCTAACAATTACTGATATCAAATTTAGCTCTTGTTAGCTTCATAGCCTCTTCATTCTTTGCGGTCTTCAATGTAGGAACGTGTCTGATTGAACATAGACCGATCAAAACCCTAATCACCTCCTTAGTGATCATGTGAGGAATATCCAGACATAAGAATTCCTCATGAACCCTGGTCAAAACTATCTTGACCAATTCATCTTCAAAGAAAATTTTTGGGAAATCAATCCATACATCCAATAAATCTTCTTCACCAGACTCACATATTCTGGTTTTAGATTGAAATCATCACTAGTCAATTCCTTGTCTCCAAGCTCCCAAAGCTTCAAATGATTGTATTCATTCATTTTTGATTGGAAATATACACACATCTTCTATGTGAAGAACATTGATGGGAACCTTGGAAAATGCATAATCTTTGTCCCTCTCCATATATTTGTGAGGGTTCTTAAATTAAGGCCTCAACCTCTCAACAACATCAACTATTTGTGGAGTAAACATTATGCACCTTACTGGAACTAGGGTAATGCAGAGAAATTAAAAATACATGTGAAAGTTGTCATTAGGGTTTTTCACTTCAAGACACTTCAAATCACCTCAAATCACCTTAGCTTTGCTTTGCTCTCAAATTCATAAATAACTTTTGAACATGCAAAGGTGACTTATAAACTCTTTGTATGAACTGCATTGAATGCACCAAATGGATTGGGTATGAACTCTATTAAAGTTGTTTTGTATCATCATAGTGACCCATTGATCATTCTACAATCTTATGTAGAGAGATGAAAAGCTATGGAATCTTTTCCAAACTCTACCACCTGTTGAACACTTTCAACATCATATTCTTCAGAAGGGGGAAGAAAGATTTGCAGTTACTACTCCCCCTAGGACAAAGCTTTCTTTTAATTTCTAGAGGATTCTTCTACCCTGGACAGAAGCTTAGGCTCCTTCTCCACATCATTAACCTTCTTTGACTTCTTTTTCCATGTCTTTTCCATCTTTTTTCTTGATTAACTTCAATCTTCTTATGTGGAGTAGTAAGTTTCATATTCTTTCCCTTGCAAAAATTCAAAATATGTCCTTGTTTGTTGCAATTATAGTAGGTGACACTATGTTGCGGAGCAAAACCACCTCTCATATTACTTCTACAATCAACATCCTTATGACTGAAATTGTTGCATGTGTAACAATAACCATGGAAAGATTGAGAATTCATAGCATGATTATTCCTTAGGATTTAGACTTATCTTGCTTCTACACTCAACTACCTTATGACCAAATTTATTGCATACATAACAGTTACCTTTGAACTTGATAGGAGCAGTTTGAGCAGGATTCCTGAAATTCACTTTCTTGTTCTAGATAGGTGTGAAATCACCTTCTTTCTTTCTATCTTGATTTGTTTTTGTATCTCTAGAGGATGTTTCATTTGCTTCAAATTTTCCCTTGAAGTTATCATATAGATTTGTAGATTCCTTGAACATAGCACTTTTCCCCTTTTCAACACTAAGCCTGAATTTCTCTTTAGAGTGATTTTGACAATTAATCAATTCATCAAGAATTTCAGAACCTCCTTTCAGTTTTAGACCTTTATCAATTTTCTCCTTTTATTTTCAAGTTCTTTTCTTAGAGTAACAATTTCTTCCTCAAGTTTTGAGCATTCAAAATTTTTATCTAGAAGCTTGGTATTCAAATAGTCTTCAATCATTTTGCATTCCTCAATCTTGACTTTTAAGTCAAAGATCGCAACTTACGCTTCCTTGAATTTATTTCCTTCTTCTATTTGAGCTTTTAGTTTGCTAACTTCTTCGTTTGTTTTCTTTGGTTTTGCTTTCAATTTGTCAATTGTCTCTTTTGATATTCCAACATACATTCATATCTGATATTTTGCAACCTTGCTTCATCCAAATCCTCAAGAGTAGACCTGAGTTCACCTTTAGAGTCAACTTCACTTTCTTCCTAATTGATATCCCAACCTTTAGGTTCTATTGATTCTAGTTTGTGATGAACATATCATTGATATTTGCCACAAACCCCATGTGTTCAAGTGCAGGATCTACCTTAGTTGTTAGGATTATTCAAGGCACTTGGATCTGATACCAATTTTTAAACACAAAGAAATGTTGATAGGGGGTGAATCAACATAAATTAAAACATTCCCATTTTCAAATAACACATCACATCACATGAAGTGAAAAAAATGCATCACACCATAACACCAGGGTTTTTACGTGGAAAACCCAAAGAGGGAAAAACCATGGTGAGAGTTAACTCACAATATAAAAGCTCACTGCTTAAAATATTTTACAATTTAGTTTTAAGGCTCGCTACCCATAGACTTACACACACTGAAGTGGAGAAAACTTCAAAGACAAGATACAAATGACCTAATGATACTCACTATCACAGAGCATGTTACATGAAAATTATGATAATAAACTAAGATTGAACTGTTGTAGATGAGGCATCTAACTTATGTTGATATTGTAGTTCCTTTTTCACACATTTACATCTTCATATAGATTTCACAGAGGCATCTGACTTATGCTGATATTTGTGAACCCTCAATCTATGTACCTGCAAAACAAAGACAATAAACATCTTAAGTTAGATTTTGCAAGCATAAACAAGGATTCCCCATGAGATTCATTAACATAGCTCAAATTAGGAAGAAAATAATGAAGAACACAAAATAAATCACAAAATAAAGATTGAATCCTAATTAAGCATGCAAACTCTCAATCCCATGGGGGAATTGGTGCCAATTTGATGTGAAAATTTGGCCCTTTCCCAATCCCTAAGATGCAAGATTCGATATGTAGACTTGATGATGAACTTTGATCCACTTTTGATGATGAATGATGAAGACTCCAAGCCAAATCTGCAAAAAATCCTAACTAAGAACTCAAATGATGGATGAGAATTGCTAAGTATTTTAGCATGGTAACTTTGCTTGGAATGTGGATGATGAAATAAGGATATGAGCTCTTTATTTATAGAATGCCAAGATGGATGAATGTACAAAATAGAGCAATGTGGGACTAACATTCATCCAATGGCATGATGCCACTTGTCAAGCTATGAATGGGCGGAGGATGTGCAAGATTTGGGGAATGTGCCAATAAATGCATGAATTTGAAATTCAAATTTGTTGAAATGACTTGAAAGGGGGGAAGAAAGAAAGCATTAAATGCCACTTGGCTCAAGGCAAAGGACATGTAAGAGATCTTAAATGCCTTGTTGGAAGGACTTATTCCCACTTGGATTTTGAATTCAAATTAGGGGAATATTCCTTAAAAGATGCCTTGTTGAAGGAAAATAGAAATTTAATAAATCAAATAAGTCTATTTTCATGTGCAAGTTGCAAAATCTAGAGGATTTGAGTGATTAGAATTAAATTTAATGATTAATTTAAGGGATATTTAAATTTGATTTAACAATTTGATTTAGATTTTGGATTAATTTAAATCAAAAGGAGAGAAATATGATAAGAGGCTAATTAAATAAAGATTTTGATTTATTTAATTAAAAGGGATGGTGTTAGATTAAATCAAATAAAGTTTTAATTTATTTAATTTAACAGATAGACTTTAGAGATTTAATCAAATAAATTGATTATTTAATTAAATAGGGATAATTAGATAAGATGAATTGATTTAATTAACAAGGGAAAGTGACTTAATTAGACAAAATAATTTATTTAATTAAGAGACGAATATTGATGAATTTAATCAGATAAGGGAATTTGATTAAACAGTTAGACCGAGGGATGATTTAGGAAGAAACGATGTTAGTAGATCAGAGTGATATCAATCTGTATATTTTCGATGTCTACATTTTGCCCCTCTTTGAAGCGATGCACTTGTTGCGTTGGTTCAAAGAATAATCTTGTTGAGATCAAAGTTCAAAATTCTCTGATTTTATGATGCCCCACTGTTGCCCCAGCAAGAAGAATTATGCTGGTATATTGCCCCCTCGAGAGATCGGGTGAAGAGGTTTGATTTGAGGGTCGATCTCTTGAAAAAAAAGGTTCAAGATTAGTTCAACTCGAATATTTGATGTAGACAGATTTGATGATGTAGAAAGTCATCAACCATGGGTAGTCTCATGCCTATTTTGATATATTACACACACTTGATCCTGATTTGTAGCATGACAATTACATTATTTATGATATACATGAGATGATTATGATGTTTGGGTGATATGATGATGCATGGATGATATGGATGCACATGATATGATATGATGATGATTTTATGATTATGCAAATAGATGATAAATGTATGGTTTATGAGATGTTTAGAATAACTAATCTATATTATGCAATGATGGGGATGAATGCATGTGGTATGATTAATGTTTTCTATATGGTATTATATGCATTATATAGAATGTTGATGGTTTGTGGATGCAAGATGGATGAAATGGTGATGATTTATGATTAACTGTCATGGTACCATGTTAGCGTGATTAGTAAGAAAAGAAGAAGTCCTTTCAACAAGACACATGATGACACAAATGCAGATGATGATGATGATTACCTGCCAAGGAATTGGGATTTTCAAAGGGCCAAATTTTCTTATGTTTGATAACACACGTGGTATGATGCATCAAGGTATAGAAAACTAGGATGGTGTGGTACTTAGTGTGATGGACTTTGACTCGACAATCAGATAGGAGTATTCTTGTTCACACCTGACATACGAAAACCTTGCTAGGATGTACTTCTGAAGTTTCAAACACCTTAGACCAAAACACGAAAAGGCAAACCTATCCTTGTAATAGTCAACAAGTTGCCCTAGACCTCTTCCATACACCCTAACAAAGCAAGTATTCGCCGAGGTTATATTACAAGAGCGTCCAACAAGCTCAACATACAAAAGATAATGATCATTGCCCCATTCCTACTTCTCTAAATCTGTTGTTTTGGGATATCATCGAGATGTCTTTGGAATGAGCGCAAAATAAGATAAGTCAAAAGAAAAAGACCAAGTAAATAGATAGACTAATGCTCTTTAATAAAGCTAACGGAAAATGATGTGTTTTCTAAGGATGATAAGCGAAACTTATTGCCAAAAGATAATGCCCATTGTAGGAAGGATTCATCCTAGGACATGTTAGTGGATGGCGGCACGCCATTTCGTTTATAAGGGATGATTGATATGGGACAAATTCAGATGATGAGTTACCAATACAAAGAGATAACCAACTTGCTTACTTACTGACTTAGACTTTAGACCCAACATTTTGAGTTATGCATTTAAACTGCTAGACTTGTTTCTGACTGTTTCACCAAAGGTTGACGATGACGATCAGTTTATTATGGATGGTGCTTATTGCCAGTGTAAGCGAGATGAGACGGATGGATTTTTCAAATATTTGGATGTTTTTGATGTTTTTGGAATATTTTGAGGTTGTTTTTGGTATTTTTTGATGTTTTCAAATGTTTTGATTTTCAAAATTTTAAAATGTTTTTTATGATTTTCTAAGATTTTGACCAAGAGACTAACCTAAAGACCTATCTTAGGGGCCTCGAGGGCTAATCAAAAGATTAGCCTTGCCTACGTTATATACGCAGAGACCACGTAGTTCGACTGACAACTTGACCAATTTACATATGAAGATTAACATGATGCGATGTCAGTTTATTATGACAGACTCTTATAGAACTGACCTAAATGTCTCGGGGGATGATCAAAGATCAACCTTGCCTACGTTCAAGCTCAGAGATGACGTAGTTCAACAAGACGACCTTGTTTTTGGCTTTTTGAATAAATTTTTGACCTATTTTTGGATTTTCTGATGTTTTGATGTTTTTGGATTTTTCAAATTTTCTGATGTTTTTGGATTTTCTGATTTTGAGGACTTTAAGACCATACACGAATCTGATATGATGAGAACGTGCCCCCAGCGTGATGCAATAGACTGCTCCGATAAAGGCAGGAAAAACTGACCTTGAGGATGGGCCGAGTAGTACTGGGAGGGATCATGATACGAACACATGACCAAGCTATGGTGTGGATGTGAGTGGATGTGTGATGGATGGAGATCTGAATGTGATGGATGATGGAAGCGAAATGGATGGATGATGCGAGATCAAGCCATAAAGATCCTGGTAGATGGAAAGTGCTTATTTATGCAAAGAGCCTTTGTTTGCCAGGTTTTCGCGAGGTACTTGCCTAAAGTGCCACGAAGTGGTTTTCACTAGAGGGCGATTTTTTCCTTTTCTATTTTTATCCTTTTTCTAATTTTTTGGATTTTTTTTTTTGCTTTTTTGATTTTTTTTGTTGTTACCAAGATGCCTGTTTGCCAGGTTTTCGCCGAAGTAACCATTTTTTCAGGACTTTTTCTGATTTTTCTGATTTTTTGGTTTTATACCTTGAAAGATTTAGGCATAAAACCTTTTGAGATGAGAGCTATTCATGGGCTCCTGTAGAGGTTCCCATTCGGGTGTTGATAGTTGATATGCCCCTGATTTGTAACTTGTTGTTATGATGAAAGGTCCTAACCAATTAGGTTCGAACTTGCCTTTGCTGCTGGGATTCAGGACATTCTTTTGATTTTCTTTTAAGACCAGTTCTCCGATTTGGAAAGTCCTACTTCTGATTCTTTTTTGTAGCTTCGTTTGAGTCTATTTTGATAGACTTGCAGATGATTCAAAGCATCTATGCGTCTCTCATCCAGTAACTCCAGCTCATTTAGTCTTGACACTCGGTAGTCCTCATCAGTGATGAGGTTTTGCAATGATATTCTAAGGGATGGGAGCTCGATCTCAATGGGGAGTACGGCTTCTGATCCATAGACCAAGGAGAATGGGGTGGCACTAGTGGGTGTGCGGATGCTGGTTCGATAAGCCCATAGGGCAGGATTAAGCTGCAGATGCCAGTCACGATCTACGTCATTAACTATTTTCTTGAGGATTTTGGAGGATGGTTTTGTTCGTGGCTTCTACTTGGCCATTGCCTTGAGGATAGTACGGGGTGGAGAAGCGATGCTGGATTTTGAATTTCTTGCACAAGTCGTGAACCTCCTAGTTCTTGAATGGTGTCCCATTATCTGAGATAATGGCTTGTGGAACACCGTAACAATAGATGAGATAGTTCAGGATGAATTTTGAGATTTTCTTCCCAGTGATATATGTCATGGGTATGGCTTCAGCCCACTTTGTGAAGTACTCAGTTGTAGTGATAATGAATTTGTGGCCATTGGATGAGGTGGGTGTGATTTTTCCAATGAGATCGAGTCCCCACTATGAAAAGGGCCATGGTGTGATAATCGGATGAAGCTCTTGAGTTGGAGCATGGATGAGGTCCCCATGCTGCTGACATTGTAAACACCTTTTAGCATGATCATGCGCTTCTCTTTCCATTGTGGGCCAATAATACCCCAGCCTCAGCAGTTTCTTGGCGATGGTCATTCCACTCGAGTGTGAGCCACATATACTATTATGAACCTCGATTAGAGTAGTTAATGCCTCCTCAACATTTAGACAATGTAACAAGGTACCTTCTATGCTTCTACAGTATAAGGTATCACTTAGGACGACGAATCTAGATGCCTTTTTGATAAAGGTTCGTTTTAGGCTCGATGGGAGGTCAGCGGGTATGACTCCTATGCGAAGATATGTGTAGATGTCATGATACCAACGATCACCAGGACCAACGATTTCACACACATATTTCGATTCCGGTACCTCAAATGTGGGAACGAGAAGCTGCTCGATTAGAAATTCATATTTCGGTATGTTGTGAGGGATGTCTACTAGAGACCCAATTGTAGCCATGGCGTCAGTGGCTCTGTTGTTGGTTCTTGGAATTTTCTCAAATGTTATGTCGATGAAGGATTCCTTTAGAGTCTCCACCAATTTTTGTATGGGGTTAGCTTGTCATCCTTTGTTTGATATTCATTATTGACTTGATTTATGATCAACTGTGAGTTGCCATAGACCTTGAGAGCTATGATATTCCATTGCACTGCTATCCTGAGACCTATAGTCAAAGCCTCATATTCTGCTATGTTGTTAGTGCAAGGAAATGCCAGTTTGTATGATCTTGGTATGCAGTCCCCCTGTGGGGTGATGAAGAAGACACCAGCTCCTGATCCATGTTGTGTATATGACCCATCGAAGTATAGTTTCCAGTGATCAGCAACATTGAGGTTAAAAATAGACTCATCTGGAAACTCCGAGACAAGGGGATTCTCAGAATACATAGGTGCTTCTGCTAATTGGTCTGCAATAACTTGACCCTTTATGGATTTTCTTTCAACATACTTGATGTCATATTCTGATAATATCATGACCCATTTTTCCATTCTGCCAGTTAACATTGCCTTTGATAAGAGATATTTAAGGGGGCCAATTTTGGCAATAAGCTTGATCTTGTGTGCCAACATGTAGTGTCTGAATTTTTGGGATGCAAACACTACTGCGAGGCAAGCTTTCTCGATGGAGTAATTTAGCTTGTGACTGACCATTGTCCTGCTGATATAGTATATGGCTCTCTCTGTTATGTTTTCATCATGCTGAGCCAAGAGAGCTCCAAGGGTTGCTGCTATTGCTGACACATATAAGATCAATGGCTTTCTCAGGATGGGTGGCATTAACACTGGTGGTGTCAGTAGGTATTCCTTGATTTTGTTAAATGTGTCTTCACACTTTGTATCCCATTTATACGCTACCCCCTTGTGGAGTAGGTGAGAATATGGATTCTGCTTGTCTGCTAGTTGTGCTATGAACCATCAGATGGATTGAAGTCAGCCTTGGAGGCCCCTCAGTTGTTTTGATGTCTTTGGTGCTTCCATCTCAAGGATTGCTTTTACTTTCACTGGATCCACCTCGATACCCCTCATGGAGACTATGTATCCTAGTAGTTTACCTGATTGTACGCCGAAGACACACTTCTTGGGATTTAGTCTGACTTTGTATTCCTCCAGTCTATCAAAGATAGCACCTAGGGTTGCTATATGGTCTTGTCTTTTTCTTGACTTAGCTAGAATGTCGTCGACATAGTCTTCGACTGTTTTGTGAATCATGTCATGGAATATTAGTGTCATAGCCCTTTGGTAGGTTGCTCCTGCATTCTTTAGGCCGAATGGCATCATGTTCCAGCAATAGGTCCCCCATGGACAAGTGAAAGCCGTCTTGTGTTGATCTTCTTTTGCTATCATGATCTAGTTGTATCCTGAAAATCTGTCCATAAGTGATAGCATCTCATGCCCTGCTATCATATCTACTATCATGTTGATGTTGGGGAGCGGGAAATCATCCTTGGGACATGCTTTGTTCAAATCTCTAAAATTTATGCAGATTTTGATAGCTCCGTCAGGTTTTGAAACAAGTACCAAATTTGATACCCATTCTGGATAATCGATTGTTCAGATAAATCCTACATCGAACAACTTTTTGAGCTCCATTTTGACCAATAAGGCTATTTGAGGATGCATTTTTCAGAGTTTTTGTTTGATGGGCTTTGCCTCTGGATACATTGCTAAATGATGGACAACTGTCTTTGGATCAAGTCCTGGCATATCAGCATAACTCCATGCGAAGTTTATTTGTCTTTCCCTTAGGAATACTGCTAGGAGTTCTTGCTCTCTGATAATAGTGATTCCGCATAGAATGTGATATTGGGGGTCACCTCTATTCCTAGGCTGACTGGGTTGCATTTTTCAGCCAAGACTACTGATTTCTCCTGATGAATAGCTCTTAAGGGAAGATTTAATCCTTCATCCTCAGGCACCTCAGAGAGGCTTTCACCATTGGATACGTCCTTTCTTTTTACTATTTTGTTGTTGGAGAGTGCCACAGTGTGGTTTTCACTCAAGGACTTAGATATGATTCTTAGTTTCTCACTTTTGCGACTGAAGGATTCAATCGTTTCCCCATAATAGGCGTGTGTGTCCAACTCCATTATAAATCCTTCCTTGTGATCTCCATCTGGAATGTTATCCCTCAATCCCATGAATTCTGAGAGTGCTTCATCATTTTCGAATGTATCAAGAACTGGTGGTCCTCATTGGTCATGGTTGATCAGTTGGGGGTAGACTAAATGAATCTCATGATTTTGACTATCTGGTTCAAAGGATATGGTACTAATCATACACATGGTGGTATCTTCGAATAGCCTAGGTAGATTGGATAAGGTATCTTCATCATCGCTACTAATGTAGGGCTCAGTTATAAAATTATGTACGTCTCTACCTGTGACTATGGGTGAGTGTAGTTGTACTATTACTAGCTGAGGAGAAACATTAGCGGCTCTAACTGGAGGACTTTGACCATGTATGGTTATTCTCAGAGGGGTACATCCAAGACCAAGATTTGTTATAGGTCGCATCTCAGGCATGATTGGTATTAAGAGCCCATTGTCATTTTGTCCCAGTCTTTGATTTTGGTCATAGCCCATTGCAAGCATCATGTGTAGGCCCTTGCTTCTTTCATCCATTGGTAAATTAGCTGCTAGTCTTTCATCTTGATACATGTGAGATAGATCTGCTTCAATGACCTCATGACAAAGGTCTCCCCATCTTGTGAATTCAAGATAATCCTCAGGATACGTTTGTGATGTGGAAGCTTGATTTTCTTGTGGGTGTCCCCATGATCTCGGAGATTGTGGTAACTCTCCTATAATGAAAGCATTGTTAGGGAGTTTGTAGCTTCCACAACCATCCTCCCAGATGATGAGCTTGATATCGGATATGGTGGGAATGGCGGGTGTCTCTATCGTAGAAGTGGATGTGAGAGTGGCGGGATCGATGTATGATGTGGATGGGCCCTCATCATTTTTTGGTACTTGGGGGATTTTGTAATATTTGGCTTCAAGGTTCTTGCAGTATGAAAACGGCTCAGGATCTCCATGGACGGTAACCTCTTGTCCATTATGTGTGAATTTCACACATTGGTGGTGTAGATGTCTAAATTTGGACACTTAATTTATCCAAATTCATCCCCTTTCGTCTTATTTTTGTTAATTAAGTAATACTACTATTATTTAATTAATATCTTTAATTCTGCCAAATCCCTAAGGTATTTAATCAATAATACCTTATCTATTTAATCCTCCTTCCATCAATTGAATTAAATAAATATTCCATTTATTTAATTCCCTTCATGTCACATCCTCCATCATTTTTATCTTATCCTAATCCTTCTTCTAATCCCATCATTAGGGTGTGCACATGCCTAATCCTTGATTAGGAGGTGTCACATCCTCCAACTTTTGCAAGTTGGCCTCTAACCTCTCTTAGCCACCTAACCTTCCTCTAACCCCTCATCAGCTAGCCTAATCAACCTCTCAAGGAATTTTTAATTCCTTTTATCCTTCCAAGGAATATTAAATTCCTTTTCTCTTCCCCATGTCCTTTATGACATGTGTCCTTGAGTCAACCCTCTTAAATGCCTTTCTTTTTTGACAAGGCATCTCCCTTCCCCATGTGATTTTTTAATTCACCTTTTAATCCCCTAATGCCTTTAAGGAATTTTAAATTCCTTCTCTCATCCCCATAAGGATATTTGAGGAATTTTTAATTCCCCACTTGTCCTCTCACCCACATGGGACAAGTACCTCCTTTATGAGGAGATCTTGTCCAATCCCAAGGTACTTTGTACCCCTCTCCATGTCATGTCCTTCTCCTTCCACCTCATGTCCACTTCACCTTTTAGGGGCTATCTCATTATACACATGTCCAGAGATGTGAGGGCTTGTGAGTTCTCAACTCACCTTAGCCCTACATCTTGATATTTGGTGGATCAATCTTGACCACCATCCATTTCCCCTAGGATTTTCAAAATCCTATAAATACCCTCTTTCTCTCATTTTGGAGAGATCATTTGTGCTAATAATAAACTCTTACAGTTTGTTTCTCAGCCTCTACTTAGCCATTTTCACATTTTCATCCACTTGCATCCATCTTCGCATCCTCATCTAGCTTGCATCTTGCCATCCAAGGGGCATACGTCAAGATCGAAGGGCCAACCAAAGGATCGACTCAGCATAAAGGTATAAAGTTCCATTTTGTGGCTTTGTCTTGTTTTGTTTCTAACTTAGGCTAATCTTGAAGTGTAGGTTGTTTAAGTTGTTTATTTGCACTCTTTTAACTTGTTGCTTGCTTTCCAACCATCTAATTTGACCTATCCGCGAGGTGGAAGGTTGATGCTACAGCTTTCATCGCATGAATCCATGGGCATCCCAGGAGGATATTGTATGGCAATTCGAGGTCCAAGACCTAACATGTGGTTTCCATGAGTGTTGGCGCTACTTGGATAGGGAGCTTAATTGTGCCTTGAGACACTCTTTCTTGGTCATCATATGCTCTTATTGTGATTCCCTTGCCTTTGTCGATGGAATCTTATGATATTTTCAACTGTTTGATGAGGCTAAGAGAACAGATGTTCAAACCTGCACCTCCATCCACCAAGACCCTTTTGATTTTTCTTTTGTTTACAATGACCTCCAGGCAGTGGCCCGATTGTGAGATGGTTGGGCTGGAAATGTTAGTCGAGAAAACATAAGGTGGGTGTTATGATGTTTCCGACCATAGCTTGGAATTGTTCCTTGTCGAGGTCTGCTTGGGGATGGTAGATGAAATTCGCGGCTTCCTCGAGGGATCTTTTTATCGTTGATGGGGTGCAACAACCATGATGAGATGTGTCTTTGTGCTACGAGTTGGTCTACAACATTGTAGCTATCTGGAATGGCTCTTGATGTAGGGACTCTATTTGGTTGGGATGATCTTGCAATGGTGACTTTGCCACCTATTGGTGACTCCACAATCTTGACATGGGCACCGATTAGTGATGACATGTAGTTTTTCATTGAGGGAGTTGGCAATAATTGTTTTCATATACGCAGTTACACTGCCTTTTCCTTTATCCTTATTATTCCCTTTGTTGCCATGATTTGGCATCGGATTCATGTAGATTTTAAGATCCTGAATCCCAGTAGGTGCTTCCACATTTATGATTCTTTTGTATCAATGAGATCCTTGTATGATGTTCTTGAGTCTCATGCAATTATTTGTGGTGTTGCCTTTGATTTTGTGGAATTCACATAGTTGATTCTCATTGTACCAAGGAGGTTTGACATTAGGTTCTTGGTAATTCTCAAATGTAGAAGCTTGGATGAGTTTTTCGTCGATTAGCTTTTTCACTTGAGTAATCTCGAGTGGGTTCCCCCAAAGTAGGTGTTTCGTTTAGGGTATGTTTGCAGTGGTCCCTCTTGGTCATTTAGGTTATTGACGGTGGGATTATTGTTGGATTGATGCGTTGTGTGATGAATATTTTGATTTGTTGTTTGGATTTTTTGTGTGTGTGTGTGTTTTGGCGCAGACCACTAATGACCACCTTGGCATCTACAACACCATCATTAGTGACATTTTTGTTTCTCACCCACGTGTGAGGTTTATCATTGTAGTTTGATGATGAGCCATTGTTTTTCGGTTTGTGATATGATGTTGATTCGATGGGTTGAGTCACAAGGGCTCTTTCGATGCTAAGTGCCTTGGTGATCAATTGATCATATGTGGTGATACCCTGAATCTTGAGATGAAATGATAAGCGACCTTCAAGGTTGGTGATGATTGTGCAGACTTGTTGTTCTTCTGGCATGGTCCACTTGCTCCGATTGGCCTTGGATTGCCATCGTTGAAGGAATGAAGTGAAAGATTCATTCTTCCCTTATTTTAGAGCGTATAGTTCTTTAAGACTAACATCCATTGCAATGTTACCTGCGTAGTTCTTAATGAATGCACTTGTAATCTCTTGGAATGTTCTAATGCCTATAGGTAAGCGAGATAACCATTCTATAGCAGGACCTGCCAAGCTTCTAGGAAATAGCCGCATCAGATACGTATCGTCATATGCGACTTCCATGCAATGCACCTGTAATTCCCTGATGTGATCTTTAGGGTTTCCTGTCCCTCGATATTTGTCAAATTTGGGGATTTCAAATCCCGTAGGGAATGGTTTCATTTCTAAGCTCCTATCAAATGGATAGGGAGACAAGTTGCTTTGCATTTTGGTTGTTTCCCTAATTGAAGATCGAGCACTTGTTGCGAGAGCAATCGGAGGTGTCGTCCACATCATCTGAATTGATTGGAATGAAGGTGTTTTAGGGTGTATCATGATGCGTGGTTTGGATAGATGGATTGGTTGAGCGCATTGTTCAATGAGTATTGGTATTATGTTGTGGCCCGGTAGTAGGCTTCTACTTGCTTTTGGATGAACAAGTAGCATTTGTTGCTCTTGTTGTTGTTGTTGTGTGCTGGGTTGTGCTTGTTCCAACAAGCATTTGTTCTACTTGTTGTTGTTCCCACAACCGCACTTGTCGTTAGGCTACGGTCTGGCGCCTCTTGCTACTCTTGGTATTGCTTTTTGTGCTTGTTAGTACGCTTGCAATTCGCGCGTTGCTTGTGTAAGAAGTTGTACTTGTGCTTGTGCTTGAGCTTGTGCTTGGGATTGCGCTTTTGCGGCTTGTTGTTGTTGTTGTAATAACGCTTGAGATTATTGTGATTGTATTGCAGCTTGTGCAGCTTGAGCGGCTTGTTGCACAGCTTTTTGTTTTTTCACTTGTTGATAGCCTCTTTGGAAACAACTTGCAATCTTTAGCGTCCGAATTGGTTTGATGTGGTGAATGTTGGTGGTGGTGGGGGTGGTGGTAGATGATGATGTCGTGTTGATATTTTGTGTGTTGGATAATGGTATTGATGTGACTGGTCCTTGTGAGACCATGCTTTGTGATGATGTGGGGGTGTTTAATGATGTCGCCATTGCTTGCGTATTTATCGTTTGTTGTTGCGATATCAATGATAAATTTTGAGCATTTGGTGTGATGCTTTGATTGATGGTTGGGATGTAGGTTTGATTGATACTTGGTAGGGGAGGAAGCTCTAAACCAAGGAGTGATGCGGATGATAATGGCAATGGCGGAAGAGGTGGGAATGTAAGGGGCGTGAGTTGTGAAAATGTCATGGTGTCGAATAAGCCCCCTAGTCCAAATGTATCTCCCTCTTCTTGTGAATTTTTGAGAAGAGGTGTTTGTGGTGCTGCGTGAAAATATGATGATGACGGATCGTGATGGAATGTGAGAGGAACACTCTTGTGTAATGGGTTTTCGGGTATGCTTTGTTCCAAGGTAGTGTTTGTGTCCAAACTTTGATTATTAACAAGGGGATGTGATTGAAGAGCATTGAGTATTGTGTTTCCCTTGTTGACATTTGGTTGGGTTGGAGAAAATGATGTCGTGATTTGCGGAATGTTTTGTGTGACTTTTTGAGATGGAGGTGTAGATGAGATGGGGATGGTGGATGAGATTGGGCGAAATGATGTGTCCACGATAGTACTTACATCAAAATCTGACAACTTGGCCCCTTGTTTTGCTAGTTCAAGCTTGTACAACGAAGGGTTAAGTCTCATCATAATGTTGATGATTCTATGGTTGTCTGGATTTTGGAGCATTTCTACCATTTCCTCGCGAGACATTTCAAAAGTGAGGTCCTCTCCTTGATTTTCTTATTGGGGATGTTGTGTTGATGAGAGGGTCAATGGGTTGCTTGATTCCGTTGGATTCATTTTTGCATTGGTTTGGCTAAGGTCACTTGAAGCGGGTGTTTCTTTGTTGGCTTCGATACTCTTCTTGTATTGAGATCTTGTTTGGACCATAAAACAAGGATCAAGAATATGGGAGATGAATCTCTTGATTCTTTGGATTGATCTCTATTTTATGTCCCAAAGTGAAAGTTTTTAGGATGCTTTTTGAGGATCAAAGGTCATGATATGATGATGATACTAGGGATGGATAATATGGATGTTCTTGACTTTTGATCAATCTTGAATGAGACACTAGGCTTTAGGACTTTGGATTTTGATTTTGGATTTTGAGATTTTTAGATTTTGTCCTTGACTTTTGATTATGCTTTTGATTTGGATTTGGATTTTTTGAACAAAAGATCCTAAGATGTTGGATGATGATCTAAGGGATAACTTTGTCCAAAGGATGATAATTTGAGTATGTGTGAGGAGAAGGATGCATCTACCCACATCTACTCAAACAAGATGATTGTTTCACTAAGCATATGGAGAAGGATTCACTACATACACTAAGCTAGACAAGATGGTTTTGATAACTTTGATTAAGCATATGCAAAAGGATGCATTTACACATACCTAGCCAAAGGTGTTTTTTGATAATGTTCTCAAGGATTTTGTCTCAATGATTTTGATGATGGTTTGGATTTTTCCATAAAGCCTAGTATCAAGGATTATTTCAAGATTTATCAAAAGGTGATGATGAGGTGGATTTTGTTTTGATGTATGGATGAAAGATTTTGATAATGTCTTGATCCTAAGATGAACCTAAAAGGACACTTTGTTTGCCAATACCTAGGTATTGAAGAGCATGCATATGCTTCCTAAAGACCTTTGTAACCAAGAAATGATTTCATTTGGACATGCATTTTCAGATTTTCAAACAATGATTTGTGCTTTGGGATTGTAAAGTCTTCAAAACACATGAAAGTTCATTTTGCTTAGCTTTGCTTAATGTCTTTATTTTACCAAAAGCACTTTCTTCAATTAGGTTTTCAAACTAAGATGTCCAATGTCTTAATTTCTTCAAACCCCACAAGATATGTTATGTGGAAATTTAATGAACTTAAGGCAAGGGGTTTTCCTATTGTTTACTTAAGAAGACAAATTGAGATTTAATCCAATGCTTAGAAACCTCTAAGGATGTAAATCCCAAGGGAAAGCAATAACATATGGATTGAGTCAAGTGTATTTGTCTTCAAAAGGGTTTGAAATTTGGATGATGTTAAGTGTTTGTTTCCATGGTGTTTTTGAACAAGCAATGCATTTTGTAACCCAAGAATAAGTACAATCCTATGGATGTGTAAGACAATATTTGTTGGGTTCCCACTTGGACAAGTCCAGCTACACCTATCTCTAGCGGATGGTTAGATGCTTGACCCCACTGGCTCCCCTCCATGGCACTCACTTATATGGGGCAGCCAAGTATCAACACCCATGAAACTCCCATGCCATGCTTTCCATCTCTACTAGAAGACCGTAAAAGTGTGGGGTGGCTTCAGAACGACCGTTCTTGCACCAACAAATCGATAAAGGATTTTGGAAAATTCTAGCACATGGGTTTTAGTAAGGACTTTCCGTTCGTAGGAGTTGACCCAATGTGGCAAGAGTCCCCTTTCAGATCCATCTTGTCGAAGTCAACCACGTGATATTCGTGTTTCGTCCAATATCCACATTTATATCCCGACTGGAAATACTCTTGGCTTTAGAGTGTTATCGGTTGAGTCGTTCCCTTGGGTGAGTACTTTTTCCCCAAGGCAGGCCCTCTAGGATAAACAAAAGCAAATGAGGAACAAAATCTGTAACTCGATCAATCGTTGATAGCAACAAAGAGAGAGAATGTACGCGAAAATTACCCCACTCACACTCACAAAAAAAGTTTGTTCAATTTTAAGCCCAAATCGAAGTGTGGAGGTGATTGCTTTGTCTTAACCCAAAGTCATGGAAAAAACCTTTTGATTCTCAAGATCGCTATAAAGCACGAGAGAAGCGCATACGTCCTTTTCCAATGGATTTAGTCTAAGTAAGCCCTCACAAACAAACAAAGCTACACTTGTTCTTTTTAAACCCTCAAAGCAATGTGTGAGTTCATTTTAGAGCAGAAAATCACAAGTGAAAAGACATTTGTTCAATTGTTTAATCCATAAACGAAATCTAGTAAGTTGTTGATTCTAAGGTTCTTTTTAATCCTTTTGCAAGAAATAAAAAAAAAGAATCCTTTTTAAACCCAAATGAAAGCTAGTGTCCTAAAGAAAGAGAAGGATGACAAATTCTTGAAGAAGTGTTAAACAAACACTTAAGTGTTAAAAAATACTTTGATTAGACAAAATATCATCCCCATGCTCCTCTTTCTTTTGATTTCGATTCCCAACCTACAAAAGTGATCAAAATGTTAGATGAGATCAAAAACAAAAGGATATAGGGGTTAGATGAATCATTTACCAAAACACCTTAAAACTTAGCCAAGTTATCATGTGTTTTTACTTTAGATGCAAATTTAAAAATTTTAACTCATTAATAGTTAAGAAACAACTACACCATTGCATAGCTTATGAAATTCTACCCTATTTAAAAAAAAAAAGCATCAAAAAAGACTTTTGTATGACCAAGATATGGTCATTTTAAAAGTAACTCATGGGCGCTAAAACAGTGATCATGGGCGCTATAACAGTGATCATGGGCGCTAAAATAATGATCAAGGGCGCTAAAAGAATGATCATGGGAGCTAAAAGAATTATCATGGGCACTATAACAGTGATCACGGGCGCTATAACAGTGATTATAGGTGCTATAACAGTGATCACGGGCACTAAAACAGGGATTTATGAACAAAACTGTAAAAAATGGCAAAAATTTTAAAAAACATGTTAGAATTTGTCGATCAACCCTCCTTCTAGCACCAAAATGTGAACCCTCAATCTATGTACCTGCAAAATAAAGACAATAAACATCTTAAGTTATATTTTGCAAGCATAAACAAGGATTCCCCATGAGATTCATTAACATAGCTCAAATTAGGAAGAAAATAATGAAGAACACAAAATAAATCACAAAATAAAGATTGAATCCTAATTAAGCATGCAAACTCTCAATCCCATGGGGGAATTGGTGCCAATTTGATGTAGAAATTTGGCCCTTTCCCAATCCCTAAGATGCAAAATTTGATATGTAGACTTGATGACGAACTTTGATCCACTTTTGATGATGAATGATGAAGACTCCAAGCCAAATCTGCAAAAAAGCCTAACTAAGAACTTAAATGATGGATGAGAATTGCTGAGTATTTTAACATGGTAACTTTGCTTGGAATGTGGATGATGAAATAAGGATATGAGCTCTTTATTTATAGAATGCCAAGATGGATGAATGTCCAAAATAGAGCAATGTGGGACTAACATTCATCCAATGGCATGATGCCACTTGTCAAGCTATGAATGGGTGGAGGATGTGCAAGATTTGGGGAATGTGCCAATAAATGCATGAATTTGAAATTCAAATTTGTTGAAATGACTTGAAAGGGGGGAAGAAAGAAAGCATTAAATGCCACTTGGCTCAAGGCAAAGGACATGTCAGAGATCTTAAATGCCTTGTTGGAAGGACTTATTCCCACTTGGATTTGAATTCAAATTAGGGGAATATTCCTTAAAAGATGCCTTGTTGAAAGAAAATAGAAATTTAGAGACAAATATTGATGAATTTAATCAGATAAGGGAATTTGATTAAACAGTTAGACCGAGGGATGATTTAGGAAGAAACGATGTTAGTAGATCATAGTGTGATATCAATCTATATATTTTCAATGTCTACAATATTGTAGTTCCTTTTTTTCACATTTACATCTTCATATAGATTTCACACACTTCATGTTTTACATTATGCTAAAACCATATCCCATACATCCACCACCCTTCACAAATTATGTTTCCTTCTATAAATATCCTCCACAACAAATATGAAACTTCTAATTAAGTCAACTCTAGGATGACCCTTAGATGTAACAATTGATATTGCACAAGTCGACATCAGAACATATCCAAAGTGAAAGAACTTTGATTGCAGATCAACACATGCTATGTTGAGGCCTAAGGGAATTTCCACACATTCTCCAAAATGATATTAACTAATCAAGGTCAACCGCAAACGAAGAAAACAAGTCATGTTGGACTGATTAGTACAAGTCCGTCAACATTGTGAAAAAATTGAAAATGGGGTAGATTAGGTGCTTTCATATGGTTTCAGACATAGGGCACACCCGCTTTCCAATTATTTCATTGAAGGATAACCCTAGAGATCTCAATGCAAAGGGGAAAGAGATCTTGCAATAGGGTTGTCGTAGAGGTTGATTGTAAACTAATAAGGGGTTCACCACCAAGTTAGGACTTGGAAAGAAAAATGAAATACAAGATGTAATGTTAAACCCTAATATGATAGAATGTTTCACTAAATGACCTAGAAATGTAAGTAAAAAAAAACAAAATGCTGCAAGATGAAATGTGTGCACTTGGGAATCTGGAGATGCCTGGATGGAGCTCTGAAATGATGGAAGTTTTGACTTTAATATTGACTGGGGCTCATATGCCAAGCTGGGCGAATCAGTCCCAGATTTGGATTTCTATGAAGGAACAAGAATTTGACAAATGGGTATCCAAATTTGTATGAATCTAAATTTTGACCTAAACTGGAACTCATACACCAAAACTGGTGAATCAGTACATTTAGGGTTTTCTGAAACTTCAAGGTTTGAATCTAGTATTCAAGGTCTACTTTGTGCTTCCCAATTGATATCCAGATTTGAAACCCTGATTTGCAACCTGTAGAAGTTTTCCAAGTATCTCTAATACAAGGTGACAACTTTGACAACTTTCTCCAAACTTGCTCATTAATGTATCTTTAATCTAAACCTACAAATCACACACTAGAGAGAGGGAGAAATGTTATTTTGTTAGTGGGTAGGGGTTTTCCTTGGTCAAACCCCATTTTGGTAATCAAACCTTGAAATGAAATGAAATATGAATGGAGAATGATGAATGAACAAAATATGATGTTGTAACTCACCAAACCCTAGCAATAAAGTGTTGCAAACATGCATGAAATGTCTCCAATGGATGTAAATCTTGACTCTTTTCTTGAATAAGATAGATCTTGAGTGAAATGTTAGCTTGAATCATAAAACACTACATCACAATTGTTCGCTCCAAAACAAACATAATGCATGCAGACTTTGACATGACACTTGATACTTGAAGAATGCTCTCAAATTCTTGATAATATTGCCTTGAATTCTCTTGAATGCTCTTGTGAACTCAAACATGCTATTATGAATGTTTACACAAAATTTTTAGGTGAAAATGAGTGAAATAACCTTGTGTTTATACTTAATTATGCAATAATTCCCAAAATTACAACACTACAAACTGGCATTAGATCTAGGAGGATAAAATCCCACCAAAATTTGAATTAATTTTAATTTTGGGCCACATGGGACTCATTCACCCAAGGTGGTGAATGAGTCCCATTAGGCATAATTTATGGAACCAAATTCAAAAATATGTAGAAAGGTGTAAAACTAGGATTGGGACACAAAACCCTAGGTGGGACTCATTCCCAAGGTGGTGAATGAGTCCTAGACCACCAAATATGGGCCACACAACCTGAAAACACTTGAATTATTATTGGATGTTGATTTGTGTCAGGATTATCCTAAAACAGATGCAGAATAAGGCTAATTAAAGCATAAAGAAGCCCAATTATTTATGAAAACTCTAGAAAAGTGTGAAAGTGTGTTACAACACTTTAAATGAGGCATGATTAAGTTTAAAAAAATATTTATTAGGTTCAGTTAATCAATAAAACCCTAGAAAAGTGTGAGTGTGTTACAACACTTCACAACACTTTAACAAGATACCATTTTAAGTTCATTAGTTCACAAGATCCCAAGACCTAATGTGAATGTTTCAAACACTTTACAACACTAAATCAAGGCACCATTAATCTTAGTTTACAAGGAGGGCCCAAACAAGCAAGAAAATGTGATACTTTTTCCATTGCCACATATTGTTACTTCTTGACTTCATGCCACCAGGGAGATACCAAAAACACCATGCAAATCAAGATATAAAAAATGTGGGTAATCTCCAATATCCCTACAACCTCTTTCAAAAGGATTTGATCATTAAATACTGGCACAACTTGAAGAAGCTTACTGAAATTGTAGAAACAAAGTATTCTGGATCAACTGTAACATACTGGTAATTGAAGATTAGGCCTACTAATCTCCAACACACTTGATACTATGAGATAATGTGTTTTGATCACTACTGATCATGTCCTCAAATTTTTAAGACCAAGCCTACATCTCTAGAGGAATGTGGAGCATTCCAGCCAGCCTCTATCATTGCATTACACTATTAGGGTACAAACAAGAACACTTTCAACTATAACTTTGATTACGAAAAGCATGAGGACTTGATTTCCTAGATATAATATTTACATAGCATGACCATCAATTCCTTTGAATCGTAGGATAAAATCTTACACAATGAATGGATGCAAAACAAATAGACATGATACTGCTATAGGGTATACACAGTTAGTGCCTTAGCCAAAAATCTTCAACATGCAGTATATGAACCCGAAATGATATCAAGGGAGACATATTTTAGACACATTAGAACATGAGTACCATCCTTCACAACATACTTAGTTACCATATTGGTCATTATTCTTGCTTGTACAACCCTATAGACTTGCTTCAACTAATATCTCAACATGACAACTATCACCAAAGAGTGTTCATACTTCAACATCACATCTGACATCAATGAAACCCCATATAGGGTTGACATCAATGACAACACTTATTTCCAATAGGGAGCTAACCAACCTTATGGGAGTTTCCATTACTCCATCCCAAAAATGCTCCATACTTACTGAAGACTTGGCCATCAAGAGCGATCCTTTAAATACCAATCCGTGTGTGGTAGGGCTTGTCAATTGAAGGCTTACCAAGATTACAATGTGTCTGTACAACCAATCTGGATTGGAGGATCATCCCTTATTCATCTTGCATGAGAAAAATATGGGCTTAATCAATGCTTCACCAAACTCCCAAGCTAGCCCATGTGTTGTTGAGTTTAAGCTATCCTGAGTTGGAAAGACCACTTAATTAAAAAAATTATCCATTTGTCAAATCCATCTAGGTTGAAAAGTTGTAGGATTAATGCTCCATTAATACTCTACACTTATCCCAATGGAAATTTATAGGTACATAATTCATACTACATCCACCCACTTGTCTTGTTATTGAATCACTTCTCCTTCCTGGTTCAAAAAATGGAGTGTAGAGTAGCACCTAAGCACCATGTATCTTCGATCTAGCCCTACCCACCACTTGTCTTTCCCATGCTCCTTACCATAATAAATAACACAAAAGGATCTTGGAAGGAGTGTGCAGGCATCACGTGATCCAATGGAAAAGATTTCATGCATAACAACGCCTCAATGGTAGCCCATTCTAACCTTTGTAACACATAAAAGGGCACATAAAAGGCACCAAGTAAAGTGTCCTAGAGCCACATGTCCACTCCTCATACCTCACCACAACTAAATCTCAAAAATTATACTCGAGTATGTGGATGAGCGACATGTGTCTTGGGATCAAGTCACAGAGCTTTGAGTGCTTGTGACTGCTACCCAAGTAGAAGCTAACATCTGATATATCCCCCCTTGTGCAACCAACACTCGTCGACACTCAAACATTGAGAATTATTGCTTAGGGACACCAACTTCCTTCAACCCCTGACAGAGGAGGGATAATATTGTTTCCTATGTACACCATCTGCCCCCAAATTTGCTAATTTTCCACTTTTGAATTGGCTTCCCTATAAGTATGACTAATTGTATAACACTCAAAATTCCCTAGCAACTCAAACATTTTTTCCAATAGTTCTTGTAGCTTCCAATTGATATTTTTCCTGATTTAAGAGCACTTATCACCAAAGAAGAATCCCATTCTATTTCAATGCTTCTAAGCCTTAATTCATGGAAAAACTAAAGCCCCTATAACACTTCCTAAAGTTTCACCAAACTGTTCATCCCATCTGGTAGGGGGGACACCAATTCCCCCACTATAGCCCTACTTGAATTATGGATTATGAAACTTGCACCCAACCTACCATGATTCCCTCTTGATGCTCCATCAAAATTCAACTTGGCCCTTGCTAGAGCAGGAGATCTCCAAACCGCCTTGGCATGAAGATCTTGCTTTCCCCTCACCTCCCTATTACCAAATTCTAGGATTTTGATACCAAACCACCCAAGTCTCAATTTCACATTTGATTTCGTGAATACCACTTTATGAGGATTTATCCTTGCCACCCTACTATTCACAATCTCAAATATGATAGCCTCTACCTTGTTCTAGAAAGAAGAAGCATTTATTTCCTTGCCTTAGAATATTCTCCTATTGTGTTCCTTCCAAATATCCCATACAAAAATGGATGGGATTATTAGACAAATGAACGACTATAGTTTTTTCTTTTTTAATAGCGGTCAAGATTTGAAGAGGGACAAGATATCATTTGGTAGTGCCCCAACCCATCCCAGCTTTGTGTAGAGCCATTTCAATAGTTTTAAGTAAAGGGACAACTCAGTAGCAGATTATTTGCATCTTCCTCACTTGGTTTGAACATCACAAACCATGATGGACCATGATAGCTCATTTTACCAAACCTATCTATAGTTAAAATCCTTCCCTAAATTGAATTCCAAGAGAAGGCCCCCAATTTTAGGAAGCATCTGATATCCCAACATAGTTTCCATGAAAGTGACATCCTCCCATCCTATTTCCCCAATGCTAAGAAATAATCCTTACTGTTGTACTACCTGAATCTTGTAGTAGTCTAGACCAATATGTCCTTCCCATCCTAAAGGGTTATGGTTCTAATCTTGAGGATTGACTATAACTATGAGATATAAGTGGTTGGAAGATCAAACCTACTAAAGTCCTTCCATTATCAGCTACAAATCCCATCAACACGGTTGATCTCCATATAAGCACATACCTTCACTCCCCATAGTTATGAAAGGAATTTTCTTGTGTGTTGCATGCTTTCCATTCTATAAATAATGGGAAAACATCCCCCATGAGTCCTCACAAAATAGAGCAAAGCCACCATCATGAATGTCCCAAGATAAGAAATATGTGATTAGTGACCTATCTTTCACCATGAAGTTCTAGATTCTCAAACCTTTAAAAAGAGTGGCGGTAATGAAAATGCCATTCTCAATTTCATCCCTGAGATATTTTTCTAAAGAATTCACACCCATTTTGAATTGCTCTCAGTATACATCCTCCAGACCAATTTGGCTCCTAAGGCTTTATTTTTCCTCAAAAGATCCCTTAAACTAGCTCCCCCAAGCTCCTTTGATTTATAGATTCTATCCCATGCTACCAACGCAATTTTTTTCTTCTTTGCATATCCTTTCCAAACTAAATTCCTCATATTTTGGTTTAAGGTCTAATATATACCCTTGGGAAAAGCTAGACATGACAATAGATATAATGGAAGCGTAAAAATTACAGCCTTTAGCATTACTAGTCTACTAGCCCATGATAACCATCGCCCCTTCCATGATGACATTCGAGTATTTATCTTGTTTACCAAGGGATCCCATAGCTTTCCATTGCTCACACCTTTTGCTAAGGGAAAACCAAGGTATGTGCATGGAAATTACCCTTTCCTAAATCTCATGATTCTAAGGATCTCTTGCTTTGCGTAGGGAGGTATGAAATAAATATACTTTAGATTTTTCTTCACTTACCTCTTGAAAAAATTCCTTTGAATAGAGATCTAGTAGTCCTTTCATCTGATGAGATTCATAGCACTTCATAGTGCCAAAAAGAATAGTGTCATCTGGGAACTACTAGTGGGTTACCACTGGTACATTGCTCATGAATTGTATTCCTTCTAGCTACCCAAATCCTATTGATATGCTAATTTCCCTTCCTAGAGCATCCACCATGATGATAAACAAGAAGGGTGAGAGAGGGTCCCCTTGATTGATTCCTCTAGATGCCTTAAAGAAACCTTCTAGTGTGACATTCATAATTATTGAAAATATGGGACTAGCTATGCATTTGAAGATCCAATTTATCCATTTTTTGTTGAACCCAAAGCCTAAAAATATTTGCACAAGAACCTCCAATCCACCCTATAATATTATTTTTTAACATGTCTAATTTTAGTAGCATGTTATTTTTCTTGATCCTTTGAATACAGTGAATGGATTCCTATGCTATGATGGCCCCCTCCAAGATTCACTTCCCCGATATCAATCTTAATTGCTCCTCAAAGATTCTCTCTGGCACTATCTTTTTTTGTATATTTGCAACTACCTTCGCCATAATTTTGTAAAGGTGTTACAAAGGTCTATGTGTTTGAACTCATCAATAGATGAAGGTTTCTCCTTCTTGGGAATCAAGGCAATAAAATTATTGTTCAATTATCTTAGTACCATTCTTGAACTCCTTGAGTATTGTATGGTAGCTATCGCTTTATCACCCACTATGCTCCAACATTTTTGAAAGAAGGGAGCAAGGAAACCATCCAGTTTGGGAGCCTTGTTCTGATGGAGCTGGAAAGCTACAATTTTTATTTCTTTCATTGTGAAATTTCTCATTAGCAACCTATTTTGTTCTTCATTGAAAAGTCAAGGGATAACCCCTAGAATATGATTTTGTGTTGCAAGATTTGAAACTTCAATGTTATTTAACAAATTCTTAAAATAAGTATCTACTTCCCTGGAAATGCCCTCAAGGGTCTCAAAATTTGAACCATCCACTCCCCACAAATTTTTAATTCTATTGACTTCTCTTCGAGCATTGGTGTTGTTATGAAAGTACTTGGTATTCTTACCCCATTTTGACATCCAAATCTTCTTATATTTCTATCACCAATACACTTCCTCTTTTTTTTGCACCTCCTTATACTATTTGAGCAACTCCTTTTTCTACAAAAACCTTTCATTGTTCATTCCTACAGATAAAACTTCATTTAGCATTGTTTGTTCTTCCTCCAACCTATATTTAGAATCAAATATGTTTTTGAAATGATTTTTGTTCCACTCCTTTAATTGTTGCTTGAGAATTTTTAATTTTGACATGACACCAAACATCTTGGTGCCCTCTATTTTCTAACCCATCCACCAAGTGTTAATTGGCCTTGGAAGATCTTTACCATTTAATCACATGTTTTCAAATTTAAAGGGACACCTCATAGGTCACTTTTCACCCACTATTTCCAACTTAATGGGATAGTAATCTAACCTTGATTGTTGGAATTTTTGCCTCAATCTCATAGGCTGAAACCTCTGAGAAAGCATGGTCGCTGACATTCCTGTTGTCTAGCCGACTGGCAGTTCAGTAACCTTGTGTTTTGCTCATGTTGTTGTGACTTTTCTTTTGTCTTGTCGAAGGAGCCTATCCCTCTGACTTGGTGCATTCATCGTAACCCTTTGCCGAGTGGAGATCTCTTACCGACTGATGGTGTTTATCGAATATCAGGGAGACTTGGCCGAAAGGCTTGAAGTCTTACCGATATGAATGTATCACCGATAAAAGTATTCAAAGTGACATAAGGGCTCGGGAAGATCTCTTGGCGACAGTCAATATGACTCACCGATGGACACTCAGAGTAACTTAAGGGAATCAGTGTGAAGTCTCATCGACGAAGGATTGTCTTGGCGACAATGTAACACTCGAAGACATCGGGGAAACCCTTGGCCGAAAGGCTTGTTTCGATATGATGTCTCATCGAATATCGGAAGTCTCACTGACATCACGTGGGGTCATCGATTCAGTATGACTCTTGGCGAATAGTAGTTTTGGGATAACATGGAAACCTCAGTAAGAAGTCTTGTCGAAGGTTGAATCTCTTGTCGACAGTGGAACACATCGATATGACTTGAAGGCTTCGCTATGAAGTCTTGGTGATGGGAATTTGTCTCACCGATGGTGTGGGATGCATTTGGCATGACCCATGGTGAAAGGTGGGCTTGGGGTAATCTGGAGACTTTGGCGTGAAGTTTCCACGACAGGTTGTTTCTCTTGCTGATTGTATGCACTCAGAGTAACAAATGAGGGCTCGGTGGGATGTCTTGGCAAGAACAGTAAGTCTTGCCGATGAGTGTTCTTCTCAGCATGACTTGAAGACATCAATGTGATGTCTTGGCGAAGAGCGATTGTCTTTCCGATGGGAAACCTGATGTCGGTATGACTCTTGGTGACTGCTCGATGTTCGGTATAACATAAAGGCTTAGTATGATCTCTCAGTGAAGGCAGTAAGTCTTTCCGATTCGGTATGACATGTCTACTCGATGTGAGTTTTTGGAAAAAGATGAATGTCTTGCCAACTGTCAAGTGCTTCAATGAAACTTGAGGAGACTCGATGAAACCTCTTGGCGAACAGAGTCTTGCCAATGAGGAAACTCTCGCCGATATCGATATGAAGACTTTGTGGCATCGGGGAGACACTATTAGTGTCTCACCGATATGCCAACAAAGGTTGAACACCTTTGACCATTGGAAGATCGTCCTACGTGGTGCAATTTGGACCTATCAGAGAAGGCATAATGTGAACCATTTGCGGAACTGAGGAAGTGGAAACATCTTCAATGATAATGATGTTGAGCTGGATGATCGACAGTTCTGATCCGATAGTTGGAAAAGAATGATTTTATAGAGCCTGCAAAGAACAAATGTATATACGTATGCATTGGACATTTTGAAGTAGGGTGCTAGTAAGAGTATAGTAAGAGTTGAGAGCCAGAGAGAGAATGATAGAGAGAGGATCGAGTGGCTGGCCAAAAGGTCGAAGCCATGAGGTCAAAGCAGAAGGTTGAGAGGAAGAGTTAAGCTAATGTGGAATCTCTCGTGATCATAATTGCTTTGGTTGATCTCTCAGGGATAGTTTGCTACCAGTTGTTTTTCAGAATGAACAAGATGAAACTCTGAAGAGGCTATGAGCCGAAATTTGTATTGTAACCATTTTGTTGTTGAATAATACAATGGCTCGATCTTTGGAGTGTGGGGTTTTTTATCTGAAAGGATTTTCCCCATGTAAATCTGTTTGTTTTGGTTTCTGTCTTATCTTTCATGTCTGTTGGTTCTTGTTGTAGAATCTCTTAATGCATGTTGTTGAATTTACATGTGCTTCTCTCAGAAGGATCAATGTGGGAAATAAACTGTGTCTATTTCCACTTTAGGACATAGTTGTATGTGTCTTTGAGGCAACCTAAGGAAAATGAAAGTTATCGAAGGAACTACTATTATGGAGGTTAGCCCAGTTCTCCACCTATTTTCCCTTACAAGTGGTATCAGAGCCTTCTTCTGGTTTTTGGTTCTGGATATTTCTCCTATGAAGATTTCTTAGCTTGAATAGGCTAGAAGAAGTTTGGAGGAATGGATTGATGTATTGATCCCTTAATGAGTGGAAGTCTTGTGGTATTATGAGACAACATGCAGCTTGAAGGATGGTCGAGATGGAAAAATGAGTTGATCATGTTGTGATCTGTGTCTCCTGGCTGGTAGCAGTTTAACCTTGGAGTATGAGGTGGATTTCTTTACTCTGTGGCTATGTAGCAGTAAAGCTTTCATATTGGGCATCTGTGTGTGAGGCTCCTGGGTGATATGGAGAAGCCTAGGTTGTTTCTCAGCCATGGAAGAGAGTGCTTATGCTAGGTGGTGGTTCCTGGTGTTGGAAGGCACTGTTTCCTATTAACCTCGAATACTTAAAGGCTATGGAGTTAATCATTAGTTGATTTGCAAACTTCTGAAATAGCCTTTCTCTCTTTCTCAGATGCATGTACATGTTGGTGGTTTAGATTTGGCCTGTAAGGGGCCTGGATTTCTTGAACTGCTATTTTCTTTTGAAGGATGTTTTGTACTTGCATGGCTCTGTGATTTTGCAAGTTTTACACAGCTAAGAAAAACTTGTGGTCATGTGGAGTTGATGTTAAGCTATTGTCTAGACCCTAGATTTTGGGGTGTTGCTGGATGAGATAGTTGCAATTCTGCATGCATGCCTGGTGCATGGTTTTGAGGAGGTGTGTTTTCTTATCTGCATGGGAGTGTTGGTAAGTGATTAGTCACTCAGCATTCTTGTGGTAGTACTTTTGGGTTCCTTGATTATGGTGCTCGTTGTGGACATGATTGGAAAATCATATTTGGCATGATTTGGTGTTTGAGTCATGTTGTCTACATGGATATTCTCTTTGAAATATCAGTGTTGCAGTTTCCAATGTGATGATGGGTTTGCATGTTCGATGATTGTGAACTACGAGTTATATGGTTGATGGATTAGCTACCCATTGGATGCAGTGAGATAACTTGGATGTGGACTATCTTTATCCATGAGGGTTGATTCATTGTTGGTGCAGACTTGTTAGTTGGCCTTGTCGTTGGTCACTTGTGCATTGGTGTGATTGTTTTGAGATAAGAGGATGGATACTATAGAGTACCTGAATAGTCGGTTATGGGAACCTGAAGCGGGTGGTCATGATGATTGGAGAGCTTGGATGTCATATTCAGTGGGAGCTCTAGCAGTGACTGCGGGTTAATCACATGGTGAACAGTCTTCTTTAGTGTTGCAGATGTTTCTTGGGATCCTGTTGCTGTAGAAGGGTTTCTTTCGCTTTTGCATGGACATTATTTGAAGATGTGCAACATCTTGGATCCATGGAGGATGCTTGGAAATCTTTGGTTAAGATGTTGGTGGTGCTTGACAAGTGATGTTGGTTTTAAGTCTATTTGTTGTATGTCATGGTATACTCCTGGTGCACTAGACTTTTGGCATTGTGCATTGTACTTGAGACAATGGTGAGGTCACTTGAAGCATGGAATCTCCTATGGGGATGTGTAGATCATGATGTCATGATAAGTTCCTAATTCAGATGATTGGAGCTTTGACAATGGTCTGGTAATTCTTTGTGTATTGGGTGCTTTGATTATTTTCTTGGTACTTCGTGATAGTGCAGTAATGCAGTTGAAGTTTAGCATGAGATGATCGGTTGCTAGCACTCATGGATACATGAAGAATAAGGTGAGGCTTTTTTTCTCTTATGAGAGAAGTGTTGCTGCTTGTTACTCTTGTTAAAATTTTTCAGCAGAAAGTGCGAGAAGCCTACACCTTGGTTGAACGTGAGTTCAATAAGAGACCTATGAGGAGATTGCTCTTGGATTAGTCATGATGACTTGTTTATCTTGAAGGGGTATTCTCATTCCCACTCTTGGTCTACTCGGTAGTTTATCTAAAAGGTATTTGGCCCATTATATTTTTTAGATGTGTTTTATGTTTACTTTCATGATATGGATCTTGAATTGTTGTTTAATGGTTCTGGAGGATTCATAGTGGAAGTTGTACATTTTCTTTTATCTCCTTGAGTTTCTTTATTTACTGATGAGAATTGGTAGGAGATAAGGTATGGGCTGATTTCCTGAAATGGGAAATGATGTAGTTTGGTCTTCTTTGAGAGGTTTACATCCATGTTTTTAAAGTTGGTTTGATCTTGGTGATTGAACGGATGGATGTTGTTAAGGCTTTTTGTTTTTGGGATGTGAAGGAGATCATTCTTGACACAGCTGGCTATTAGAAGTGTATGTAGGAGGACGTTCTATAGGAAGATGATGTGCAAAGTTTCTCTCTATGGCCGTGAAGGTTTGTGGTGAGAGAAATGTTTCTTGTAGTGGTTTTTTGCAGGATGTGCATGTCATTGTGGATATTTCCTTGGTACTACATGGTTACATTTTCTATGTGTCGTTATTGGTAGACTTGTGATTTCTTTTGATTACTTGGATAGTGGGAGTTCTTGTTGTGTTTTGTCTTCTTCGACTGGTTGGCACTTGGAGCTTGCATATGATATTGATGGGTTGTTTTTGGAGAAGCATGAGTTTACTAATGCTAATACCTTTGAGGTATGTGAGATTGGATGGAATAGCACGAGCTATGGGTGCTATTTTTCAGTCGCATGGGTTAATTAGTTGGATGGAAGTAGTCAATCTGATTGTTGTTCTAACTGGTGTTGTTTATCTTGTTTCTAGATAATGATTTCACTGTTGTGTTTTGTTTGAAGCTTTTAAGTTGATATTGCTTCTGTATAGCATTTGAGCACAGTGAAGTGGTAGCAGTATTTTGTTGATGATATCACTGGAATCTTTTGCTTTTGTTCATTGGAATGGTGCTTATTCACCTTGGTGATGTATCTTTCTTCCACATGTGGAAGATGATAGGATTGTTGCTTGAATGGTGGACATCTTGGATGTTGGAGAAAAATTCTTGATAGAGCATGAGAGCATGTTTTGAGGTCTATGTGGTCTCCTGAAAGACTGTGATCGGTTTTTTTTTTGGATAGTGAGTTGCAGTTGGATGCCTAGTATTTGTTGTAGATTTTCTAATGGACTATTATCTATGGAATCATGTTGATTGGGTGTCTTGAGTATTGCAGGGTTTGAACTGGTGGAGCTAGTGTGGTCTTAGTTCCTGGTTGCTTTGAGTTCCTGTGTGATCTTCATCAAGTGGGAGATTGTTGGAATTGTTGCCTCAATCTCATAGGCTAAAACCTTTGAGAAAGCATGGTTTCTTTGACATTCCTGTTGTCTAGCTAACTGGCAGCTCAATAACCTTGTGTTTTGCTCATGTCACTGTGACTTTGCTTCTGTCTTGCTGAAGGAGCCTATCGCTATGACTTGGTGCATTCGTTGTAACCCTTTGTCGAGTGGAGATCTCTTACTGACTGATGGTGTTTATCGGATATCGAGGAGACTTGGCCGAAAGGCTTGAATTCTTACTGATATGAATGTCTCATCGATAAAAGTCTTTAGAGTGACATAAGGGCTCAGGAAGATCTCTTGGAAACAGTCGGTATGTCTCACTGACGGACACTTAGAGTAACTTAAGGGTCTCGGTGTGAAGTCTCGGCGACGAAGGATTGTCTTGGTGATAATGTAACACTCGAAGACATTGGGGAGACCCTTGGTCTAAAGGCTTTTTTTGATATGATATCTCATCGAATATCAGAAGTATCACCGACAACACGTGGGGTCATCGGTTCGGTGTGACTCTTGGCGAACAGTGGTTTCAGGATAACATGGAAACCTCAGTAAGAAGTCTTGCCGAAGGTTGATTCTCTCACCGACAGTGGAACACATTGGTATGACTTGAAGGCTTCGCTATGAAGTCTTGGCGACAAGCGTTTGTCTCACCAACGGTGTGGGATGCGTTCGGCATGACTCCTGGCGAAAGGTGGGCTCAGGGTAACCTGGAAACCTCGGTATGAAGTCTTGGCAATAGGTTGTTTCTCTCACTGACTGTATGCACTCAGAGTAACACATGAGGGCTCGGTGGGATGTCTTGGCGAGAGTGATAAGTCTTGTCGATGAGTGTTCTTCTTGGCATGACTTGAAGACATCAGTGTGATGTCTTGGCGAAGAGCGATTGTCTTGCCGATGGGAAACCTGATGCTGGTATGACTCTTAGCGACTCCTCAATGTTCGGTATAACATAAAGGCTCGATATGATCTCTCAGCGAAGGCAGGTAGTCTTGCCGACTCAGTATGACATGTCTGCTCGATGTGAGTTCTTGGCAAAAGATGAATGTCTTGCCGACTGTCGGGTGCTTCGGTGAAACTTGAGGAGACTCGGCAAAACCTCTTGGTGAACGGAGTCTTTCCGATGAGGAAACTCTCCCCGATATTGATATGAAGACTTTGTGGCATCAGGGAGACACTGTTAGTGTCTCACCGATATGCCAACAAAGGTTGAACACCTTTGACCATTGGAAGATCATCCTACGTGGTGCGATTTGGACCTATCAGAGAAGGCAGAACGTGAACTGTTTGCTGAACCAAGGAAGTGGAAACATCTTCGATGATAATGATGTTGAGCTGGATGATCGAAAGTTCTAATTTGACAGTTAGAAAATAATGATTTTATAGAGCCTATAGAGAATGAATGTATATACGTATGCATTGGACATTCTGAAGTAGGGTGCTGGTAAGAGTACAGTAAGAGCCGAGAGCCAGAGAGAATGATAGAGAGAGGACTGAGTGGCTGGCCGAAAGGCCGAAGCCATGAGGTCAAATTAGAAGGTTGAGAGGAAGAGTTAAGCTACTAGAATCTATTGTGATCATAATTGCTTTGGTTGATCTCTCAACGATAGTTTGCTACCAGTTGTTTCTAGAATGAACAAGATGAAACTCTGAAGAGGCTATGAGCCTGAATTTGTATTTTAACCATTTTGTTGCTAAATAATACAATGGCTCGATCTTTGGAGTGTGGGGTTTTTTATCTGAAAGGATTTTCCCAACATAAATATGTTTGTCCTGGTTTTTGTCTTATCTTTCATGTCTTTTGGATCTTGTTGTAGAATTTGTTAATGCATGTTATTGAATTTACATGTGCTTCTCTCAGAAGGATCAATGTGGGAAATAAACTGTGTTTTTTTCTGCTTTAGGACATAGTTGTATGTGTCTTTGAGGCAACCTAAGGAAAATGAAAGTTATCGAAGGCACTACTGTTATGGAGGTTAGCCCAATTCTCCACCTATTTTCCCTTACACTGATTGGGTAAGAATGCTTTCGTCAAGGGTGAATTTGAAAATTCTTAGATCTCCCTTGCACAAAAATTTGTCCATCTTTTATGTAATATGACTGAAACTCAACCTCTTGTTTATCCATGTGTATTTCCTATTTTCCATCTAAATTTCAAACAAATCATTTCCCCTTACAAAGTATTCAAAATCCACTTGGGATTAATACTTTCTTTGCGTACCTCCCAACTTGTCTTCACTATGTAGGATAGCATTGAAGTCACCTCCTAGAATACAATGCTTAGGGGATACCCTATTG
Source organism: Sequoia sempervirens (assembly GCA_007258455.2). Classification (NCBI taxonomy): domain Eukaryota; kingdom Viridiplantae; phylum Streptophyta; class Pinopsida; order Cupressales; family Cupressaceae; genus Sequoia; species Sequoia sempervirens. Next base: position 584,712,232 of record VDFB02058242.1, read on the forward strand.
CAAAAAGCACTAAGCTCCACCCACAATTGCTTCTTTTGGAAGTAGCTTGAGGGTCCATATATGTTGACTAATGTGAAGACCAAATTCGATGTTAAACTTTTCACCATGTAGGCTAACCAATTGTTGTTTCCCATTACATTTTCTAAGTAGACTACTTGGGGCCTCCATACCATGAGTAGCCCCCTGTAATGTCATAAAATTACACCCTTATGCACTTTTACATTACATCAACCTTCACCTTAAGCTAATAAAAATAATGCAAAATCCCATCTCCCTTAACCTTCATTTTTTCCTTCCACCTTGTCATTTTTTGTTGGTGGGGAATTTTTGTCAGGGACTCTTCCGCATCATGCAAAAATTTTCACACCACACAAATTCCCTCACAAGATTGTTGGGTCAGTGGACATTAAGACATTACACTTCCTACCACTCATAAAGTGTAACACCCCTACGACTGCAGAACCATCCAAGAGTGGCTCTTTTTCCTCCAAATCTCCATTTTGAACACACATTATTCATTACTTTCATTCTAATCTCATTCTATTCACTTCTACTCTCTCAATCTACCATTCTATCACTCCATTCTCACTCTTAGCACTTATTTTCTCTCATTCTATCAGTATTGTTCACATTATTTCTCTCCTACACCAAGTTCTCACATGTTGGTGGCTCTATTTCAAGCTCTCACAATGTATTTTTGTTCCTCTCGGCTTCACCAAGCTCATAGGAGGCAGGGTAACATTTATTTTCATTGCACTATCTTTCTTATTGAAGTAGCATAGTGATATCTCGCATGTTCTATTCTTTTATCTCATCTTGTCAAATTGTCTATTATCTACATTTCTATTCCGTTGTCTATTTGGTTGTTTATGGAGGTGGAAGCACCAAAATGGGGGTTTGACTAAGGCAAGCCCCGAAACAGCCCCAACACTTTTTTTGTTTTTGTGTGCGTAGGTTATACGTGTGGAGTTTGCAATAGGTTGGACCAATCGTAAGTTAAAATCCCTTTTATTCCACTACATGTGCTTTTATTAAATAGTTTATTTACTTGCTATTTAAGTATTCACCTTGTTGTATTGTTTATTGTATTTTTTGCATTCTATCTAGTATAATTAAAACTATTGCATCTCAAGTTTTAGGTAGTTAGCAAACCCTTTGTGTCTTTGGTAGTAGACTCTACCTCTAGTCCGTATGAGATGTCAATGCTCCACTAAGATACCAACATGTTGTGTTATCATCCTTAGTCTATGCTTCCATCCTCTGGATGATATCTTGTCTATTTGTAACCCAAGACATTTAAGGTCTATTCACTTGGATTATAAAGCTCTCTATCCTAAACAATCAAAAACATATTCAAACCATCATTTTTGTTCCCTCAAATCACCGCCCGTCACTTAATATTTTTCCCTAAGGTAGTTGAGGACAATTCACTCCCTTTAGACCCTTCTTTGTCTTAAAGACTGGTGAGTAGTGAATCTCCTCCTCTACATTTTGGTGAACTTGATGTGAACCCTCTTTCCTCTTATCTTTGTGTCAAATATTTTCTTCTCTCATGTTTAGGATGTGTTATAGATAGCACATTGTGAAGCTTTCATGAGCTTTACAACCCAATCTATGACCTATGGATATGTATTAAGGAGAAGCTATCGAAACATAGATATGGGGTCCAAAAGGTTTAGTCCTCCTTACTCAAGTCCAACTTTCAAAGATTTCTCTACAGGACTCTCACCTAGATTCTCCCCACCTTGCCATGAAGTTACCTATACTCCTCTAGCCTCACCCTCAAAATAATATACTTCCTTAGAGGAAGAAGCTTCCCTCAGAGTTCTTGCAGAGTGGATTCACTCTTTGGGATTGAGACTTGAGGAGTTTTCTTGATTCATGGCAAGAAAAGACTCTAACAATCAAGTTGCTTCCCTTGTTGATGGCCTTAAGAAGTTATTAATGAAAGATCGAAAAAGCTTAGAACTTCTCATGGTCTAGTGGATATTGTGGAAACCCATGCCCCATATTACACCTTCGGCTTGGGTAATCCCCAAGATGGTCAATCAAAGACTACTGGTCAATAGTTGAATATCCCGATACCTAGAGCATTTTTTGCATTGCTGAAATAGATCCATCTATAGGTAATACTACTAATTCTACACTCAAGGTGATCCGTATAGTTAGGGTGAACCGTGTTCCTCTAAGATTTCAAGGCTCTACCTCTATTTCTAGTGTTGGTTCTAGTGCTAGTATTGGTGTTGGTGCCTCTACAGGTGTTGGTGTCAGTGCCTCTACTAGTGGTGGTACTAGAGCTCCTAGTGGTGCTAATGCCTTTGGGGGTTGTTTTAGTCATACCTCATCTACAGACCCTATCCTTAATTCTCTCTTGCAAAACATGGGATGGATGCAGTCTCAATTGGTGAATTTGGCTAGCTCATCATCCTAGCCTATGTTTCAACCTTACTGCCATTGCAACCCCTTATCTATCAATATCCTAAACATCCCCATTCCATAAGGAATGGAAATTACCAAGTTTGAGAAGTACAGTGGCTATGGGGAATCACAAACTCATGTCTCATCCTTCAATGCCATGAATACAAACTTCTTCCATAATGATACCCTTCTCGCAAAATTATTCTCGCATTCTCTTAAGGATGCTGCTTTGAAGTGGTATTGCTCCCTACTTGACAATTTTATATTTTCTTTTAATAAGCTTATAAATTAGTTCCTCTAGTAGTTCTAGGCCAATATTAGGCCAAAGGTCGCATTCACTGACCTCGTCTAGTGCAAGCAGGGACCTCGTGAGAAGGTGTTCGATTTCATAGCTCGTTATTAATCCATTTTCTCTCAAATTTCCTATCCCTTACCTGAATCTGATGTGTAGAAAGTGTTCATTGAAAACTTGTAGCCAATGTTTCAAGATAAATTTATTTTGATGAAATACCTATCTTTTTCCTATCTTTGTGCCATTCCAGTGCCAATAGATGGTCGCATAGTATGTGGGTTCTTCCTTATCCTTACATCAGGATATTTACAAACAAGATATTTACAAAATTGTTTGAATCATACACTAATGTACTATCTGAGTTGTATCCTTAGTGGTACAATGTGCATAAATTCTATCAGTACCATTGAGTCTTGAGACATGATATCAAGAAATGTGTGTGTCTTTGTCATGTGATATAAGATGACATAGATAATGGTACCATCAAAATCGATGTGAATAAGAAGAATTCTAATAAATTTGTAGGAAAGCCTAATAGCCAACTACAGATTTACACAGATCCATTCCTATCCCACTCTACAAACCTTGTTACCCCATCATCCTCTTTTGAACTAGGCCCATCTAAATATGTGAACATAGAATCATTCACTTGTGTCCCTCCAAGTTATGTGAGTACTACACATGAAATACATTCATTTCACATGACAAGACATTAAACAAAGAGTTTTCTCCATTGTACATATTGTCCTGCATCAATGATAATGTCATAACTAGCATTATGGTTGATCTGAAAAGTGGAGTTAACATTGTCATGAAGGAAACTCTCTTTATAAATAACTTACACAAGGAGAGCTATGATGAGTCACAAGCCACACTTCACACACACGATGTCCTTTTAGTCTCCCCCATTGGTTCTATTTCTCTGTCAATCCTTGTCGGACCCAAAACCATGGAAGTACCATTTGTTATGATCTCAGTGTCAAACCTCTTTAGAGTGAGAATAAGCATCCCTTGGCTGGTTTCCATGAACACAATAGCTTCGGTAATCTACAAATGTCTAAAATTCCCTCATGAAGGAATAGTGTATACAATCCAAGATTCTAGATATTGTAGACACGTAAAATGCACTGATTGACAGTGTGCATCTGATCCTCGCCACTAACATCATTTCGTCCTGAATCATCCTTCGGTCTAACCATTTAATCAAATACCTTTATCTGATTAAATTCATCAATATTCCTCTCTTAATTAAATAAATTAGTTATCTAAATTAAGTCACCTCTTCTCGATAATTAAATTAACCATTTTGATCTAATTATCCTATTTAATTAAATAATTAATTTTATTTGATTAAATCTCTTAAGTCTATCTATTAAATTAAATAAATTAAAACCTTATTTAGTTTAATCTAACATCATCTTCTTTAATTAAATACATCAAAATCTTTATTTAATTAATCCCTTATCACATTCTTCTCATATTTGATTTAAATAAATCCACAAATTCAAGTCAAATAAGTCACATCATTTAATCCCCTTCATTAAATTAATTAACTTTGATTAATTTAATCTCCTCTTATGTCTCATCCTCTAGCTTTTACCACTTGCACATGAAAATATATTTAATTGATTTATTAAATCTCTATTTTCCTCAACAAGGCATCTTTTAAAGAATATTCTTCAAGTTTGAATTCAAAATCCAAGTTGACATGTAGATCCAACAAGGCATTTACTCTCTCTTACATGTCCTTTTCCTTGAGCCAAGTTGCATTCAATGCATTCTTCCTTCCCTCTTGCATGCCATTTCAACAAATTCAAAAATATGCATTTATTGGCACAATCCTCAAAACTTGCACATCCTCCATCCACTCATAGGTTGACAAGTGGCACTTTTCCATTGGTTAATTCTCAGTCCCACATTGCTCTATTTTGGACATTCATCCATCAATCTCATCTATAGATAAGAGGCTAATCTCCTCTTTTGATCATCCACAATTTGAGTAAACTTACTATGCTTAAATAATTAGCAAATTCCATCCATTATCATTGAATCTTAGCTAGGTTATGCAAATTTTTCCATTGGAGTACTCATCAAGCATCAACAAAGTGGATCAAATTTCTTTATCAAATCACCATTGCATCATTGGAGTTGGGAAAGGCCAATTTTCACATCAAATTGGCACCAATTCCGTCAAGAGATTAGGAGTTTGTTTGCTTTAGAATAGGATTTGATATGCTTTTAAACTTCATTGTGTTCTTCATTTCATATTCTATCTCTTTTTCTATTCAAATGAATTTCTTGAGGAATCCTTGTTCTTGCTTGCATTCCATCTTCTAATGTGTTTGTTCATGTTGTTTTTTAGGTATTGGGATTGGGGTTCGCACATTTGGCTCTAGAAGGAGGGAAATCTCACCTTTCAATCACGTTTTTGTATCAAAATTATGTTTTTTTCTTTGTTTACAGGTTTAGCGTCGTTGTTCAACATCGTTGGAAATTCAAATTGCGATGCTAAAGTCTTCCTGCCCAAGATTTTAAATTTCAAACTGCACCTTTTGACCAATCAGATCCACGAGAATTTTCAAAAAAATCAAACTGCACCGCTAGGCAAAAGGGTGACGCATTCACGCTCACTGGCCTGACTGTAGAGCAATGCTGACTGGCAAGCGGAGCTATACAACACTGCTGGAGGGGAGTATGAAGTGAAATTTAATTTTCAACACGTGTTTTTTTTCAAATTCTATTTTTTCTATCTATTTTCTATCTTTTTAACCTTTGTTTTGCATAATATAACTAATTTTTCTTGTAGGTTGAATCGATCAAAGATGAAGAGGAAGAGAAGCATAATGAGGCCATTTCACAAAAAACAATTGTTTTTAAACACTTACATGTTTATTTAACACTATTGGAGGATTCATTATCCCTCTTAAGGAAAATTTGTCGTATTTTTGGGCTTAGGATCCACTAATTTCGTTTGGGCTTTAAAAAGAGCTTTTCAATTTTTCTACAAAAGGCTTAAAATGAACATTAGGACTCCAATCTACTAAAGTTTGTTTTGGGATTAAAAATTGAACAAGGAAATTTGTCACACTTACTTTGGTGTTTTTAAAATGAACTCACAATTGCTTTGAAATGGTAAAATGAACATGCACAACTTTGCTTTTGTGACTGCTTACTTAAACTAACATCATCGAAAAGGACATATGCGCTTCTCTCGTGCTTTATAGCAATCTTGAGAATCAAAAGGCCTTTTTTATGATATTAGGTTGAGATAAAGCAATCACCTCCATAATTCATTTCAGGCTTAAAATTAAACAAAGCACTTTGCGAGAGTGATTAAACTTATTGCATACGTTCTCCCTCTATTTCTAAACAAGGGTCGATCGAACTATGAATACGTTTATTCGCTTTTGTTTATCTTAGAGAGCCCGCCTTGGGGAAAAAGTACTCACCCAAGGGAACGACTCAACCGGTAACTCTCTAAAGCCAAGAGTATTTCCAACCAGGATATAAATGTGGGTATTGGAATAAACGCCAATATCATGTTGTTGGCTCCGATGAGATGGATTTGAAAAGGAACTCTCATCGTATGGGTCAATCTCCACAAACGGAAAGTCCTAATTAAAACCCATGTTTTAGAATTGCCAAAATACTTGATCTATTTGTTGGTGCAAGAATGGTCGTTCTGAAGCCGCCCCACACTTTTACGGTCTTTTAGTAGAAATGGAAAGCATGCCATGGGAGTTTCATGGGTGTTGATGCTTGGTTGCCCTGTATAAATGAGTGTTGTGGAGGGGAGCCAATGGGGTCAAGCATCTAACCATTCGCTAAAGATAAGCGTAGTTGGACTTGTCCAAGTGGGGACTCAACAAATATTGTCTTTCATATCCATAGGGTTGTACTTATTCTTGGTTACAAAATGCTTTTCTTGTTCAAAAAAATCTTGGAAACAAACACTTAAACATCATCATCAAAATTTCAAACCCCTTGGGAGACAAATACAATTGACTCAATTCATGTGTTATTGCTTTCCCTTGGGATTTTATCCTTAGAGGTTTCTAAACACTTGGATTACCTCTCAATTTGTCTACTAAAGTTAAACAATGGGTAACCCTTTCCTTGAATTCATCAAATTTCCACATAACATACTTTGTGGGATTCGAAGAAATTAAGACATTAGACATCTAGTTTGGAAAACATAATCAAAGAAGTGGTTTTGGTAAAATAAAGTCACTAAGAAAAGATAACAAAATGGACTCTCACATGTGCTGAAACCTCACAATTTCCAAGAAAGTAAAATCCCAAAACGAAATTCCTTGAGTCAAAGTTCAAAATCTAGAAATTTATGCTCAATTTGAACCACTTCTTAGTTATAAAGGTCCATAGAAGCATTGCATGTTCTTCAATACTGAGGTCTAGGTAAACAAAGTGTCTTTTTTAGGTATATATTAGGATCAAAAGAAATCAAAATCCTTTTTCACCCATCCTTCAAACATCAAACCAAAAATCATCTCACCATCATCTTTTGAGAAATCTTGAAACTATCCTTCATGCTAGGCTTTTTGGCAAAAATCAAAATCATCAAATCCTTGAGACAAAATCCTTGAAATCTTTATCCAATCATCTTTGGCTAGGTATGTTTAGATGCATCCTTTTGCATATGCTTAGTCAAAGTTTTCAAACCATCTTATTTAGCTAGGTATATATAGATGCATCCTTCTTCATAAGCTTGGTTAAATTATCATCTTGTTTGAATAGGTGTGGGTAGATGTATCCTTCTCCCTACACATATTCAAATTATCATCCTTTGAGAAAGTCTACCCCTTAGATAATCATCCAACATCTTAGGGTCTATTTGTTCAATCAAAGCAAACCAAAATCAATCAAGTCAAGGGAAATCCAAAAAAAACAAAATTAAAATCCAAAACATATCCAAAAGTCCTAAAAGTCTAGCATTCCCCTCAAGATTTATCAAAAGATCAAACATCCACACCATCCATCTCTTGCATAATCATCATATCACCTTTTGATCCTCAAGATATCCTAAAAATTTCTCTTTTGTGCATAAAATAAAGATCAATCCAAAGAATTAAGAGATTCATCTCCCATATTCTTGAAAATTGATCCTTGTTTTATGGTTCAAACTAGATCTCAATACAAGAAGAACATGGAAGCTGACAAAGAAACACCCGCTTCAAGTGGCCTAAGCCAAATGAACGCCAAAATGAATCTTGTTGAATCAAGCAATCCTTTGACTATCTCATCGTGACAAAACCCACAAGAGTAAATTCAAGAGGAATATCTTACCTTTGGGATGTCACATGAAGAAATAACTGAAATGCTCCAAAATCTGGAAAACCATAAGATCGTCAACATCATGATAAGGCTTAGCCCTTCACTATACATGCTCAAACTAGCAAAACAATAGGCCAAATTACCTTCTGATTTTGACGTGAGCTCTATAGTGGAACCATCTTTGGATATCATGCCTCTAATTTCATCCACACTCCCCATCTCATCTACACCCCCATCCCAAAGCATCACCCAAAACATTTCGCAAATCACAACATCTTTTGCTCCAACCCAACCCAATGTTAATAAGGGAAATTCATTTCTTAATGCTATTCAAACACACCCCCTTGTCAAAAATCAAGACTTGGATGCAAATACCATTTTGGAACAAAACATACCCCAAAATCCATTACATAATTATGTCCCTCTCACTTTCCATAATCCTAATGATCCATCATCATCATCCTTCCGCACAACACCCCAAACCTCTCTCCTCCTCAAAAATTCGCAAGAGGGTGACATGTTCGGACCTGGGGGAATTTTTGACACCACATCATTTTCTCAAGAACTCACACCCCTCAAATTTTCACCTCTTCCATCACTACCACCATTATCCACACCTCTATTTGGCTTGGGACTCCCACCTTTACAATATATAAATCAAAATCAAACCAACATTCCGAACACCAATCAAATAATCACGCCAAACTCTTAAAACTTGTCATCGATATCACAACAATAGATGACAACTACACAAGCAATCACAACATCATCGACCACCCCCCTAACATCTCAAAGCATGGGCTCTCAAGGACCAACCACATCAATAGCACCATCCACCACACAAACCATCAACACAACATTGCCGCTCACCACCACCACAGGCACCATTCTGAATCCATCGCCACCCCCACCACCACCAAACTCCAATTTATCAAGCCAATACATCATGGCATTGCAAGCCGCTCACCAAGCTGCTTATCAAAAGGCATTCCTGAAAGTGAAAAAGCAAAAATCCACACAACTAGATGCCCAACAAGCCGCACAAGAAGTGCAAAATTCTCAAGGTGTCCAAATTGCACAACAAGCGCAATAGGCTGCACAAGCCCAAGCTTTATTACAACAACAACAAGCCACTCAAGCTACACAAGTTGCTCAAGCAGCCCAAGCTGCATCACAAGCAAAAAAGTCTACCCAAGCCCAAATTTTGTTGCAACAACAAGCGACACAAGCCCAAGCTCAAGCTCAAGCGCACACCCAATATCAAGCACAACAAGCACAAGCGCAAGCACAGTTCCTTGCACAAAAACAAGCAACACAACTACAAGCATATCACCAATCAATAAAACAATATCAAGAGCAACAAGAAGCGGCCCAATTAGCAACCCAACAACAAGCGTTGTTGGAACAACAACAAGCACAACAAGATCAACAAGAGGTAATCCTAGCACAACAACAACAAGCACAATAGAAAGCTCAACAATATGCAATCCTAGCACAACAATAACAAGATCAACAACAAGCGTTGTTTATACAGTAGCAAGTGCAAGCATACCTGGCTCGACATAATGTGAAAATACCATCAAATAACACACCAAACAACCCACCCATCCAACCCATAATTGAAACACCCCAAAACACCTTCATCCCACCCCATAATCCGCAAAACGATGTAACGACACAAATCAAGTTGCTCTCGCAACAAGTGCTCGATCTTCAATTAGGGCGAACCACAAAAACACCAAGTAAATTGTGTCCCTATCCATTTGAGAGGAGCCTTGTGATGAAACCATTCCTGAATGGATTTGAGATCCCCAAGTTTGAAAAATATCGTGGGAGAGGAAACCCTGAAGATCAAATTAGGGAATTCCAAGTTCATTGCATGGAAGTTGCATATGACGATACCTATCTGATGCAGCTATTTCCTAGGATTTTGGTTGGAAACACTATGGAATGGTTCTCTTGCCTACCTACAGGCATCAAAACATTCCAAGAAATTATAGACGCGTTCATTAAAAACTACACATGCAATATCACAATGGATTTCAGTCTAGAAGAACTCTTAGCTCTAAAACAAGGTAAGAATGAATCATTCGCTTCATTCCTACAACAATGGTGATCCAAGGAAAATCGGAGCAAATGGGCCATGTCTGAGGAACAACAAGTTTGCACCATCATATCCAACCTTGATGGCCTTCTGGAATTCCATCTCAAGGTACAAGGGATTACCACATATGACCAATTGATCTCTAAGGTGCTCAGCATCGAATGAGCCCTTATGACACAAACCGCGGGATCAACTTCATACCTCGAACAACAAAACAACCGCCCACCCGCCAATTACAATGATAAACCTCACACATGGGAAAGAAACAAAAATGTTACCAATGATGGTGTCTTCGACGCCAAAGTGGTCATTAGTGCCCCTCACCAAAATACACCTGCACCACAAATCCAAATCCAACACCAAAACAATCATCAAACAACACAACAACCAAACAACAATCAAGCAATTAACAATTTCAATGATCAAAGGGGACCACCCCAAAGAAACAAGAATTACCCCAAGTGAAAGTACACTCTAGGGGAACCACTTGAAGTAATCATGAAGAAGCTGATAAACGAAAAACTCATCAAAGCACCCACCTATGAGAATTACCAAGAACCGGATGTGAAACCTCCTTGGTATAATGAGAATCAACTCTGTGACTTCCATAAAATCAAAGTAAATACCATGAATAGTTGTATGAGGCTAAAAATAATAATTTAAGATCTCATCGATCAAAGAATTATAAACGTGGAACAGCCAACAGGAAACCAAAACCTTAAGATATACGTGAATCTGAAGCCTAACCATGGAAATAAAGGGAATAATAACACGAATAAGGGGAAAGAAACCTTCAAAAATGTAAATCATGTGTATGACCACATCGTTGCATCTCTAGATGAATACTGTGTTACCATCACCATCAAAGGAGCCCATGCCAATTATGGAGTTACCACAAGAGGCGGGAAAGTTACCATCACAGGATCATCCCAGCCAAACAGAATCCCTGTACCTAGATCTGTCCCCAATGGATATAACATCCTTGATCATCTCAAAAGAACGCCATCCCAAATCTCCATCATGGAGTTACTAAAAATCTTATCTGCCCATAGGAAAATCTTGAGGAAGCGCTGGCTTCATCCACTGTCCCCGCAGATCTTGATGCAGAACAATTCCAAGCTATGGTCAGAAATATCATTACGCCAAATCTCCTCACATTCTCCAACCAATATTTACCTACCCAACCATCTCACAACTGTGCAATCCACTTAGAAGTCCTAGTATAGAAAATAAAAATCAAAAGGGTCTTGGTGGATGGAGTTGTGGGCTTGAATATTTGTTCTCTCAAGCTCATCAAACAATTAAAAATCTCAGAGGATTCTATTGACAAAGGAAAGGGTATCGCAATAAGAGCATATGATGATCAAGAAAGAGTGTCCCAGGGCACAATCAAAATCCCTATTCAAGTAGGGCCATCTATCATGGAAACCACTTGTCAGGTCTTGGACCTCAACTTGCCGTATAACATCCTCCTAGGACACCCATGGATTCATGCAATGCAAGCAGTAGCGTCAACTTTCCATCAATGTGTTAAATTCACACATGATGGACAAGAAGTTATTGTCCATGGATATCCCAAACCATTTTCCTACTGCAAAATCCTTGAGGAAAAGTACTATAAAATCCCCCAAAAAATGATGAGGGCCCATCTACACCATACATTCATCTTGCCACTCTCGCTTCCACTTCTGCGAAAGAGACATCCGTCACTCCCACCATCGCCACCATCTCTGACATTAAGGTCATCATCAAAGATAATGGTTGTGGAAACTACATGATCCCTAAAAATGCTTTTGTGATAGGAGAGTTACCACAATCTCCTAGATCATGGGGACGTCCACAAGTAAATGAATCCTCCACATCTCAAACGTCTCCTGAAGACTATCCCAACTTTACAAGTTGGGGAGATCTTGGCCAAGAAGTTATCGAGGTCGATCCATCTCATATGCTATACCAAGATGAGAGACCATTAGCTGATTTACCAATGGATGACAGAAGCAAGGGTCTACAAATGATGCTCGCAATGGGCTATGACAAAAATAAAAGACTTGGGAAAAATGACAATGGGCTTATAATACCTATCATTCTGGAGACGTGAATGGGAAGTCTTGGCCTCAGATGTACCCCTCTGAGTATAACCATATGTGGCCGAGGTCCTCCAGTTAGAAAGGTCAATAATCCTCCTCAACAAATAGTAGTTGAACTGCACTTACCAATATCTATAGGTCGCGTCATAGATAACTTCACATTTGATATAACCGACGTCTGTAGTAGTAGTGATGACGAGGATCCCATGACCAACTTACCTAGGCTATTTGAGGATACCACTCTTTTCATGATTAGCACTTTATCCTTTGAATCAGACCATCAAAATCATGAAATCCGCCTAGTATACCCCCAACTCATCGACTATGACCAACAAGGACCACTAGTTCTTGATACATTCAAAAATGATGAGGCACTCTCAGAATTCATGGGACTGTGGGATAACATTTTTTGTGGGGATCAAAAAGCAGGGTTCATAATTAAGCTAGATACACATGCCTATTATGGGGAAACGATTGAATCCCTCAATCGCAAAAGTGAAAAATTAAGAATAATATCTAAGTCCTTGAGTGAAAACCACACTGTGGCACTCTCCAAATAGAAAAAATGAAAAAGAAAGGACACATCCAATGGTGAAAACCTCTCTGAGACACCTGAGGATGGGGGATTCAATCTTCCTTTCAGAGCTCTTCATCAAGAAAAACCAACAATACTGGCAGAAAAATGCAATCCGGTCAACCTAGGAATAGAGGAAACCCCACACATCACATTCTATGCGGAATCATTACTATCAAAAGAAAAAGAGCTCCTAGCATCCTTCCTAAGAGAGAGATAGATAAACTTTGCATTGAGCTATGCTGACATGCCAGGGCTTGATCCAGAAATCATGGTTCACCACTTAGCAGTATACCCAGCAGCAAAGCCTGTTAAACAAAAGCTCAAAAAAATGCACCCTCAGATCGCCCTGCTAGTAAAAATGGAAATAAAGAAGCTATTAGATGCAAGATTCATTCGACCGATAGATTATCTAGAATGGGTGTCAAACTTGGTGCCTGTCTCAAAACCTGATGGGGGCATTGGAATCTGCACAAACTTTGGTGACTTGAACAAAGCATGTCTAAAAGAGAATTTCCCGTTGCCCAATATTGACATGATCATAGACACGATGGCGAGACATGAAATTCTTTCCTTAATGGATGGTTTCTCAGGATATCACCAGATAATGATTGCTAAAGAAGACCAACACAAAACGACCTTCACTTGTCCATAGGGGACTTACTGCTAGAATATGATGCCATTCGGCTTAAAGAATGCAAGAGCAACATACCAAAGATCCATGACCTTAATCTTCCATGACATGATCCATAAAATGGTTGAAGATTATGTTGATGATATTCTTGCCAAATCTAGAAGGAGAAAGGATCACATAGCAACACTAAGTGCCATTTTTGACAGGCTAGAAGAGTACCGAGTATCAAGATTGAATGAGCTAGAGCTATTGGATGAGCGGCATATAGATTCTTTAAATCATTTGCAAGTCTACCAGAATAGACTCAAGAGGAGCTATAACAAGAAAATTAGAAGCAAGACTTTCCAAGTCGGTGAACTGGTACTAAAGGAGAATCAAAAGAATGTCCCAAACCAAAGCAACAAAGAAAAATTTGAACCCAATTGGTTGGGACCATTCATTATCACAACAAGTTATAAGTCAAGGGAATATCAGTTATCAACACCTGAAGGGGAACCTCTGCAAGAGCCCATGAATAGCTCTCATCTCAAAAAAATCTATGCCTAATCTTTCAAGGTATAGAACCAAAAAATCAAAAAAATCAAAAAATGTCCTTAAAAAATGGTTACTTTGGCGAAAACCTAGAAAAAAAGTGTCTTGGTGACAATGAAAAAATTAGAAAAGCAAAAAAAACCAAAAAAATCAAAAAAGGATCAAAAACAGTAAAGAGAAAAATCGTCCTCTAGTGAAAACCACTTCAGTGGCACTTTGGACAAGTATCTTGGTGAAAAATTGGCAAATAGGCGCCTTGTGTAAATAAGCACTTTCCATCCACTAGGATATTTATGACTTGTTTTGCATCATCCATCCATTATGTTTCCATCATCCATCGCATTCGGGTCTCCATCCATCACTCATCCACCCACATCTGCAACATAGATTGGTCTTGTTTTTGTATCATGATCCCTCCTAGTACTACTCGGCCCATCCTCAAGGTCAGTTTATCCTACCTTTATTGGAGTAGTCTATTGCATCACACTGGGGGCATGTTCTCATAAGATCGAATTCGTGTATATCCAAAAACATCATAACATCAGAAAATCCAAAAACATCAAAAAATCACCAAAATCCAAAAACATTCAAAACACATCAAAAATCCAATAATAAGTCAAAAAGTCAAAAGAAAAGTCGTCTTGTCGAACTATGGATCTTTGAGCCTTGAACATAGGCAAGGTTGATCTTTGATCATCCCCCAAGACACTTAGGTCAGTCCTTAAGGAGTCCGTCATAATAAACTAACATTTCATCATGTATGTCTTCATCTGTAAATTGGTCAACTTGTCAATCAAACTACGTGGTCTCTGCGTGTATAACGTAGGAAAGGATAATCTATTGATCAGCCCCTGAGACCCCTAGGATAGGTTTTTAGGTTATTCTCTTGGTCAAAATCTCAGAAAACCCCAAAACATTGGAAAAAACCAAAAATCAAAACAGTTGAAAATATAAAAAAATACCAAAAACAGCCTCAAAACATTGCAAAACTCCAAAAACATCCAAATATTTGAAAAAATCCATTTGTCTCATCTCACTTACACCCACAATAACACCACTCATAATAAACGATTGCCATCCTCAACCTTTGGTAAGACAATCAGAAACAAATCTAGCAGGTGAAAAGTGAAAACTCAAAATGTCAAGTCTCAGGTCTAAAGTTAGTACACAAACAAGTTGGTCAACTCTTTGTGTCAATAACCCATCATCCAATTGGTCCCATATCAATCATTTGAAAGAACACTTTGGATAAAATGAAATGACGTGTCGCCATCCACTAACATGTCCTAGGATGTATTCTTCCTAGAATGGGCATTATATTTTGGCAATTGTTTCGGTTCTTATCCTTAAAAACACATCCCCTTTTGGTTAGTGGTATTGAAGAACATTATCTTTTTTGTTTACTTTATCTTTGTCTTTTGACTTATCTTATTGTGCTCATTCCAAGGACTTCTTGATGATATCTGAACGAAGGATTTAAAGAGATAGGAATGGGGCAATGATCATTATCCTTTTGTCTACCATGTTTGTTGGATGTTCTTGTAATATAACTTGGAGAATACTTGATTTGTTAGGTATGTATGGAGGAGACTTTGGGTAGCTTGTGGACTATTGCATTGATAGGTTATACCTTTCCATGTTTTGGTCTGAGGTGTTTGAAACTTCTAAAGTGCATCCTAGCAAGGTTTTTGTATGTCAGATGTGAACAAGAATATTCCTATCTGTTTGTCAAGTCAAAGTTCATCACATTGGGTACAATGCCATCCTAGTTCTCTATACCTTGATGCATCGTACCATGTGTGTTATCAAACATAAGAAAATTAGGCCCTTTAAAAATCCCAACTCCTCGACAAGTAATCATCATCATTTGCATATTCATCATCTTGCGTCTTGTTGAAATGACTTCTTCTCTTCATCCTTTCTTGCTCATCGTACTAATGAGGTACTATGATAGTTGATCATCATCATCATCGTCGTTGTCGTCATCGATCCTGCATCCACAAATCATTAGCATATTGCATAAACATATCATATAGGAAGCACATGCATTGCATTTCCATCATCATATAACATGGTATTATAAGCATTTTTCATAAAATTAGCACATTCCTTTCTCATTACATTTCATCCACTTTTCCATCACATTGCATTCATCACATGAACCATTGCATAACATTCATTTGCATAAACATTTCATAAAAACTTCACATTACCACCTACTGCATAATCATACATAATAGGTACATAAGCATTATAGATAATCCATTGCATATTCACATCACATAAACATCATAAATTCATCTTCCACATTACATTCATTTTGAATAAAAAATCATCATACCACTTTGCATATAGTACATCACATCATAGTAAATGCATCACGTACATTACATGTTTAGGATAATATATTTATTATTCTAAGCATCTTAAAAACATCTCATTTTGCATCATCAATACATATCATATAAAACACAACCATTGCATTTACATTGCATTATATCATCCATTAATCATCCATATCATCTCATAAATAGCATCACAATCATTTTTTACATTTCATTGCATAAATCATTCCACATCATTATAAGCATAAATAGGAACATAAAAATCCATTACATGCAAAGCGTACATCCATCCATAAACATTTTATAATCATGGTTCACATATCATTTTGCATATGCACCATAGATCATCGCCATATCATTTTTCATATTACATTTCATATCACATATATCATTTGCATCAACATAAATAGATCATCATATAAATCATCATCATCATCCATTCATAAATCTATTTGCATATCATAAATAAAACAACATAGTATAAGATCTAGTCATAATGTATACATCTTCAAAAAGAAATGTATCCATCGCATCACATCATAAACATCATTGCATAGCATATAGAAATAGAACCATCCATAAATGCATAAATAAGTGGTACACATCATATCAAAATCGTCATCTCATATATATCATCATCGGGTAATTGTCATAGTACAAAATAATCGGATCACTGTGCATGTGTGTCAATAAGTACAAAAAGGCCCATTGGGCTATCAAAAAGGAGCCCATAGGGAACAAAAAGTATCATCTCGATCAAAACAAGGTCTACCCATCTTGTCTGCCACCCTCGCCCCTGTCATTGTGGCCCTCTGTTGGTCTGTGGCCGGTTTGTTGCGAGTAGTCTGGGGCCCACTCTGCTCTAGGCATGGTATGATGATAATGCATGCGGTAATAATCCGTCTCTCGGATGACCTCCCTATAAGACTGAATGGACACTGTGCTCTGAGAGGAGGAGACTGCCATGCTCTCTAACTACTATTGCCAGCCCATCTTTGCAGCCATTGTACCTCTTTGGCCTGCCTCTGCAAAATGGCCTAGTCTCTCTTAGCCCTGATCTGATCTCTCTCGGTTCTAGCCTGATCCCTCTCCACTATCATCTCATCCAAAACTCTCCTCCAATAGGGAATCCCATGCTCACCCGTGTGTGTGAAGGACACACCACCTTTGTAATGCCATACAAGGGGATCATTAGTCCCCATCGGTACTGCAACAACCCACGGCCAAAAAACAACGATGTGCTCCCACGCCCATACATGGAGAAGTATGACACCTGCCCCGAGTGCTCTTCCACCAAGGTAGACGTACTCATGTAAATCTCTGTAAACTGAAGCAAGAATAAGCCCCCAAGCAAAGTGAGTAAGCCTATCACACATCACCATGCGCTCCTAGCAGAGTCCCCAACCAGGACTAAAGTACCGGCCTCGCCGATCTGGGGCAACGAGACCTGAAATGATGGCCACAACAACCAAGCGAAAGGGGGAGGCAAGAGCCCTATGGTGCTCAAGTTCAATCTGACCCTCGCAAATGATAACGTCCTCTATGGCAAGGACTATGTGACAAGCGTCCCGCCTGGCATCTATATCAAAAATAACATGCCGACCATGAATCGACAATCTCAGGATGCACCACACGTCCTCCAAGGTGACGGTGGCCTTGTCGGTAGGAAGGTGGAAAGACGAGGTCTCGCTATGCCATCTCTCAGCAAGCACTGACATCATCCCAAGGTGAGTACGCATGGGCGTTGCGTATGCGATGTGCCACAACCCCATGTCCCGTAATCGATCCTGCTCTCTGTCACTAAGGTCTCGCAAGTAACCGAAAAGATCCTGCGACCTGTGCTCTCAGGAATAGAGCTCCCTCGCCACGTCCTACATCAGGAAGATTCATCATGTTAAATTTTTTGAAAAATCTCATACCTTACGTCCAAAAAATCACCCCAACGTCACTATCTGTGAAGGTGTCACAGTTTTATTTTTATCAAACTGCGACATTGGGGCACAAAATGCTAAAAGCACACCATTGTGGTGCACTTTTCTTTTGAGTGATGTAGTTTGAGAAGATTCTTGTTGATAAAGAACCACCGTGTCGCACTTTGGAAATGACCCCCACGGGCTATGGTCTTAGCATCAGATTTTGGAGTTTATTTCCAAACTCCAAACTCCACCACCACTGTGCAATCTGACACTGAGCGGCGCAATTTGATTTTTGAGTAGCGCCATATAGCGCCACTGCAGAATAACTAATTGTAAACGCATTAAATGAGCACAAAAAATGAGAAATAAAGCTCAAGTAAGGATCACTTACCGGTGCCCCAATGTCAGGTGGCCGCAGGTATGTCCGAACTCGGTCGGAAATGTGCATCGGGAGCTGTCATTGTGCCATATCATCAGGAGGTCAAAGCTCAAATCTCAAGGTTGCTAGATGGATGTGTGTGAAAATGAATTGAAAGTGACCCCTCTGACCCCTTTTAAGCTTGAAAATTAGGGTTTTTTCACCCTGTTTAGCTATCTTGCTAGGGTTTTGGACCCTTGAACTTTTTTTTGTCTAGTTCAGGCCTGTTTTACATTGTTTTATTGCATTTAGACATGTTTTTGGCCTCCTGGAGCCTTTTTGGACCTGTCGGGCACCTTGTCCTCTTTTTTCGCGAGATCACCCAAAAATCAAAATTTCCATCCAATCTCTTGAGGGGGAAATATATTGGCATGTTTTCTCTTGCCAGGAAGCAGTGGGGCAATATTTTGAAAACAATTTTTTTTGGCTTTGATCGAGATCGTTTATTCTTTGAACCAGCACAACAAGTGCATTGCTTCAAAGAGGGGCAAAATGTAGACAAGTAAAATGTACTGATTGACATTGTGCATTTGATCCTCGCCACTAACATCGTTTCATCCTGAATCATCCTTCGGTCTAACCATTTAATTAAATACCTTTATCTAATTAAATTCATCAATATTCCTCTCTTAATTAAATAAATTAGTTATCTAAATTAAGTCACCTCTTCTCGATAATTAAATTAACCATTTTGATCTAATTATCCTATTTAATTAAATAATTAATTTTATTTGATTAAATCTCTTAAGTCTATCTATTAAATTAAATAAATTAAAACCTTATTTAGTTTAATCTACATCATCTTTTTTAATTAAATAAATAAAAATCTTTATTTAATTAATCCCTTACCACATTCTTCTCATATTTGATTTAAATAAATCCACAAATTCAATTCAAATAGGTCACATCATTTAATCCCCTTCATTAAATTAATTAAATTTGATTAATTTAATCTCCTCTTATGTCCCATCCTCTAGCTTTTACCACTTGCACATAAAATTAGATTTAATTGATTTATTAAATCTCTATTTTCCTCAACAAGGCATCTTTTAAGGAATATTCTTCAAGTTTGAATTCAAAATCCAAGTTGACATGTAGATCCATCAAGGCATTTACTCTCTCTTACATGTCCTTTTCCTTGAGCCAAGTGGCATTCAATGCATTCTTCCTTCCCTCTTGCATGCCATTTCAACAAATTCAAAATTCAAAAATATTCATTTATTGGCACAATCCTCAAAACTTGCACATCCTCCATCCACTCATAGGTTGACAAGTGGCACTTTTCCATTGGTTAATTCTTAGTCCCACATTTCTCTATTTTGGACATTCGTCCATCAATCTCATCTATAAATAAGAGGCTAATCTCCTCATTTGATCATCCACAATTTGAGTAAACTTACTATGCTCAAATCATTAGCAAATTTCATCCATTATCATTGAATCTTAGCTAGGTTATGCAAATTTTTCCATTGGAGTACTCATCAAGCATCAACAAAGTGAATCAAATTTATTCATCAAATCACCATTGCATCATTAGAGTTAGGAAAGGGCCAATTTTCACATCAAATTGGCACCAATTCCCTCAAGAGATTAGGAGTTTGTTTGCTTTAGAATAGGATTTGATATGCTTTTAAAATTCATTGTGTTCTTCATTTCATATTCTATCTCTTTTTCTATTCAAATGAATTTCTTGAGGAATCCTTGTTCTTGCTTGCATTCCATCTTCTAATGTGTTTGTTCATGTTGTTTTGCAAGTATTGGGATTGGGGTTCGCACAAATATAAGCCACTTGTGTCCTATGGGGGTTTCTCCTTAGATCACTTTTAGCTCACCTCGGTCAAACCCTTGCCACCCAAGTGAGACCTTTTATATAAAGCATATTTTAGGTGTAAGATTGGGGGCTTGGTGCTTGAAGATGGTTTTCCTCTGTTTGCTCAAGCTATTTCTTTTAAAGGCTTCTCTACGTACACAATAATGTGCTTCATCCTCTACTCCTCTAATGGGGAAGGATGAGAAAGCTCTTTCCCTTGGGCCTTCCCCCTCTCTTTTTGTTTCATCTTATTTTATTCCTTCTTCCTTTGCTTCTTCCTAACCCTCGGTGGCATCTTTTGTTCCTTACATTGTGTTTGACACAAGAAAAGGAAAAATGCCCGCATTGTGGAGGAAGAAGCCTCAATTTTTTTAGCTTTCAATTTTACCCACAATTCCCTAACCCACCTCTATGGAAAGGGGAAGCATTCCCATGGCGTTGTTCTTTTGTCTTGGCCTCTAAGGCCTCCCCCTATTCTTCTACCTACCTTAAAGGTAGAAAAAGGAAAGGGGACCGCTGTCGAGATGCCAATCTCTCTTCCTATTTCTATGTCTTGTCCTTCCGCTAGTCCTCAAGAGTCCACCCTTCCACCAACAATGGTTGTGGAGGCTGCTCCTATGGTAGAGAAGGAGTTCCTAACCTATTCTCTAGATGCATTCTCTAGTGCCCATAGTCACCATAATCATCTTTCACGAGAGTGTAAGTTCCAATGAAAGGCCTTGGTGAAGGAGCATGTCACATCACATAAGACTAGAGAGGAGCCTTTTGCTTCTGCCTCTATAGCTTCTATTTCTTCTCCTCCTATCTTCGCCTCTTACCCTACCTTAGTTCCCATCGCCTCCATCCTTCTCCCAACTTCATCAGGGGACCTTGATGAACCTCACCAAAAAATGGTGTAGGTTTACATCACTCCCTCTACAGATCCTCCTCTTTCCTAACATTCCTCCTTTCTCGTAGCCTATCGACATGCCTCATACCAAGGTGTTGTCCTTCGTGGCTCTGTCTTCTTCTAATCCTTCTCCTACTTCAGTTGAGAGAACTACACATCCTCCATTGAAGTGAAATTTGGAAACCAATCCCACCTATAGTGGGGGTCATAAGAAGTCTTTCGTGCCTCCTCCATCAGTTCCACTTTATCTTGTATGATCCTAGTGACAGAGAAGGCACCTCCCTCACCTAAGCTTTTCACTGCACCTTTCTTAGGAGGTGGCCCTGATTCTTCAGTTTCTTTTCCTCCTCCTACTTAGCCGACACAAGTCACCCCTCATGAAGTGTATGTTTGGATCATTGGAGGATATTCTAACTTTTCTCTCAAACTTTACAGGATCAATGAATTTAGTCTCACAGGAGCTCGTTGATGAAGACCTCGAGGGGCCTTCCACTTTGGCTCTTGATGTAAGTGAGTTAGTTGCAACCACTCTTGATATCCCTACCCTTTAGGACTGTCTTCCCTCTCCATATAATGATCTAGACTAGGAGCAAGACGACTTGTTGGTGGATTCAGACTAGAGCAACACCTTCTTCTACATCTTTAGATTAGTTGTATGTGCTTGTTTGTGATTCCCATGTTCTTGTATACTTATGTTTGTGTTCTCTCTTGGAGGACCCTTGCTACCCTTGTAGGTTCTTGGATATAGGAGATAAAAACTATCATGCACTTCTATTTGTATCATCATTCTTCTATATGTTGTAAATCTTACCTTCATGTCAGGAACAATACAACGTATTGGGCCATTTAGGCCTCTTCCATGTTGACCTAATTTTTATTTTATCTTTATGTGCACTTCTTCTTGTTTTGATACATTTGGGGGGTGATGATAGGTTATATATATATTATACTATACTTATCTACCTAAATCTATGAGTAGTTCTACCTCGAATAATCAAATCCCCTTATGATATTGATTTCTTCATCTCTAGTTTTTTCTGTCTTGATATTGTGGTTTCTATGTCTTGTCCTCCGCATGAAAACATGTCGCTATGTGTTTCATGCCACAACATCTCTTGTCTTTCTCTTCTCCTTAGAATGACATGATGTGCTCCTCTGCATAGCACACATCATTCTAAGGGGGCCTTGAAGACATTGAAAAATTTCCTTCGCCTATGAACCCACCTTTTCATATCAATTCCTCCTTCTACTTGCATAATTAAATAATTTTAATTATTTAATTATCTTTTAAGGTCATATTCCTCAATTAAATAATTCTTAATTATTTAATTAATTCATTTCTTCCTTTATTCTTCCCTTGGTTAATTAAATAAATTTTGTTTATTTAATTACGTCACTAATTAGCCCCTTCCTTTCTATAGTTAAATAAATGCTTATTTATTTAATTATTGTCATTTTTCTACTATAATTAAATAATTATTTTAATTATTTAATTATTCATTATCCTCTTCTTCTATAATTAAATAAATTGTATTTATTTAATTATTTAATAATTTGTCATTTTCATCCACTTTTGAATTAAATTATTATTTAATTTAAAATTCAACATGTCACATGTCTTTTATAATTAAATAATGCTTTTATTATTTAATTATTTTCCTTCCCTCCCAAATTAAATAATTTTATAATTATTTAATTTTCTCCAACAACCTCTTTTTTCTGTGCCAACCTCATTCTTATCTTCTCTTGTCTCATTCATTTTCCACATTTGATTGAATTATCTTATAATTCAATCTTGGCCATTAATCCTTATCATTGCCTTAATTTTTCCCTAACCCTTTCATAGTACAACTTTCAATCTTGGCCATTGATTAAGTCATCTTATTGACATCTGATCTGAACCATCAATCCAAGTCAGACCTTGCCTATAAATCAACCCTCATAAGCCATTTGGGGGGTTGATTCTCCAAGTATCCTTGTGTTGCCAAAATTATTCTTGAATCATTCATCCATTTCTATCTAACATAATACATCTATCATCTCCATCTCAATATTATGTTGTTGAATTGAGCAACCAACATATCAAATCAATCGAATAATCCATCCATCATTGTGTCTATTTGAGGTATTGAAGATTTAAATTAGGTAATGCATGTTATTGTTTTATCAGTTTTATTTTTGTCCAAATTTTTCATATACATTTTGGTGAACCTGACGTGAACCCCCTAACTGATTTTTAGCTCAATATTTTGATAAATTTTGAGGAATTTTGGAGTTGGATCCTTCTTGTTGCCAGTTTTGTTAGCTTTTTGTTGTAGGTTTTGCATCATTTTGGGATAAAACCCTAGTTTTCAAAGATTCTTAACCATATCTCTCAAACGAATGTGTATTTTCTCACAAAACATTTTCTATAGGTTGGGGACAATATAAAAAACTTTGTCTAAAAATCAAAATTTTTGGAGCTATTTTTAATTTGTTATAATATTTTTGTTATTTTTCATAAAAAATCAATTTTGAGAGCACATTAGAGAATTTTTTTGATATTTTTATATTTCCAGAAAGCTATCTAAATTATAGTAGGGGCATGTTCTTTATGTTTTTAATTTGGATGAAAAATAATTAGACAAAAAATAGGTCTTTAAAAATTAGGGTTTTACAAATATTTGCTTATATCTCACAAATGGTTACATATCTTTTTACAATTTTTTTTATGCAGATTTGGGATGGTGTCAGGTGCGTTCAATCCAGAAATAAAATTTTTTGGACTTTTTTTGAATATTTTATAATTTTTAAATGATTTTTCATAAAAAAATAATGTTGGGTGCAAAATAGAATTTTTTTTGGATTTCTTTACATTTTTGGAAAGCTTTGTAAATTTTAGTAAGGGTCTATTCTCTATGTTTTTATTTTTGATGCAAAAAATATTTCCAAAAATTAGATTTGTCTTGACTAGCTAACCCTCTAATATTAGTGATCAATTATCTTGTTAGGGTTTTGGCTTTGTTATTGGTTTTGTGATTGTGCAGAAAAATAAACACTTAAAAAGACAAATTGGATCAAGTGGACAAAAAAATGGAGCTAAATAAAGTCTAGGTGCACACATTTCATCTTTCATCTCTTAATCTTGTTTGTCACACATTTGGATTTGGGGCTTTAAAACAAACATCTTGTTTGCAATCACGCTTTGAAATTGGGCTTAAAAAGAACAATTGTCTTCCATCACACATTTTTGTTTTGGGTTAAAAAGAATAAGTGCTTCCATTTTTTTCTTACACACATTTCATTCTAAAGGGAAATTAACAACTGTGAGTGTGAATCATGTGTGTGTCCTCCAAAACACCTCACTTGGTGCACTTTTGTCATACCCTTCTTAGGAGGCCTACTTGGAGCACACACCCCTCCAAGGGATGACATCAATCAAGATGTGAATCCAAAGAAATTCCTCTTTGGGAGTTGAAATCTTATCACTCTTGGCTAAGTCCCAAAGAACTTTATACCTTTGGGAAGTGAAGGTGAAGGGTGGGTTACCCCTTTCTCCTGGCTATGTGGCAAGATTTTTCTTTCAAATAATTCTTATTCAACCTTGTGCATCCTAGATTAAGACCTAATTGGCCATACCCACTTGAATAACATTAGGCTTGTTGTTGTGTATTCAAGTTTTTTGCTTAATCATAACATTTAATCTTGAAAGAAAAATTTATCATTGTGTTTGGTGTGTGTGTTCATACATTTACATGTGAAATCTTGTGTTTGATATTTCCCAAGTCAAACTTCCAATAAAAAATTGTGACATCATCCAAATCATCCAATCTTGTCATTCCACATCATATCCTAATCATCACCATCTCTTTAATCCAATCAACATCATTTTACACCATTCCAACATTAGAAGACCTAGTACCCTAATTCCAAAACCTCCTCCAATCACTTTATCAAGCACCACAACCCTTAGACCAAAAAATTATACACGAGCTCCAAGGCCTCATCCAACGATTTCAACTTCAAAAAAACCAATCACCTCAAATGCAACAACTTATAGCACAATCCCAATACCTCATGGCCACTTGTCAAATCCAACAAGCACATCATCAAGTCCAATCACCACATCAATAAATTTCACCTCAATCCTATGTGTCACCTATTTCATCATATCAACCTCATCCATCCACATATCATGTTACCCCTTCATAAACCTATCACACCTCTCCTAATGTCAACTCTTATCCATATCAATCCACCTCTCAACAACCATTATCCTATGCAACCCCTCCATCATTATCATAACAACAAATCATACCACAACATGTCCAAACACCATTCCAACCTCAACACATTCAACCACAATCCTATGTGTCACCTTCATCATCATTCCAACCTAACCCATCTACCTATCATGCCAATGCCACATCAACACATCCACCCATATCACAACAAGAACATAGGAGCCCAAGTCCACCTTGATAGCAAAATCAAGAGCCTTTCAATTCTCATGTTCCATTTGACAAGGGGAACACCAATCTAGTTCATGCACCCTATAACTTTATCATACCACCATCCAATCAAATTCCTATCCCTAAGCCACCATGTTCTAGTCCTAATCCTAAGACTATAACACCATCTACTATCATTTTCCATCCACTATATTACCCATCTACCCATACAATTGCAAAGGATGTGATCCAATGGCTACTACCAAAGAATAGACCATCCCCATGTCAAGCACCCATTAATGAGCTTACCAAATAACCTTTGAATTCCATGCCTATTCCTCCAACCCCATCGTGTAGTCCCCCCCTTGAGCCTATTCAAGAGTCTTCCCCATTGAGCCTAAGTCAACCTCTATCATGTCTTCATGTTGTTAACCATCTAGAACATGTTGAGCCCATTCAAGAGTCACCCCCTTCCACTTCCATTCAAGCAAGCCAAGAGTTATGTCAAGAGCATTATCCTAAGCATGAGGAAACATTAACCTCTCATTCTAATCAAGATCTAGGCCCATCTAATGATCCCACTCATAACATACTTGGTCCTATTTATGATCAAGCTCCCCTTTATGATCTTACCTATGACCAAGAAGACCATGATGATCCTCTTAGCCAACTTTATGCATTCCATGGTCAAAAGCCTATCACTTCACCTACCCATGAGCAAGAAACCTACATTTCTCCTATCCACCCCCTACCTAGCCCTATCCACGATCCATCAACATCCACTTTCCTCTATGAGACATATGCCTCCCAAGCACGCATAGAAGATCAAACAAATACCTTGGATCTCAGTGAACAAAATTCTAATCAATATCCTAATGATCCTCCATTACCCACTATCGACCCCATTGCAAGTCCTCCATCATATCCTATTGGTCTTTCCACCCTCATTCATGAATGTTACTCCTTAGAACAACAAAAACCATTATCTTCCTTTGCTTCATTTTCTCCATCCAATAAGGAACTCATGTCTAGTGTTCCACCTAGACCCAGTCCCATTGTCCATTGCATACTCCAAAACATGAACCACCAAGGTAAAGGTCTAGACCTTCATGAACAAAGTATTTTGGAGCCATCCATGTCAAATTCCCTCCATGCTCTTATGGCCTTGGATATACAGCCCAAGGATGCCAATCTCAAGATGTTGGTACTTCCTCCATGCCTCCTAAGTCCACTTTCCATCATAAATCCTATCATACGCCTAAAACATATGTTGCCATCCTTCCTCCATCATCCTACAAATTTCAAAAGCATTTGACTGTACACCTTCCACCATCAACTTTTACACCATTGCTTCCAACTCCTAATATCCCTCCATCTAATCTACCTCTGTTACTCCCAACACCTAATATCTCCATTATACAATCCCCTTATCCATCCATCCATAACTCTTATAAATATCCTAATCATGACCAAGAAATGCACACATTGTTTAAACAAGAAGCTTCCACTCATTCCACCATACTCATGGGATTCAAAAGCAAAAATTTCAATTCCTCTACCTATAAAGTAAAAATTCCTAAGGGTCCTCATGCCTTATGACATCAATACAAAAAGTCAAAGAAAAATATATCCCAAAATTTATATAAGCCCATACCTCCAAAAGTAAAGGCCAAAACTAAATTGGTTTGGGTCCCTAAGAAAAAGGAAAGCAAGTCCAATGAGGCATCCTCATCACAAAAATCCCAACCATCCACTTCCACCTCTCATTCCCACTCTATTCAATAATCTCATATTCCCTCCCACAAGAAATAAAAGTCATAAAAATACTAAGTCTATGTGGGTACCTAAAACACTTCATCACCCATCTCCTAAGCAAACATCTACATTGCTTCCTACACCCCGTCTACATCAAAAGCTTCAAATTTTATCACAGTGTGTGCAACCATTAGTCATGGTTCCCTTCCATTTCACAACAATTCCACATACCTCCATCTCCTCACCCTTCACTCATTATCCTACATATCTCCCCCGCCACCTTCCTATGGTCCATGCTTTTGGCTAAGCCTCCCCATTCATATTTTTCATGAGTCCCATATAATCCATATCATCTTCCCTACATAATATGCATCATAATCCATTATTTTCCTCCATAATCTACATCATAATCCATCACCTACCTACTCCATCTCCCTTTCATGTCATCCCTTACCAACATCTATGAGCATAATGACATTTGACATGGTACATGTGATGACATCCATCTCTAGTGGGACTACCACCTTTCATGGAACTAGACACTTGAGTCCCTCCTATCCATATTCCCCTTCTCCTATCCAAAAATTCAAAAAGTCAAAAACAAACAAAATAAAAAAAAAGTAAAGAGAACATATTTCATCCAACAGTGAAAACCTAGCAAATAGGTGCCCTGGATAAGTACCATGATGAAAACTTGGCAAACAGGCATCATGTGTAGGTTGATCTTCTATGTCAGTTACACTTGGGGGTACTTTGTCTCATCCACACTATCTATCCTATCATTTCACTTCTTTTCATACCATTTCCATCCTACCTACGATATTTAACCGTCATATAGTCCACTTATCCACCCTTCTCCTTTTGATCTTGATGAAGATATAGGGGTAAAATGTTGAAACATGTTTTGGGAATCTCTTGACATACCTCATCCTTTCCAAACAATCATATCATTATCCTATTGTCATATGCTTTGTCAAGAAAAATCCTAAGTATTATACCTAAGAATGGGGCATGTTATTCCCATGCGACATATCCTTTGGATATCACATCCTTGTTCTCTTATGATGCATACATCTTTTCCATCCATCCATCTATCATGAGCCTTTTATCCCTTATCCTATCACCTACCCTTTCATCCATCAATCCCATCTATCTGCTTGCACATAGACTTGGTTTTCCCTTGTCATTGGTATCTAGCATAAAGGCTACCAAAATTGTCATCTCAAAACATTTCAAAAAATACAAAAAAAAATGGAAAAAGGTCCTCAAAAAAAGACAAAAAATCAAATAGCCAACAAAAATTCAAGCAATAAAATCAATCCAAATCATTTCTTCCAAACAATTCAACGCATCAAATTCAACTCCTTCAAATCAATCAATCACATCAATTCTTCTATTCAATTCATCACATCCTTTCATCCAATCAAATCATCATATCATTCCAAACCACTTCTTCAAATCAAATCAATCCAAGCAATAATCCAAATGCAAGTCAATCCTTAATCCATACCAATCAAGTTGATCAATCTTTCCAAATTATCCAATCACATCCTTTTGTTTTGATCCTAATCTTGTTGTAAACCTGTTATGCCTTGCATAACCACCCCATTTCGAACTTGATTAAAATGGGTCCCCTTTTTGTTTTGTTTTGGTCACCTTTGGTTGTTTGGTTGGGTTTTAGGAGCTCTTTGTTTTGCTCCTAAGTTTGTCGTTTGTTCTGTCGGAGGCGGGCCCAAAACCAAATCTAAACATGGAACTCTTTCACAGTTTCTAGTTCGGATCTTGTCCTGACTCCAACTCTACCCTTCTCTTTTGGTCCTTTCTCCTGTTTGTTGGTCATTTTCCTTGTGTTCTATTTTTTTTCTCGCACGGGAGCAGAACCGAGATTGGAACTCATGGGAAGTTTTAAATTTCCATTTTGTGTTCTCATCCTGACTCCGTCTTCACTCTTTTTCTTCCTTGCTCTTTGTTGTTCAGGTCGGTTCTGGTGTTCGCTCCAATCCCGCTTCCCTTTTTCTTATGTTATTCTTTGCTCTTTGGTCAGGACCGGATCTGGATCCAAAATGGAACTTCAAACTTTGTGAAGTTCCATTTCGGTTTTGTCTCTGGTCTCAGTTCCGATTTCATTCTAGCTCCCATCCCACCGGTATTAAAGGTAAGTGTTGTTCCTAGTTCTGATTTGGTCCCGCCTCCACCAGAGTCAAGTTTTTGCTAAATTCAAGAAATGGAAAGGTATGAAAGGTAGGACGAAGAATGATATTTTTCTATGCTTTTAGAGGACTGATGAGAGCATTGTTTTGCAGGGTTAAAGCATGTCAGGAATGTCAGATGCTGCTTCTCAAGGGGGTCAACTTGCAAAAAGATCTAAATAGAGGGGAAGAACCTGCAAGTCTTAATAACATATGGGATGTCTACTAGAAAAAGTAGATCGATATTAATGACAATGCTTCAGAACATTCAAAGCAACTCTGCAAAGGAGTCTCGAGGTCAGGGACGAGGGCTGTGAGTTAATGATGGTGGTCGTAAACAATCTGGAGACCATGCCGGAGGGAGATCCTTCACTGACATGGACATAGTATATGCATTTAATGCATGATTGAATTTGTTCCAAACTCTTCTAGGGCCGATGTTTTTTGTAACCGACTTATTTTGTAAACCCTAAAATGGGGCCAACACATTTTTCGTGCGTTTTGTATATATGACATTTTTGCCTCTTTGTAAGGGGAGAGAGATATTTTTCTTCTTTATCTTCTTCCTTTTGGTTATTATTATTAGACAAGTTAGGGTTAAGAAAGGTTAGCAAGCTAGGGTTTTGTAGGAAGTTAGGCGTTTTTAGTTCATTAGGAAGAGGAGGTGATGTATCTTCCGGATTTTCTTAGTATAGATGGAGATAATTCGAAGACATGGGATTTTTGTACACTGGTGATCTTGCCAGATTTGTAAATGTTGTTTATGTATTTCACCAACAGTAGAAGCAACCAGATTTAAATCTACATGCCAATCACATTGAAGATGAGATTGAGTAAGTTTCCAGATATTTGAATGGGTTGTGTATATCTATTCAATATGAGATAAGTTTGATGAATATGCATAGTGTGGAGGAGGCATATCAATATGCCTTAAAGGTGCAAGAAAAAATAAATAGGAAGAAACAAAATAAATCTTAGGTTAGAGGCATATTTTCTTGTGGTAGAGGATAACCAAAAAGTGGTAGAAGCTACCAAGGCAAGCAAGAAGAAGCAAGCACATAAAGTGCAAGCATGTTGGAAAATAGAGGAAGAGGAGATTACTCTCATGGGAGAGGGTCATTTGGAAAAGGTAGAGAAGAGGTTTTAGCGGTACATTTTTCCGATGTGGAGAAATAGGACAGCAGGCATTTAAATGTTTGCAAATTCTACATGATGGAGGAAAAGAAAAAGAGGAAAGAGTGCATGTAGCATAGGATGAAAGTGAAAAAGAAACTTCAACAAAGCATGGAGAAGAACCTGAGGATGGAGAATCTTTGATGTTGAGAAGAGTCTTGTCGAATCCCAAAAGGAGAAACCAAAATGAATTCAAAGGAGAAATTTGTTTCAAACAAGGTGCAAGGTGAGTGGAAATTGTTGCAAAGTGATAGTGGATGGTGGTAGTATGGATGAAATTGTATCCGAGGAGATGGTAGAAAAGTTGAGGTTGAAGAAGGTGAAACATCCCAACCCTACCAAGTTTCATGATTATAAAAAAAGCATCAATTGGTGGTGCAGGAATAATGTTTGGTAAGTTTACAAATTGTAAATTACAAGGATGAAGTTATGTGTGACATTATGCCAGTGGATGTGTGTCATATTCTCTTGGGCAGACCATGGAAATTTGATAGACAAACTTTTTGTGATGGTCAATTGAATACCTACACAGTTAAGAAAGATGGAAAAGAGTACATTCTAAACCCATTGAAGAATAGAGAAGGAGAAGATGAAGACAAACCAAAGGTATGCTTGATTTATGGAAAGCAATTTTTGAGAGAAATCATAAAGGAGAAAACATGTTTTTCCATAGTTCCAAAATTTGTAGTAGTTGGGGCAATGAAGAATGAGGATGAAATACCAAAGGAACTTCAAGATATTTTAGAGGAGTATGCAAAATTTTTGATGGAGTTACCCGATGGATTGCCACCCATGAGAATCATTAGTCATTGCATGGATTTGATTCCTAGTGCAAGGTTTTCAAACAAGGCACCATATAAGATGTCACCAAAAGAGAATGAAGAGATAAATAGGAAAGTTCAAGAGTTGCTTGATAAAGGGCTGATTATAGAAAGCTTGAGTCTATGTGTTGTTCCAATAGTGTTGGCACCAAAGAAAGATGGGGATTGGTGAATGTGTACAGATTCAAGAGAAACAACTAACCATCAAATACCAATTTCCATTACCAAGAATGGATGATATGATGGATTGCTTGAGTGAAGCCAAATATTTCACTAAGATTGATTTAAAAGTGTTTACACCAAATAAGAATAAGAGAGGGGGATGAATGGATGACCACTTTCAAAACCAAAGATGGATTGCATGAATGGTTGGTGATGTCATTTGTATTTATGAATGCTCCAAGCACTTTCATGAGATTAATGAATGAATTTTTGAAGCCATATCTTGGTAAGTTTGCAATTGGTGTATTTAGATGACATTTTAATATTTAGTAAAATGAAAGAGGAGCACTTGCAACATGTTAGAGTTGTTTTGTAAAGGCTGAAAGAACAAAAATTAATGGTGAATTTGAAAAAGTATAGTTTCATGAAGGAAGAGTTGGTGTATGTTGGTTTTGTGGTTTCTAATAGTGGTCTACAAATGGACCCTAAAAAAAGTGAAAACAATTATCAAATGGCCTTCACCAAAGAGTATTTTTGAAGCAAGAAGCTTTCATGGATTAGAAATCAAAAAATTTAGTGAGATATGTGCACCAATTAAGGAGGAAATGAAATGTAAAAAAAATTAATTTGTTTGGACAGCTATAATAGAGAGAAGTTTTAATGATTTGAAGGAAAAAATGATGGAAAAAACCATGTTAGCATTTCTCAATTTTGGAAAATTCTTCCAAGTTGGTTGTGATGCAAGTGGGAAAGTGATAGGGGGAGTTCTAAGTCAAGAGTGAAAACCAATAGCTTACTTTAGTGAAAAGTTAAATGAGCCAAAGAGAAAATACTCTATGTATGACCAAGAGTTTTATGCAATTGTGTAAGTACTCAAGAAGTGGAGACATTATTTGTTATCGAAGGAGTTTGTATTATAAACCGATCATCATGCATTGTAATTCATTAAAATCCAAGGTAAATTGAGTCAAAAGCATGTGAAATGGTTTGAATTTCTTCAAAGCTATTCATTTGTTTTTAAACATAGAAGTGGAAAATTAAATAGATTTGTTGATACATTGAGTAGGAGGTGTTTGTTATTGAATGAGTTGAGAATAAGTCTTGTTGGTTTTGATTGTATGAGAGTTGTATGAAGAAGATTCTAATTTTAAAGAAGCTTGGGCAGTGCGTAAGAGTCCAATTGAGATGGATATAACTCCATGGTTGGATTATTTTATTCAATAAAATTTATTGTTCAAAGGAAAGAGGTTATGTATACCTCAAGGTTCCATGAGGGAGAATTTGATGAGAGAAAAACATAGTGGAGGTTTGAGTGGACATTTTGGAGTGGATAAAACATTAGCACAACTAAATGAGAGTTACTATTGGCTGAGGATGAGTGCATCTATGTAAAAAGAATGGGGTAAAGTTGTTGTATATGCCAACATGCCAAGGGAGTGAAACAAAACACCAGATTATATCAGCCATTGCCAATATTGGAGAGACCATGGGAATGCATTAGCATGGATTTTGTTTTGGGTTTACCATGAACACAAAGAGGTAATGATTATGTTTTTATTGTAGTGGATGGATTTT
Source organism: Sequoia sempervirens (assembly GCA_007258455.2). NCBI lineage: Eukaryota > Viridiplantae > Streptophyta > Pinopsida > Cupressales > Cupressaceae > Sequoia > Sequoia sempervirens. The sequence continues at coordinate 584,745,647 of VDFB02058242.1, forward strand.
GAAAAATGGTTCATTTTATACCATGTCACAAGTGTAATGATGCTTCCCATATAACTACATTATTTTTCAAAGAGATATAGTTTGGTTGCATGGCTTGCCAAAAAGTATTATTTCAGACCAAGACACCAAGTTTTTTTGTCACTTTTGGAATACTCTATGGAAGAAATTGGGAACACAGTTGGGGTTTAGTTCAGCCTACCATCCTCAAAATGATGGCCAAACTAAAGTTGTGAACCGTAGTTTGGGTAATTTGCTAAGATGTGTGGTTAGGGATAAACCAAATCAATGGAATTTAACTTTAGCACAAGCGGAATTTATAAATAATAACTCCATAAATCGAAGTGTGGGAAAAATTCCATTCCAAGTTGTGTATGGGTACAATCCAAGAAGAGTTGATGAGTTGAAAGATAGTGTAGATTTGAATAGAAAGAGTGTTACATTGTGGAAGATTTTGCTAAGTATATTCATGAATTGCATAAAGAAGTGAAGGAGAATTTGGAGAAGAGGGCCATTAAATATAAAGAACATGCTGATGTACATAGAAAAAAGAAAGAGTTTCAGATTGGTGAGCTGGTAATGACACATTTATGGAAGGAAAGATTCCCACAAGGTACCTACAATAAATTAAAATGGAAAAAGATTGGCCCATGCAAGGTTTTGTAGAAGTTCTCATCAAATGTATATGAGATTGAGCTTACAATTTGTATTGATATCTATTCATTATTTAATGTTGTAGATTTTTATAAATATCATGATGGTGAATAAAGTGGACAACATAGTACATTTTTAGATTTTTTCGGATGTGCAAGACTGGATGCATCAATTTTTGAAGGAGTTTGAAAGAATTGATCAAACCATTGATTCATGAGTTGCCAAACGAACAAGGAGGAAAGAATATTGGGAGTATTTGATTCATTGGAAGAACCATGTAGAAGATGAGGCTTCATGTGTGAGTGCTTCAGATTTGGAGAATTTTCGGATTCTGGTTCTAGACTTGCCCAAATGTTCATGAGATATTCACTCATGAACATTTTTTGTACCCGGTGCATTTGATGTTGGAGCATCCCATGTAACTTGGCTATTTGGACATCAAGTCAATGATTCAATTGATTTTTTTATTTTTTTTCAATTTTGGGTTGAATGTTACAATAAATTCTCTAATTTATTTTCATTTATTTACTTTGCAATCCAATACTGGATATGTTTTGGCACAATATATCAATTTGAGAAGTGGAAGGTGTAATGAACCCTTCATGAATTAATCAAAATAAAAAAACCAAAGGAAAGAGAGGCATGAGACATGGAGGTTGCATTGAAATTAAGGGAAAAAAAGACAATTCTAAAAGATTAAAAGGTTGCACTATGGAAGCTAAAGAGTTGCACCTAAGGGAAGAAGACTAAGTGAAGACAAAAAAAATGCAAAACAAGGCATTAAAGAAGTGGTGTGGGATCTCAAGAGTCAAGGAAAGTTAAAAAACAAACAAAAGCTAGAAAAATATGCCAAAAAAAGTATGTGCCGAGAAGGAGCGTGTAGATGAAGGGAGTCACAAAGTTTTCTTTAAAATATTTGAATTGTGTGTGAAAGAAGTGCAACACAAGAAATTAGGAAAAGAAAATTGGTAGGTTAGAGAAGAGGAAAATAGGAATGATAAGAAGGATTCCATTGACCAGGGAAAATGTGAAAATGACTTGAAATGGAGTGAATGTTGGAGATGTTGATTTGAAGAACAAATAGATTTAAATTGGTTGTAGACTTTGATTTTTTTCCAATAAAATAATTTGAAAGTTTCAATTTAAACTTGTGGTTTTAATTGATGGATTACGCTTGGTGATTTGAATTTGATTAGTTAATTTGTTGCATATTTCTTTTGCCTGATAAGACATAGAATTTTTTTATGCATTATCCCCCACAGGGTTCGTCCTCCAAGTGCGACCCTAATTGTTGGATTGGTTCTAGGGCCATCTGGAAGCCTCTAACTAGGGGCCAAGTTGAGGCTCCTACTAGTTCTACCATGCATAGTTCTTCCTTCCCAGTGGGACAGTATTTTCCCCAGTGGAAAAATGGTGCATCAGAAACCTTTGGTCCTTCCATCCCCACACAACACCTTCAACATTTTCCCCCTTGAGTTGCTTCATCTCCACATTTCCTAACCTTTGACAAAGCTTCTCTATTAGCCATTCTTGCTCCATGATCATTGCCCATGAACCTATGCTATCCACCATTTTTTTTTGCTATTTTAAACAAGAACAACACCATAAAAAAAATATTCTAGGGTAAATTCTCTTACCTTAAAATTTCAATATAATCACTTCTCAGAAAGGTCATCTTAAGACAACTTAAAAAAACATACAATAAGAATCTTATGAAATTAAAATATAAGATGTATATTTTCAAATTTCAAATAATCTCTATGTAAAATATTTTATTATAGCAAAGATTAGTGTACACAATAATAATATCAATAATATCTTCTCTTAAATTGGGACATGCCCAAGGGGAGGAGGAGGAGGAGGATGGTATAATTTATCACTTGAACTATTTTGTTCATGTTAGAGTAAATAGTAATAATTAAAGGATAAACCTAGAGGATTCACTTAGTAAATTTATCATATAGTGCTTGCATTCATGAGATCTAAAATAATGTCCTAAATTTTTATTTCAATGTCTAAATATTAAATTTTTAATACCCTTTTTACTATATATCTAAGTAGATCTATTTTTTAATATTTTTCACAATTATATATTTATATACCTCACACATTCAATTGAACATTTCATTTCCATTATCATCAAATCCATCTTCAAATAAAAAATAAATTACTCTTAATGTGAATTTGGGATCATTCTTAAATTACTCTACTCTTTTTTAATTAAAAAATAAATTAGTTTATACATGTTAGTGTGAAAAGAGGTATTACCAAACCAATTAGCCTTTAACTTGTCTAGGAGGGTCATGTTTACTCTACACTTAAGCTTACTAAAGAGGCAACTCATGTGGACTCACCATGTGTCCCTATGCTTCTTCATAGAGTCATACATGTGCTTCTTGTTTGGAGGGGTAGTTGTATTTTTCATTCCTACCTTCTCACATCTTCATCCTTGCCTTTATATGCAAGGCTTTCTATTATACTTTTGACACACTTTTTGTACATGATAGTTGCATATTCTAATCTTATGGAAGTGTTATTTGATTTTGTAAGTAATCTTGTCTTCTCCAACATGTCATTGAATCTTCCTTATAAATCCCTTCCCAAATTATCTTAAATTTGTAAGGATAATTGCAGGTTACTTTCATAAGATACGTCTTGCAGTAAAACAAATGCCACCATTATGCTCAAAAGGCATAAGATACAAATATTGATACATAACACTCCAAATTTTGAATCAAGAATGTTTTCTTTGTTTAAGTAATCATCAATGGAAACCTTATGGAAATCTATTTTTTAATTTTTTTTTTTTTTTTTTGCTAGGTACAACCTTGCATAGAACTGATATCACCTATTATCTTGCACAAGGTTGACACCTATGCAAATCATTGGCATGCTTGGTTACTCAATGTATAGAGGGGTCAATATTTTAACTATAGGTTATTGTCCAATTTTTTAGAAATAGTGTTAGATCATATGGGATGAAGCCCTTAGCACTTCCTAATGCTTGAGGGAAATGTGATATTGGATAGAGGGGGGTGGCTCCACCCACCAAGTTCCATTTCCAAGGTAAATCCCCATTGAAAACATACGTGTACCACCTTTCTACTTGCCTAATAAACCAACCACCATAATACCACCAACTTTCCAGCCTCACATTTTTCAACCCTCTAGAAACCCACATGCCACCTATGTCCCACCCACTACACCCCGCCACCACTAGTGGTTTTCCAACACCAAGCTAGCACCAAGGTATGTACAAGCATCCGTAAGGAGGGAGTTTTTTTTTTTTTTTTAATCTTAACTTTGGCTTATAAAGTCAAATATTTTACTTCAAATAAGCCTCGGAAAGCTCTTTCCAAGAAATTTTCCATGATGTAATTATTCTTTCTCTACCATGCTATTTTTTTCAAAATTTTCCTTTTTCTATAGGCTATAACTTTTTTGTACGATGCCAAAAATTCATAATCATTTTTCAAATTTATTAGAAAAATATATGGAATGTAATGGCACATTTATTTTTGAACTTTGGATAACATATATTTTCAAAAAATTGTAAAATCACTATGGGTAAAAATAATTGGTTTGGGTCTTCCAATTTGAACAAATGTACCAAAAAACTTTGTATTTTTTTTTAGGGGGGTTATATTTTGCAGCATTTTTTGTTATGGGAGTTTTACTTTTATTACTTTTTTTGTCATTTTTGGAATTTGTAAGATATTATTTTGTTACATTTTTCTATGGTTACCTCATGACATAAACCGTAATAGTTTCTTTCCATCAAACTTATAAGAATTCAAAACAAGCACATTTGTCTATAAAAACACTAATATAAAGTGTTGAAACTAATTTTGTGTTTCTTAGGAGGTAGTTTTTCACATCTATTGTACATCTTTTGTACCCATGTTATGTTATGAGGTGTCATAGGGGATTATGTACTACCATAGTTTTTTCCATCACAATTTTTAGTTAGAGCCCCTCTATAACAATAAATAATCCATGACATTCTTGCCCCATGTGTTCATGCCTTAGTTTTTTGACACCCTTTTTATTTCCTTGTACATAATAGTATTCATGATGCTACTTCTATATTCTCTTGCACACTTATGTGTCACACTTTAGTTGATCTACCAATACCTCTTCCTTTTTAGCATAGTAGGGGTATTATCACATGGTTGTTCTTATGCTTACATGGTTTTAGTGGAGCAATTGAGAAATCAACTATAATAGAACAATGTAGAAACATTCTACATTTTTTGTTGATAATAATTTATTAGATTTTGGTTTATGTAGAGCACCATGCACATTTAATAGTCTACTACATGTCACTTGTACCTTTTTTTATTATCCTCAATTATAATACCATTTGCATCTTTAACTTCATAAAGTATTTTTACCTTTGTTTCATCTCTGTATTCATGGTTGAGTATGTATTTGAGGTCACTCATGTAGTGTTTTGTATCTCTTATCTTGATCTATAATCATTAGAAGTTCGATGATTCCTACTGAAACCAATAATTCATCTTCAACAAAGTTTACAACTTTTACATGCTTCAATAGTTCTTCATCTTCATGGGACACCTTTTTAGGGGTTTTATACCTTCTATTTCTCTCTTTTGTATAGGAGTTTCATTCCCATTGAGTTTTTTTTCTTTTTGTTGTTTATGAGATATTTATTTGTACATGAGTACCTCATTAGGCCATATTATTGGGAATCATATTTTAGTATTTATCTTTCTCCCTCAGTATCACTTAAGGGGGATTATTAGTGTGAAAAGAGTTATTAACCAAACTAGTTAGCTTTTAACCTATCTAGGAGGACACTATTCACACTAAACTTAGGCTCACTTAGAGAGACTTTTTTTCTAACCTCATGTGGACTCACCATATGTCCCTACACCTATCCATAGAGTCCTACATGTGTTGCTCATTTGGAGGGGTAGTTAGATTTTCGCTTCTACCTTCTCACCTCCTCATCCTTTCCTTTATATCTATTGTACTTTTGACACACTTTTTGCGTATGTTATTTTGTTTCATATTCTCAACTCATGGAACTGTTATTTATTTTGCAAGTGATGTTGGATTCTCAAATAATGCATAAGGTAAATTGAAAGAGACTAGAAATATAATTTCTCATCCATCTCAAAGCTATGCACACATTGAAAATTTCCTCTTTTGTATTATCATGTTGCAATCTTTCTAATAGAGTATTTATTAATTATATAGAATAGGTTGATGAAAATATTTAAAATTATAAAAATGGTAAAGTTTTATTTTTCTTGTCATTTCCAACTAAGCACCAATTTAGTATATGAGACCCTCTTAGATGATGCCCACAAGGGGATCATTTTTCCCACATGCCTTATACATTACTCTACAAGATATGCATACCATGACCTTGTTTTGAATAAAATATATATCTCCTTTATGGAGTACAAAAACCTTGACCATTAAGGTCACTCAAGAGTAAACAATTTTATTTGCATAATTGATCATTAATATTCTAAAATAGACCTTATGCATCTATATTTTCATTATGATATTATAACACACAACATGGATAAATTGCAAGGGTCAATAAAATAAAAGCTTCATCTCTAAATGGAGAGCCCAAACACCACTCTCTCTAGGGAGACGACATCATATAAGGAACATAGACCTTGTCTCACTCTTGATTTTATGATTGGAATGTCAAAAACTATATTTATCATGGTAGCCTCAATCCCAACATTGAATGTTTGCTAAGATGAATTTAGGGTGGCATGAAAGAGCCTCATTATTTACATAATTTAGTGGAAAAATTCCACCCATTAAATATGAGGTCTCACCTAATCAAACTTATATCTCATTCTAATTAATACACCCATTTAACAAAAAATAATTAAAATAGAGAAAAATATTCACTAAAACTTGATAAATATAATTATATTTGTGAGAGAAAAAAAACTACACATATATTATCATACAATTGTATTAAATTTATATAGTTGAATAATGCATTTACTTCTAATGGTAAAATTTACATACCATTGCCATTTCCCATTTCAATTTGTACCCATTTTGAGGAAATGCGTTGATACACATACAGAGTGATAAATAGAATGATCTTATATGAAATTAGTATCATTCCCCTAGCCTTTTACCTATCCATATTCCCACATCTTATACTCTTAGTCCACATTAAACTTAGACACATATCCTTTGATACATTTTCCTATACCTTGCAAAAGTATCACATATATTCATGGACCTACCTCAATATCTTTGTTAGCCAATTGGATTTGACTATTTTCTCATCCTAGGATATTTTGTAATTGTGGGGGTGACCCCATGGTCATAGACTTGTCCCCTCCTTTTTAAAATTTAAAATTCAAATTTGGCCAATGGGCCCCCTTTATTTTCCCACCTTGAGTTGACTAGAGACATGTTTAGTGCAATTTGATGGTATGTGCTAGGGGAGAGGTACTAGGGAAAAGACCAATAGTAGGGATAGAAGTAGTCCTTAGTGGGCCCCATAGTGGAGCACTTTAATATCCACTTGCAAAACACTTTTTTCCATAAAGTACATAATCTGACAAATCATGTGATGCCACATCAGCGAAACATATTCACATGACTTAGTGTCCTACTATTGGATTGTATGTAGTTTTTGAGCTTTTCTGGACACCTCAACAAAAAGCATGCTGATCTGGCATCATATTTGATGATGTGGCCTTAAAAATGATTTTTATAAGCAAGTGAGTAGCCAAACAAACTATTGTACAAAATTGGGACTGATTTGAAATTATTTAGTATGAAATTTAAAAACCTAGAGTTAGGGTGCCTTATTGTGGGCCCCTCTACCCTAGTATTTAAAGATATTCAATGTATTCATTTTGGTAATCAAATGTGGCATTGGCTATCTAGCCCCAGGAATGCACCGGGGATGGATGTCATGCCATGCCTCCCTACATAGGCCTGCCACCTGACAGTGTCGTTCCTCTCCAATGCGTGTTTGTTCGTGCAGAATAACTGGCAGCAAAAACAAAAAAATAGGTGACGTGAGTTGCATGCGAACTACTGTGTTAACCGCCATCAGAATGGGAGTTGATTTGATTCATAATTAATAACATATATTAATGAATAAATATGCATTCAGTGCTATGCAGTAATTTCTTCAACTACCTAAAGTTGGCACCTAAATTTCTCCCTTTTTGTCTTCAACTACTTAAATTTAGCGCCTAAATTTCTCCCTTTTGAGAAAAATCAGTCATTTACCCACCCACATTTGTTTTATGTTGGAGCAATCACTGAGAAATTATATTCAAGCATTTGCATAGAAGCTGTATTGGAAGATTGGAAGATTTGTGGGTCCCTGTGCGTAGTTTTCACTTAGTTTTTAATTTCTAAAACCATTTAGTAATAGCAACAACTGCCATTCGTTAAAGCAATTTGCATAATATGTTTGTGTTAATTATATTTTTTGTTTCACTTATAGCATTTTGCACACAGGAGTAAGCACAACATAGCTCTCCTCAACACAAAAGCTTTCCGCAAGGTATGCGTGGAAGTGGCTTAAAATATTTACAAACTTATTTTAAATGCAAGAAAATAACAGACTTATTTTACTATTAATTTATTATTAGAATTTAAAAAATAAATAAATAATTAAATTGTATTATATATAATGTAAAATTGGATATAATTTTAAAAAATTAGATAAGAGTTGAAATTAATGGAAAATGAAATAAATATTTTTATGTTAATTTTTTTCTAAAATAATTTAATAGCTGTATATTTATCTTCTTAATTTTTTTGTTCAAATTGTCAAAATCTAAAAATGAGTTTATATATTTTCTAAGCATTTTTTTTTTATTGCAAATATTAATTTGGGAGCTGTTACTTTACCAAAAAAAAACTAAATAGTTATTGTATTTTTATTAGTCAAATTTTACTTTTTATTATTCAACAAGCTCATGTTTAAAAATAGTCATAGAAAGCTCCAATATCACACATTAGATGGAGGATTAGAAACATACATCCAATTACAACTATCTTATAATTTTGAATGGAAGTATTTAAAAAAAAAATCATTATTAACTCTTATAACTTTTATAGGTTAATGGATCTTATTTCTTTATATTACAAAATTTCATTCCTTTTAATAAGAAATTTGAATCTTCTTAAACAATTATTTAACAAATATAGTATGCATGTAATAAATTTTTAAACAATTCTATAACAAATGAAAGGTATTGAAAAATATCCTACACAATGTAAGCTCATTTTAGTTTACATATAGACATAATCATAACACCTTTGAGTACTAATTATATTAATAGAAAAAAAAAATTGTAATTTTTATTTTACGTAGTGAATTTTTTTTTCTCTAAATGTAAATTTAATAAAAATATTAACAATAATTTAAAATAGTAGTTTTTTATTAGATAAAAGGGGAAAACTAGGGTCCCTTCCCTTACAAAGCTTGAAACAACCAATAATTCATAAACAGTATGATCAAAATACCTAGAGTTTAAGAGCACTACTAGATTGACAATAGATAATAACTAACAACATAAGAAACACAATAATAATAAGCCACCAACTAGCTACCTAGAGACCCAACTAATTCATGAAATAGCCTCCCCTTCTTTGGATATAATGTGAAACTTGACTTTTAGTGAATCAGACTCATCACTTGTATCAACCCTTGTAGATTTCCCCTTCATTGAACTTCACCTCTCTTAATAGGTTCATTCATTTTGGTAGGGGTTTCATTTATAGTTTTTGATCTTTGGTATCCTTTTCTTGGGGTTTATCCTCTTTTATAATTAATGTCCTTTCTCTTGACTAGTTTCCCCCTTTGGTCATGATTTCCTCAATCTAGTCTCAATAGTAATAGGGGTCTTTTTTGGTTTTTTGGTACTAGTAGTATTGCTTGAAGGTCTTGGGCTCATGTTATCCATGCTTTCTTCTTCTTGGAAATAACTATCATTTGACTTAGAATTGACACTATCCTTATCCTTAGAGTTTTCATTTTTAGATTCCCTAGGTTCATAAGGTTGTCCTCTTCTCCACTAGAAAACACTACATTAATCTCATCTAACTTGGAATTTTCTTTCATCAAACTCTAGTTGATCTCTTACTCCTTTTTAGGTTGGACTGACCACTTCCTCCATTTCACACCAATCTCATCTTTGTTCATGGAGTTCTCAAGAGATGACAATAGGTAATATAAGAAGATTATGAGAAAATTATGTCAGAGATGATTTAATAGAGAAAAATAGTATGTGAATACACATTAAAATCCTCCTTCTAGTAAAAAGTACATCTTGTAATATGGTAACTTACCTCACTCCAAGGGCTTGGGAGGTCCTCTCTCTTATAGTTACTTTATAATTTCACAAGCCTATTATCTCCCACATGGAAGGAATTAATGTAATCTTTGTCCTAATACTCTTCAAGTGTTTAACTTTCTTTCCCTTTGTGGAGAGGCCAACGGTTGCACTAAAGAGATGTTCAACCACCTTGAAATAGATTCCTCTAATATTGACCTTTTATTCATTATGTGATTGAGAAAAATTTACAAAGAGGGAGGGTTCAAAACCTCTCATGGATTCAAAATATGAGTCAACACCACATTTTCTGAAGATTTTATTATTCATTTCTTTCCAAACCTCCCAATAAATATGTGAGGGGAAAAAATCCACATCTACATAATAACATGATGACTAAAGGAGGCATACCAACTTTCAATGATTGTTTCAATAGAATAGGGTATAACATAATTCACTTTAATTTTTTGAATATGATTTCCCATAATTATTTAGTATAATTAGAAGAGAAGAAGAGGTGGTCAATTATTTCTTTGTTGGAATAACACAAAATACATCTTTTGGGAAGTGATAATCCAATATTTACAAATTTATATGGGTGATAGTTTTATCATGTGCAATGGTCAACCAAAAGTAGTTAGCTTTTAGGATTAATTTCCTATGTTAGATCTTATTCCATCTTTTTCCACTACTTGGATTGTTGAGCTAGATGGTGTATCCAAATTTTATCAATTACCTTCCCTTGTGGTCCTTACCCCAAAAATTATTGTCCCATGATAAAAAAAAAAAAGGGATTCTAACAACTTTTATTTTTGGTTGTATTTGTGAGACAATAATAACAAAATCACTAATAACAAACTCCTATAGGTCTATCCACCTAGTTGGACTAAGACTTATCTAACTATATAACCTTCTACTAAGCTACCAATTCTCTTGGTAAGAATTATTAAAGTTGCATAATCTAAGGCTACTAATAAAGAGGACCCATTTCTAATAAATTGTACTCCCTAAACTATATTTGATTGTCTCTCCCAACTTTCAAATTGCATTCCAATAGATAACAAGATTATAGCTTTGCTAACATTATTCTAAAAATATTTAGGAACATTATTAGTAGCTAAAAAAATATTAATGTCTCTTCCTTGATATGTACCCAATATTTGTTGTCCTTCATGAATCCCCACCCAAATTTTACTATAAAAACTCTATTTATTTTTTGTTTTTTTCTTAAACCAAGCCCCACACTATCCTTAGTTTTGCAAACTATGTCCCAATGGACAAGCACCAATATTTTCTTCTCCGCCTTTCTAGTCCAAAGAAACCTTTACTAAATTTTCTCAATTTTATATAGAATGAACATTATGTTCTACTTGCCTACCTTCACCACCTTGCCTATATATGTAAGGTTATTTTATACATTCAAATCACCTATTGTATCAATCTCTTGATAATATCATCAGGCTTATTTGTGTGCATGTATTTTGTGGAAGTTTATGGTTTTTTTCTTTATGATCTTGGAAATCATAACATGGTATGAAAGCCGTGCAAGAAAAACCCTTCCGAAAATCTTGCATCTAACCTAGTATAGAGTTCCATGCAATTTAATTTGCATGTAATCTTAATCTTTGTTTGGGTGTGATCTCAAATTTTATTTGGGATTAATGTGATTCACATGCACCTATATAGAAATACAAAGATTTCACATCCACTTGATTTTTTGTAAATAATTTTAAATAATAATTTTTTAGATTTTTTAAGCGCATTTGCACATTTTAAACATAACATCCAAATGCACTTGTATCATATATTTTTCTACAAATCTAGTTCACACCTTAACTATTGCAATTACAAAAAATTGACTTTCAACCAAATAAATTCCAAAATAAGTAAGGAAGTAGCATGTGTACTCCCAACTACATATAGGATATTAATAAGGAAGAAAATTCCTTATCATTCAAATACCTCTCCAAAAGGAATCAAGGACTTAGATCTACCATTCCTCATAATAAATTTATGAGGATTAATCATGCTCTTTCTATGTGGATAGTAAGATTTTTGGAGGGAGATATGGCTAAAAGATTATTAGATGCTACCAAATTTGAGATTAGTAAGCATGGGAAATAGTTTATCCAATTCACAAAATTATCCTACATTAGAATGTGAGGATTCATTGGTGCTCCATATGAGATTCCTAGGCATCCCAATGATAAGATTATCTTGCTACAAGTATTTAGATAATTGGTGGACACTCATGTACATTTATAGTCCAAGAATAGATTTGGAGTTCAATTCCCCATTGTTCTTAGTATATTATCACCTAGTAGATTATGCAAGTGTCCATGGTTAACCTGTGAAATGGTACAAATGACCAAGAAATCCTAGAGATCCTATTAACAGTAATTGCTACAAATAGTAAGATGAAAAATGATAAGAGGAAAGAGTAGGAACTGAAGAAACAAATTGGAGAACTATAGTACATATGAAACAAATAGTAAGCCCATTAATACAAGAGTATGGTACATATACTTCTCTAAAACTCAAAACAAAAGTCACAACCCCTTTTCTAGATAAAATGAATGATAAGACAATTAAAAATAAATGATAAGACAAAATTCCTAACTCATCCTCAACTCATAACTCAAATTCAAAAAACACAAATTCCTAACTTATCCTCAATGATCATGAGATAGTTGTGCAGTGGACGTAAAATAATTTGATTCAATTGACACTCTATCTCTCTTCTCCATGTATATTAACATACACACCTATTCTTTATAAATACCTTGAATAGAGATACAAGTGAGAAGAACGAAAAACACATCACACATCTACTCTAACAAATATTATGTCAAACTTCAGATACATAAATTTCTATTATATTTCTTGTAGATGTACCTTTATTAGAGATATGCAACAAGAGCATCACTAGGATGTATTGGAAACATATTGTATTGTTTTTAGTTATACTCATAGTTGGTAGTGTGCATTTAGTTCATGAAAAAATTAACATCTATAATTCAATAAACCATTTTTTACTCATTTGGTAATACATGGAATTTTCTTTGTCTCTAATGCTAGTATATTTGGTGAAATCATAGAGTTTACTTATATTGATTATATGTAAGATAACAATACCATGGAGTGAATAGAAAAATTGGCATATTTGTTCATATGATTTTTAAACAATATGGAGGACTACTAACTATATTAATTTTATTCAAAATGGGTAGAAAGTGTAAATGGAAATCACTCATTGAACTACATGTGCAAGACATTCCCAACCAAGGAAATCATTTCTTAAGTGAGGACCTTGAATGGACACCTATTGGAGATGATGACAATATGGACTTATATGCTGCAATCCCTCTTGAGAGAGTCCCTCACTTTATCAAAGGAGAAAGTTTACTTGATAGCACAAATACAACATTTGTATGTAAATATCATAAAGAGAACAACCCACCAAAACCTACCGACCACACTACCAAGACATACTCCAGGTTTTCCTAGATTAGATATAATTAATAAGTATGTCATTTTTATATTTAATTTTTTTAATGGATTAATATATTTTTTGTTGTGTGAATAAATAGATATTGGTGTGCTTTTGGCCCAGAAGATCAAAGAAATAAATCTGAAAACATGGAAAGAACACAAAGGTTTATCCCAAAAAGGGGTTGTCAAACTCACTTTTATGTTAGGGTCATGTATGGTAGACCACAAGTTGCATTAATCATGTATAATGATTGGAGCCATTGTGATGCCAAAGGTGAATTTTTCCATGGAAAGGATGACCCTTCTAGTGATCCAAGGAGTAGTTTTGCACCAAGGCTATCAAATGAATGCAAATCATATATTAAGTCTTTATTACTAATGGGTGTCGGGATTGACACAATATGTGAACAACACTACTTAGACAATGGTTTGACTAAGTTGATGAATAAGAGGGATGCATGTTTTTTGAGGAAGGATGTGTTGAATGCATGGAAAAGAGTACACTCCATTCGATCCCAAAAGAATAAAGATGATGCAATAAGTGTTAATTTGTGGCATGTAGTGGAGAAGGATAACTTCTTCTACTATAAAAGACCAAACACTATGGAAGATGTTCCATTTATCATAGGCATCCAAACACCATGGATGTGAGAAATGATGGTCAAGCATTCACACAACTCAATTATTGCAATGGACTCAACATTTTCAACAAACAAATATGGTGTAAGTAAAGTAAAGTTTACTATAAATTTTTGGATTTTGTTTTTATCATTGATTTAGTTATTTAAAAATATTAATTTATCAATGTTTAATTCATGTGTAGTATCAATTATATTCCTTGCTTGTTTTTGATGAACAAGAGGCTAGTGTACCTATTGCATGGGCCATATCCTCAAGAAATAAAGTTGAGGATATAAATGAATGGCTAGCTGAAGTTTATAAATGAGGGAAACAATGTCGAGAAGATTGGAATGCCAATGCATTCATGACAGATGATGCTAGTGCAGAGATTGAAGCTATCAGGTTTTTATTAGCCTTAGTTTTTATATTTAAACTTTAATCAACTCATTATAATTGATTAATATTTAGTTTATAAAAATATATATTTCATAATTTATAGCTTAAAATAGTTTGATTATAACATTTTATTTTGTCATAATTTACTTACCAAAATTTACAATGTAACTTGAAGATTATCATTTCAATGCCGAGTACTTTTATGTATTTGGCACGTACGCAGAGCATGGCTGAAAAATGTGTACCGGTAAGTCAATATTTAATTAAAATATGTGGAAAGTTATGTGTTTGAAGCCCATAGATTGATATTATCTTTTACAATCTAGGTATGCCAACAATAAGGATGTTGGTACAAATATGTTTGATAGATTGGGTGAGATAATGTATGCAATGAGTGACAATGTAGACATCACTACTCACCTAATAAAAAAATTCATGGAGGAATTCAAAGAAGAGAAGAAATGTATTGATTACTTCCAAAAAATTTGGTGTCATGATGAAGGCTGTATTGGTAATTTTTTCAAATTATTCATTTTGGTTTGTATGCATTTACATTGTTAAAGTTATTTTTATGTTTACTAAGATAATTTTATTGTTTTTTGTATAGAAATGTGGGAAAAAAACTTTTGAAACTTCTCTCATGCAAATCAAGAAACTAATGCTTCCATAGAGTCATATCACTTCCAGATCAAGAGCCATTATCTAAGTGATCATGCTAAAAGATGTACAAGGAGAATGGATTGGCTTATCCATACACTACTTCATAGTGTAGAGCCATTTTATAAAAATAAAAGATATTGGCAGTCATTTGGATTTTTAACTAACTTTTAAAAAGAAAGATATTATATTACTACATTAGAGAGGTCCAAAAAAATACCTGATATAGATTGTTATTTATATGATCTCTCTAACACATACCAGATAAGAAGTCAATATGTTCCAGCAACATGGTATCTTGTTAGGAAATTTGGACCAGATTTATATGTATGTGATTGCCAATGGGAAAAAAGGGGAAACACATGCAAACATGTGTTGAAGATTTTAGATCTCCTAAAGAGAAACATAACAAATGAGCAAGATCAAGTTGTTGGTAAGAGTCATTTAACATTTAAGTATTATATTTATATTTTAAATGACTTATATTTTTTCTTGAAACTAACTAAAATAATATTTTTTAATCACAGATGGTGTTGCTCCATTGGTTGTTGTTGTTGATGATGATGATGATGATGTCAGAGGAAGTTTCAGTCAGGAGAACAATCCCACTAGTAATGTTGATATGATATTTATAATAAAATATTCATTGATTTTTAGTATTCTTAAAATTTAATTAATGTTTTATTTGTAACATAGATTATTGTATTCCACGAGAAGATCAAGATTTGATTGGGGTTTCCATTGGAGAAGACCAAAGAATTGGTAAATTTCAATATCACAATTTTTAATGAAATATGAAAACTTTTTTATATTTTATGAATTTAATATTTATTATTTTTATTATAGATGGTTGTAAATCATCTAATGCTTCTAATGATAACTTCCAAAATTTTGATTATTTGAATTCACTACTCCAAGATTTACCAACTAGAGAAGATCAAAAACATATCTTTAGTCAATGTGTTGAGAGATTTGGAAAAGATCTTCAAGCATCTCTTACTTCTTCCAAACTTACACGAATCCCTGGCTCGGAGGATATGCCTATGAGACGAATATCACCATGGTTCAGTCCAAGCAAAATGTGCGAATTTCGGTTTATTCATCAAAGAGGCAACACCATCCATCAAGACTTGAATGAAAGAGTTGAAGAGCATGAAAATTTTTAGTTCCCCTCCATAGGAAGTAGGAAGCAAAAGAAAAAAAAGGTCTCCAACCGTTCAGGCATAAAAATGCAAGAAGAAAGGGTTGTCATCAGAAAACAACATAGTGAGTACATTTATTCAAATTATTTTAGTATTTTATGTAGCAATAATTATTGTTTTTACATCACATATTAAAAATATGTCATTGTAGGTTTGGATGATCAAGACAATAATAGAAGATGTCAATTTCCCTTCTCTATTGATTTGAACTAGACAATAATAGAAGATGTCAATTTCCCTTCTCTATTGATTTGAACTAGACAACAACCGATGAAATGCAAATTATTGATGGTAGTTTTCCAACTATTAAATGTATTCATTCATTAAATGAGATATTTTTGAATTCTTATTTCTAACCAAATTTCTATAATTAATCAAATAAATCGTAGATACAATTCATGAAAATCAACCATCAATACTTAATGTTATACCTGGTCAGACATTTCAACAAAACACGACTGATGAAATGCAAATTATTGGTGGTAATTTTCTAACTATTAAATGTATTCATTCATTAAATGGGATATTTTTTAATTCCTATTTCTAACCGATTTTCTATAATTAATCAAATAAATGGCAGACACAATTCGCGGAAATCAACCATCAATGCTTAATGTTATACCTGGCCAGCCATTTCAAAAAATTATTCCAAGTAATTTAGAATTTTAATAGTATTTTGATTAAGTATATTATATTGTTAGACTTAATGTTGTATCTATGTGATTTATTAAATACACATGTCATGCAACTTTAGATGATCAACAAACACAACGACCGATGAATGCAAATTATTGATGGTAATTTTTTAACTATTAATTGTATTCATTCATTAAATGAGATATTTCTAAATTCCTATTTCTAACCAATTTTCTATAACTAATCAAATAAAGAGCAGACACAATTCATAAAAATCAACCATCAATGCTTAATGTTATACCTAGTCAGACATTTCAAAAAATTATTCCAAGTAATTTAGAATTTTAATAGTATTTTGATTAAGTACATATATTGTATTGTTATACTTGATGTTGTATCTACATTGATTTATTAAATACACATGTCATTGCAGCTTTAGTTGATCAACAAAACACTAGGCAACATAGGTTGCCATTTTCTATTGATGTTAATGAAACACCAACAACAATAGATGTAATGCAAGCTAGAGATGGTAAATAAATTATGAATGATTTTCTAACAATTTTTTATGTTTAATTTTAAATCAATTTAATAACTAAAAGTTATGTAATTTACAGGTTTTGATGACATTGCAATGGAGGATCATGTTCAACTCTATTATAGATAATCAATACATTTTACTGTACTTTCAACTTATATTGTTTATTTACAATTTTTTCTCATTGGCCTAATTCTAAAAAATATATAGATATATGTTAATGAAAATGGTATGATCATGTGTAAAGTTAGGTTCGATCCCTTAGAATTAATCCATTTATCATTTCATGCATTCACCTAATTTTCTTATTTATCACACTTATTCATACACCTACTTCTATATAACTGTTAACCACCTAGATTTAATCATTTAGGTTTGAGAAGAGTATGAATTAATTGATGTGATCTTGTGAAAAGTTAGGTTAGATGCTACATGTGTTTCTTGCAATATTTAGGTTTGAGAAGAGTTTGTGTTTCTTGTGTTTCTTGTGTTTCTTATGTTTCTTGTTACACCATATATCAATTTATAATTCAATATTATTTATTTTTTAATATGTAGGTCCAAAGTAATTTTTATTTGACAATGGGCAATGAAAAAAAAAGATGGGTCTAGATGAAGGTATTGGGAAGTGTTCCAAGATTCATTCTCAGCCATGAATGCTTCCAATGCATATAGGATTTTTTGTGGAGTTTTATAGATCCATTTTCATGGTTTTCAATTTTATGATTAGCTTTCATATTTGGACTTGTAAATTTGTTTGTCTTTGAGGCCTAATTTTGACTTAGTGTCCCATGTGATCAAGGAAGTTCTAGTATGATGTAAGCAATCCTCCCATAGCACTTCATATTTGAACATATCTTTCATATATATTTGGTGATAGTTTTAGCCTTGATAATATACATAGTTATGCATAGTTCGGCTATGCTAGTCTTCCTAAAGCATATGTGAACCCCTAATTGACATACATTTAGAGAATCATGCATGTTAAAGTCTTACCACTTTGCATGGTCATGTCATATAAATTTGTGTTTTTGGTCTTAAGAGGCATTTGACTACTATAAATTTAGTGGTTCATGTGTTGTCAATTCAAATTACATTTCCAATAGGCTATGCTAGGGGTAACCATCTTAAGAGATAATCAACTAATTTGTATATTGTGGTGTATGTGCAATATAACATTTTATCTACCTAGTTAGAGGTCCATAAGGTATTTTTTTTGTGACTACTATAATGTGATTCCACTTAGGCTCTGGTTGCAAGAACTTCATCTACAACTTTCTAGTATTTCTCTTTAATTGTCTTGTTCAAGACCTCTGAGGATTATCCTCTTATGTTTAGTAGAGGCTAACAAGAAGTAGAGCTTAAGCTCTCTTATTACTTGATGTCCAAGTATTTATTCTTTAATAGTGTGTCCTACCTCTATATCTAAGTTAAGATGCACTTCCCTTTCTTTGCTATTAAGTGTATTCTTTGGGGAATTGGAGCATTAGTTTTGACCACAACACATTCTTGTGTATTCTACTTGTGAAGAAAAATTATATACATTGGATCAAATGGTTGAAAAGTGGAAAAATTATCTATTGCATAAGAAAACCATACATAGTACATATAGATCACTAATTGTCTCAATATCTTCAAGCTAAAATGATGTTGCAATAGGAAAAGTCACTACAAGTGGATGGATTTATTGAAATATTTTCACTTGTTTATGGAATATAGTAAAAGCTATAACCAACAAGGTAGTTGATTTATTATACAAATCACCATTACTTCAATTATTTCTACTCCATGTCTTAGGAAAATAGGAGATCGTGATGAACCAAACAATATCTTTACGTGACAATTAAGATTGTAAAAAATAGACTTAAAAGTAACTTCATATAAAAACTTGAATGAGTTATCTATATAGTTTGAAAAAGGGTGTAATAAAATTTCTTATAAATTAAATTTAGTTTATGGACTTCTTAGAAAAATAAAAAATAAAAAATGGTGAAAAGATGTCATTCTCTTCTCTAAGTATGGGAAAAATATATAATTTCTCTTCAAGTTATAGATATAAGTGAATGACACATGAATAGGCGTTATGCATATTTAGGTGATTTTTGTAAAATTTAAAAATATTGTGAATGAATTTTTAATTTGACATTTTAAATTATTAAAAAATAGAAATTTGACCAACTTAAATTAGTCATTTGTCTTTTATGAAATTTGATCTTTTAAAAACTTATAAATAATGAAATTTAGAATATAAAACATCTTTTTAAGATTTAAAAATATTTAAATAATTTGAAATTTGTTTATATATATATAAATATATAAGAGTAAAAACATCTAAATAAAATAAATAATGCTTATCCTTTAAATTTTAGTTGACACTATTTTTATGTAATAAAACTAAAAAATAAACAAATATAAATTTAAAAAATTATATAAAAATAGAAAAATAAAATGAAATATTAAAATATTGATAGTTGGATGTATTGTGTTACAAACTGCCAATAATCAAATTTTCACATTCTTTATTCCGGCAAACCCTCGATAAATGAAAAAGGAAATCCTTTAACATCACCAGACTTTATCTTTTCATGTGCCAGACTTTTCCTTAGACTTTTCGACATCCAAATATTAAAATTTGATGTACAAGTGTGAGAGACAAATAGATTTCCTTTTCATGCGCTAGCTTAATATTGATAGTTATTGTGTTTCAAATTAAAGCCACAACTTACATCACCTATTTTTTGTTTTTGCTGCAGTTATTCTGCACGGACAAACATGCACTGGAGAGGCACGACACTGTGGGGTGGCAGGTATTCGTACTATGTATGGAGGCATGGCATGACATCCATCCCTGGTGCATTCTTGGGGCTGGATAGCCAGTGCCATCAAATGCCAATCGAACATATTATATTTTGTAACTTGCATTTTTTCAATAAAATAAAAAAATCCAATCCAAAATACACATCATCTCTCATTCTAGAGCATTGAAGGAACAATTAATAATGTCATATTTTAATTTACTTCACCAAAATGATTAATGAATCTATATTCTAAAGTATTGTATTAGATACTGATTTATGGTATTTTAAAATATTGATAGTCCCTAGATCTTCAAGAAAAGTAGAACACACTTATTCATTAAACAATAAACAAAGCAAAATCTTGTTGTCCAAATTGAGACAAGGAAAAATTTAGACTTAAAGAACTAGTTTGATACATCAAATTTATATCTTAGACCCACAAAATTATTTTTAACAAAAACACAATTTCTTAAATACCTCACTAACTAAGAAACGTTATTTTCTAAATATACATTAATAAAATCAATCTAAATTCTTTGTAAAAATCAACCAACTAATACATTTATTATTACATTACTTTTTAAAATTAATTATTACACATTATCAAACTTATCAATACCCATAATTATATTTAACTAATCTAAACTAACTATATACAATTGATTAGAATAATTTAATTGATCTACATTAACCCTTAATTTCCTTTACATTCATTTACATTAAATTTCTAAAGCTTGGACTCAATAATTGGAATTCTTTTTTGAAAAATGTTCGTACTCATCATCATTAAAAAAAAGGGGTTGCTTGGCCACATTATTTCTGCACATGCATAGCCGTTTGATTGTACTTGGTACTAATATCATATTATGATTCTTGTCTATCAAATAACATTGCTTGATTGTCTATTTGTATTAAAATATGCATATCCCATTTGTTGCATGATACACCTACCAATTAAATCAATTATATGGACTACGTAATCAGCATTGAGAATATTCTTACCTTACTTTTTTCAATAAACAACCTTTAAGGTGTTTTGATTGGTTGGGAACAAAACTATTTATAATTTTATTTAAGTATTTTATATTTATATTCTTGTGGAGTTATAATGTGTTTTAATTGGTTGGTAGTAAAAATATTTGTAATTTTATTTTCAAAGTATTTAATATTTATATTCTTTTGGGTTTATAATGTGTTTTGATTGGTTGGTAGCAAAAATATTTGTAATTTTATTCTCTAAGTATTTTTATATTTATATTTTTTGGAGTTATTTAGTGTAATATTTGATTGACATTATAAATATTTGTTCTTATCAATTATTTGTTTAGGTGTCATTATTAGTTTTTAAGAGCTTTTGAGTTGGCTTGGAGGTTACTAACATTCCTTTCATTATTATTATTGAAACATGCACGGGGAGGGAAATGAGAATGTCATGTCATGAGTGATTTACCTTGTGTACTATTGTAGGTCAAAAAGTAGCATAAGAAGTCGATGAAGATCGATTCATAATAGAATCCACTATGTTTGCTAAAATAATAGTTCTTCCATAATAAATGTTAAAAAAAATATCCATCAATACTTGATCAATCAATAAATCCATACATGATTCATTTGTTCAAACACTCCTTATATGCACGTGAAATGTTATATGTCATTATTTTCTTTTTTAATGCAATCATCACTATTTATTTAATTATTTGAAAGACACATATCATGCTAGTTTTGAAAGTGATTCAATAGAAAACAATAAATTTAGCACCACTCAATTCATTGACAAATATACAAAATTTGACAATTACAAATAAAGTTACAAAACAAGTGTTGCATTTTTTTACTATATGAACAAGACTATATGGTTGAATAGGCCATACCAAGTAGTGTGACATTTTTTTGTTTGGTATAATATTAAAATATATTATTTCTGTGTACACATAAACTTGCTTATACCAACATAATTTAGTGAAATAAATCTAAAATTTGTCCTCTACGATTTGAAGTACATCTATCATTTCTAAAATACACTTGAAAAGATCAAGTCACATAGTTAACTTACATGTGACCACCAAATAGAAAAATGAAATATGGTACATGCCAAAGACATATCACACCTTGTTGTCATATAAATGAAATTTTAAATTTGAAAGCATGCATCCAAATAGAACTATTCTAAAATTATAATGGAATGAAAAATTAAAATTAATAGAATAGTAAAAAACAAGCCCTTACATCACAAAATAAATATATCTCTCATCTATCTTGATAATGTATTTAATATTTTCAAATGAATTCCATCAATAATTTCTTGTTATTGAATATAAGATGAAAAAATACATCTTATATTCAATCTCTAGATATTTAATCACATAATTTATTAATTTCATACAAGGATAGAATAAGATATGGTGAGTTATGTTAAAGTAATTTACATACAAGCCTTTACATAGGAAGGTGAAAAGAACATGACATGGTTTCCTTTAGTTTAAATATTTTTTGTGTGGGAGTTAAGATGGGTTAAAAATCATTGAGGGTGGGTTTCAATCATAGACAATAACTATTTAACATATATTTTAGTTGAGCTCCAATATTAACCCTCACATCATGTTGTACCATTTGATGGGTAATTTACTCTGGCATTGAGACACTTCTCTCTAAGAATGTGGATTGCTTTGTTATAAGTATTGGTAAATGGGTCTAGACTAATAGAGAGTTATAAAAAATATATTTAGAAGAAATTATAATATATAGAAGAAAATAAGATATAAAAGAAAGTACCCAAACTTGCTAGAAATATATGTCTTGTGTAAAATGAAAATAAATAGTAGAAGCAAGACATGAAGAAAAGTATGAATCAACAACAATAGCATTCTACAAAAGTTTTTATTGTTCATAAAGTATTTTTTTTATGTATATATTTGTATATGTCTAGACAACAATCTATGAATGCATTTTCATTATTTTATGTATACATTCAAAGAAGAAGTTCTGGTTTTATAATAATAGTAAAAAATGAAGCATTTGGATTAAAATAGGTTGCACACATGCATTTCCATCAAATTGGTTAAACGACATAGATAAGAGAATGTGATTAGCAAATCTACAATTGTTTGTATTGATCTTAACCTTTCCTAAAATCTACATAGGAGGACAACATTTTAACGTACATGCACTCCTATGAATTTAAATAGTAGAATAGAATCAAACTTGAAATGATTTCTTCAAGTGTCATTTTTAATCTAACATTGAATGATCTAAATGCCTAACCTCATATTACTAGTGGCTAACACAATGACCAATGACTAGCAACAATCTATATATTATTACATTTATAGTAGAATATAATACAATATAGTCATAGACTAATATCTAGACTAGATATACAATCCATCTATCCATTTATTATATTAGTGCATGTAGTATAATTGCCTACACTTGCTATTCACAATGTAGTATAAGGCCTCCCCTACCCTTACCCTATATAAATATTTCTAAATTAACGCCTTCATAATCCTAATGTCACAAGGAGTATTCCACCTTTGAATTCTCCATCACACCTTTATCATTCAGTAAACATGGATCCTGTGAAAACCTTTAACACTAGAAATTGCTTTTCTTTAGACCCTTCCTCTTTGTTTACCTTTTGAAACACTTTCTACTTCTAGTTTACATAAAAATAATATGGAATCAATAATAATTGTAGACTTATCTTGCATATTTATTGAGCTTAAATTGACTCCCCAAATTTGTGCTTCTTCATGTTTACTATTAGAGATATATATGCTACATACAAAATGACCTTTATAAGTGTAAGAAATCACTCTAATATTAAAGAGACATTATCCATAGGTTGTAACCTCTCTTCATTATACCTTCAATATGTCATCCCAAAAGATTTTGTTATTTTTACTCGACATGAAATAAATAAATTCTCAATACCAAAATAATTTTTGTGTATAAAAACCAACTTTTCATAATCAAGATGTTTCTTGTATATGTTTTATCCTTCTTTTAACCAAATTTATACTAGTAAACACAAAGATACATCCATCTCTACCATTATGCATGCAAAAGCAGAGTAATATTTTTAGCTTTAGATGAAATGAAAATATTTTTTTGTAAAGAATCTCCTATACTTTCCAAAGTAGATGGAATCCAAAATATGAGGGAAGATTGTGTCTTCTTACCCAAATTTGTAGAACTAAAAAAAAAATCATTAAAAAGATTGAAATATGCACACCAAGGTTTTGCATATAGTGATTCATTTCCCCAAACCCAAGGGCCCTAAGCTAAAATCAAATCTATGCCATCTTTAGAATTAAAAAACACAATAAAAAAATACTAAACATAAGGAATAATCTCAAGTTACTATATATTATAGGATTCCATGCATTTCTTACTAATTCATTCAATTCCCTTAAGCTCAACCATAAATTATTGAACTTGAAAATTAGCACCAGCTCTACATAGTGATCTATTTGCATCTTTACATCTTCCTTCATCTCCACCATTTACATCTTCCTTCATCTCCACCATTGATATGTTCTCCATAGTCTTTACAATATTCTAAAAAAATCATTTCTAACCTATCTTTGTAGTGATAATAGCCCTACCATAACTTTCTCTTATTATGTAGTTGCATAGGAGAACCTAGAAAGGCTACTCACATGATAACCAACAACATAACTTTCATTGGAACTGCTCATGTGCTTCCATCCATCCCCCTAAAGCTTTTAATAAAAAATCTTTAAAATGACATTCTTCCTTAAGCCCATGTCATTCCACAACTTCTTCAAGATCTTTTCCTTGTGAGCTAGGGGATTGCAATATCACATCACCATACTTCTTATCAAAAATATCATTATGGTTTATTTCCAACACTCCTATCTCCTCCATTCCTAGAATGAAGAGTAAAATTTATAAACTAAAGTCATACTAATCTCAATAAGGTGGGTTATATATATATATATAAAATACAAGCTTCAAATATAATATTTTCTAGTAACTATTTTTTATGAATAATTGTTTTATTTTATAATATATAAGTTATAAAGAGAATAATATACTATTAGAAAATGGTGGGTGGTAGAAGGAACGAGTCTAAGTGGGGCTAAGCCAAAACAACAAGAAACAATAAAGCCATTGGGTGACAAGAGTTATATCATTTGGGGGATCATGGTAATCTAGATTACCCCACATGCATTAGTGATAGTGGAACCATAAGTAATTAGTTCCCAACCAATGAGAGTGTCCTCCTCTTATTAATCTTAATTTTTAGGAGGTTGGACATAAACATGAAAAATTGTCACATCTAGGCAAGAAACTTGCAAGAATTTGGCTAGCTAGGAGCAAAACACTTGATGAGACCATAAATTGTCTCATATTTTATCAAAGAAAATCATCTATTTCTTCTTAATGCATTAGTGTTAAAGTGGACTTGAGTAATGATTGAAAGTTCTTTAGCTTGTTTAAAGTAGAATATAAAGTAAATATTTGGTTTATTTTTGGTAATCTATGTGATCCAAATTGTTTCTAATATCACTTCATAAGTGTGTGTAAGATGATATAATGTAGATAAATGAGTTATTAAATAACTCATGGTAAGAACAAGCTTCATAGACACTTGCAGCTGAGAGCTCTAGACACTTGAAGCAGTTAACTCCTGAAAGCTTTAGAAGGCTTTGAAGAAATAACGAGAAGATAGAGAAGACTCCCAACACACTCCTACATTCATGCAAAATAATGGAGCATCATTCATTCCTAAATTAATGGGATGAGTATTTGTTTCATGTTGAGTTTTAAGATCTCTCACACTTATTAAATTTCATGCTTCATTCTTCCAACAAAAGATAACTCAAGCTATCACATCACTCAAATGTTGTTGCATGATTATAGAATGTTATTCATGCTAAGGAACAATGATTTGGTCAACTAAATTGAAGAATAATTCCTTCATTCACGTTCAACACTTGAAGACTTCCTAAAAATCAGGTGTGCAAAAATTGTGAAAAATGCAATCTCAGTAAAACAACGATATCTCCCTTGTTTCTCAACGAAATTCAAAAATTCAAAATGATATAGAAAGTAGATTTGAAGATATAAAAACACTTTTGAGAATTTGACGTGATTTGTATTAGGGAAAGATCATTACACGTCATAAAATGGCTGAGACAGAAGTGGTGTGATGGAGGACAACAACTTCAATTTTCTTAAAGTTTTGTAAACGACCCCTCAAAAATAGGATCTTGGATCCACATTCTTAGTGGATTGGTTAGAGAGATATAGAATATGAATTCTATAAATACAATGTAATCATTTGATCAAAGGGAGGGGATTAGAAATGCTTGTTTCAGCCTAAGGAAATAGGATAGATCTAGTTTCATTTTTTAGCAATGTAATTCTAGATTTTTAGATTAAATTTGAATCCAAGAAAGTTTTCATTTCCAGAAATTGTGAAGTAATTTAGTCTTTTCAATTCATGTAAGTGTGCCTTAGATTAGTTACCTTTCATGCAAATAGGATTTATTTCTACAAGTAGAATAGACTGTCAAGCAAGTTTTCTACTTTCTCTTTTGCATACAACCATGGACACCGCCTTGGATTGATAAATTAAATGATGAGGATTACAATGACCCCATTATTTTCGGCACCGTTACTGGGGATAGGTGTCATTAGGGAAGGGAGAAAAATAGTTTGGAAGCCTTTTAGATTTAGAAGTTCCTCAAGAAATATTTGTCTCTCAAAACCCCCCCAAAATACCAGCTCTAAAGAAAAGCCCCCTATCTATTACAAAATATCCTTAGTTGGAGGACCATCACTCCAAATCCTAGAAAAGGATATTTCTTTAAAGGAAAGAATTGATGGATTATTGCTTGCAAGAGGTGTAGAATATAATGAAGAGATTTTATCTTCATTACAAAAGCTTGCAAGGAAGATACTTATTTGGAGACCTTCAAAATCCAAGAATGGTTGCCCAATCAAATTTTTGAAGTCAAAGGAGGGCTGCCCAATCAAATATTTTGAAGAGCAGGGAGTTGTTTCCAATCATGCATGTAGCAGATCAGAAGGAAGGATTGCAAGATCTCTCCAATCAGCCCATGTATTTTCTAGAATCAGAAATCATGAAAAAGGTTTCCACTAAAAAGGAAGGTGAAATATTGAGTTTCAAATTTTTTGTCATATTCTTTTCATTCTCTTCTCTCAAAAAATTGAATGTATAGAAACATACTTTGAGAAAGGGAATATATTTTTTAGAACCAGTTAATGGTTATGTGTAACCTCTCTACATCATTAAGTAGAGTAGGTTAGGGTAGATTTGATTTTTGCAAATAATTTCTTTGCACATGCTATTTCCTCTTCTCTTAGGCTGTAAGCATGTAATTTTCTATGCAAGTTGCTGCTCTAAAAATTTCTAGCATATATTTTGGCATTATGGATGACTGGTTAGTGCAACAAAAATAATGATGAAGCAATCTGAGTTGGTATTCAATGTAAAAGATCAAGTTGCAACTCTCAAAAGTTGAAGAAATTCTTTGCATGCAACATGGAGAAAGTGAACTACAACTCATACATGATGGTTGCATGGAAAACTAAGATAAAATCGTGTATTTACTTTATTATTTTACTCTTATTCAACTTAAAGTTATTTCATTTTACTCAATCCACTCAAAAGAAGAAGAAAAACATCTAAAAGCAGTTCTAAGATTTAAGAGAAATTTGAACCTATCTAGAGCTATTTAGGAGCTCTTCAGGAGCCTTTAGAAACTCTCAAGAGCTCTTTAGGAGATGGCAGGAGCTTTCAAGAACTTTCAGAAGCTTTTAGGAGCTACCAGGAGGAACTACTAAAAAATGATGAATTTATTAAATTTGAAGGCTCATTATGAGTTGCAAAGGGACCTACAACATTTTAGGTGTGGGGGAAATGATGAGACCATAAATTGTCTCATATTTTATCAAATAAAATCATTTATTTCTTCTTAATGCATTAGTGTTAAAGTGGATTTGAGTAATGATTGAAAGTTCTTTAGCTTGTTTAAAGTAGAATATAAAGTAAATGTTTGGTTTATTTTTGGTAATCTATGTGATCCAAATTGTTTCTAATATCACTTCATAGTGTGTGTAAAATGATATAATGTAGATAAATGAGTTATTAAATAACTCATGGTAAGAAGAAGCTTCATAGACACTTGAAGCAGTTAACTCCTGAAAGCTTTAGAAGGATTTGAAGAAATAATGAGAAGATAGAGAAGACTCCCAACACACTCCTACATTCATGAAAAATCATGGAACATCATTCATTCCTAAATTAATGGGATGAGTATTTGTTTCATGTTGAGTTTTAAGATCTCTCACAGTTATTAAATTTCATGCTTCCTTCTTCCAACAAAAGATAACTCAAGTTATTACATTACTCAAATGTTGTTGCATGATTATAGCATGTTATTAATGCTATGGATCAATGATGTGGTTGACTAAACTGAAGAATAATTCCCTCATTCACATTCAACACTTGAAGACTTAATAAAAATTAGGCACGCAGAAATTGTGAAAAACGTAGTCTCAGTAAAACAATGATATCTCCCTCGTTTCTCAACGAAATTCAAAAATTCAAAATGATATGGAAAATAGATTTGAAGATATAAAACCCTTCTGAGCATTTGGCATGATTTTTAGTAGGGAAGGAGCAGTATGTGTCATAAAATGACTGAGACAAAAGTGGCTTGATGGAGGACAACAACTTCAATTTTCTTAAAATTTTGTAAACAATCCCTCGAAAATAGGATCTTGGATCCACATTCTTAGTGGATTGGTTGAATAGATATAGAATATGAATTCTATAAATACAATGTAATAATTTGATCAAAGGGAGGGGATTAGAAAGGCTTGTTTTAGCCTAAGGAAATAGGATAGATCTAGTTTCATTTTCCAGCAATGTAATTCTAGATTAAATTTGAATCCAAGAAATATTTTCATTTCCAGAAATTGTGAAGTAATTTAGTCTTTTCAATTCATGAAAGTGTGCCTTAGATTAATTCCCTCTCATGCAAATAAGATTTATTTCTGCAAGTAAAATAGACTGTTAAACAAGTTTTCTACTTTCTCTCTTGCATATAGCCATGGACACTACCTTGGATTGATAAATTAAATGATGAGGATTACAATGACCCCATCAACCCTCATGTAAGGAATTTTATGGAAAGAAAGAAAGCGAAGGACATCCATGGGAAACATGCTCCTTATCTTTTCTAGAAGGCAATCAAGAACTATTTGATTGGGATCTATGATCTCTTCTTATGGGCTATCCATGTCCAAATTTATGCCCACTTAGAGTGGAGTGACCCTAGTGGGATGTAGAGGGAGATAACACTCAGGTGTGTAAATAAGGTACATTGTGCTAGGGATCTAAAATTACCTATGTATGAGCAATTTCAAGTGTAACTTTTCCCACTTGCACTTAAATCTACATAATAACATTATAGAAAATCATAGTTTTAGTGTAAAGTGATGAATAATATCAACTACACTCATGCAAGAAATATCATGGAGGCACTTCTTTACAAGTATAACTCACAATATTAATCTCCTTCTAGTTTTACAAATGTTGCTGATCCAACCATGAACTAAACTGGAATTGTTTGAAGCCTCAAAGTAACCTAGCAGCCACATAGATCATTGAAACCAATAGGAACTAACCCCCTAAATGAAAGATAAAATTACATAAAATAGAACCATTAGCAAGTAGGGGAAGTGAGTAGTAAAGAATGGTACATGTGAATCCTTCAACACTTTGATCACCCACATCATAATCATTATTTACATTAATGGTCTATATAGAAAAAACATTTGTTTATATTTGTGCATGAGCTTGGAATTTAAAAAAAAAAATCTCTAAGATATTTGTTACATTTTTTTATAATTAATGACTTGAGAATTTGAGCGCAAGGACAAGAAAATCACCTACAAAATCTATAACAAATCTTCCTAGAAGTACATATATGTGAGGAATCTCTCCCATAGAATCTCAATAAATTTTAGCATTAAATACACCTTTGAATATAATGCATAAGGTGTTGATATAACTATCAACATCAACTAGTTCATTGGAGTATTATAGGCTCAATTAATCTTGGTAGGTGAAAATGTGTATTGACTAGTGCTTAATTGTTCAATGTTATTGGTAGGAAAGCAAATTCAAATTTGAAGGGGAGTGGGAAAGTTCATCTGAAGTGAAGCTAGGAAAGGATTTGATATGGAAGTGAAGTTGCTAGCTAAAGTGAAGTGAAAGAGTGCACTTCAATAGGGAAATGAAATCCTATAGAAATGAGTTAGGTAGAAAAGATGAAGTGAACTGAAGTTGGGCAAGAAAAAGAATAAAGAAGGTGGAGAAACATACACAATTGAAGTGTAGTTAAGAACTATAGCAAGGAGGAAATCTCATCTAAGGATAGAAATGCATGGAAAAACACTCATAAACTAGATTCTTGGATTTTCAAAAGGGTTAAGGCACTAGCAAAGCATAGTTTAAAAAAATTATTCTAAGGTAAGCTCATATAAGCTCTCTTAGATCAATTTTGAATGAGGGCTACCCAAGGGTTATAATACATAGAAAGAAAATACTCGACAAATTTGACACCAAAAAATTGAGTCTCAAAAGTGGCTCTAGTTGGGGATGTGTGCCTCTTGTAGGCATAATGAGAACTTAGATCTTTGGGAAATATACCAAAAGGGGACCTAATAGGTAAGTAAGTTTTATGATGCAACCTTCACAACCTTACCATCCTAATCCCTCATAATACATCATGCGTCAAATATTCTTATATTTCCATGATAAACTCCATTAAAATTTAACTTCAAAAGGCCAAAACAAGAGGGAATCAACTTTACCAAGAAAGAATACACTCAAATGCAACAAAATTATTTATATCAAATCTAAATAATAACTTTATTATTTTTATTAAATAGTAAAATTCTAATAAAATTTCACTAAAAATAAAATAATTTATATAAAAATGGAAGTCTCAATAGTATAACACCATTAACATAAACACATTTTTTCATGTTAATTTCAATAGTAAATTTGAAAAAGATTTTTTCCTACTAAATCTTTAAAATATTTTTGAAAAGTTTGAAATTTCTAGCAAAACTTTTAATATTTTACACAAAAATATTTTGAGATTGGAGCTAACAAACACTAAATAAAATATGTGCTAAAATTAGCTTACACACCACATAGATCCTTAAATTGACACTAAATTTGTCGATATACATCTTATCACTTATTTTTATTCATTTCCATCAAATTATGACATAACTTGGGGTAAAAGGAATCTTACATTAGACCCAATAAATCTCAATTTATATTTTTTACATTTAATGTTTTTGATATAAAAAGCAACAAAAAAAAGGGTGTTGTCCCATCAATACAAGGCACCAAAGGCCATCCAGAGTAAGCACATTAACAACATAGTGACAATAGAGAGAACCAAGCCATCACCCACAACAAGTCATATCAAAAACCAAAAAGCAACAGTAAACATAGGATAAACAGAGTCCATCATGCAATCATGATATGGAGCAGATGAGTCCAAAGACCCCCAGGGGTCAAACCAGATAAACAACATTAACATATAAAAAGTCATAGAGAAATTGACAAAAACAAAAAAACCCAAAGGCCTAATTATTTTCCTCCTTGCAAGGTTTATCCTGAATAGCAGTCACCCAATCTACCGTGAGGAACTCGAGCAGCTCCTTAAAACTAGCATCTTCTTCGCCATCATCCGTGAACTTGTCCTTCTGTAGCAAGCATAGACTAGTAGCCGACTTGTGCATGACCTTCAAGGAAAAGTGTGACACCTCCTGAACCTTTTTTTCTAGCCTCTCCATTCTCCCTTTCAGCTTGCCAACTTCTTCCCAAGCCTACTCTTTTTCATTGTGATCTTCCTACAAGGGGGATTTTCTCTTATTCATATTAGAGGCCCAAGGATTAATTTCCATCACATTGGCACTGGTAGGGCCCTTCTTCAAGCTTTCAGACACATGGGATGCGCTACTCATCGAGACAGACTAGTCTTCCCCACTTGCCACCTTTTTCTCCTGGCTTTCACTGTCACTCCCATTTTCATTATCTGAATCTGAGGCCTCCTTAAGACTTCCCACCTTGTCCTGCTTAAGGACCAGTCTATGAGATCTACGGGGGGTGTTAGCTTCATTAGTGATCTCGATGTCAGAATCAATTTGATGGAGGAAAAATTTAGTTTTCTTAGAGGCTTTAGCCTTAGGTCGCGGGGTAGGGGCAAGACACTTTTTTTCCTTACTCGTATCCCCTAAACCCTTGGTAGGGGATGTGCCATGGGGAAGGGCTTTCAAGGAAGGATTTTTTAGGCATTTTTTCTTACTCGAGCCCGATGTATCTAAAATGCTAGCAGAGGGGGGAGTAGAGGAAACTGGAGTTTCATCAAGAGGGGGAGTAGAGGAAACTGGAGTTTCATCAAGAGTAGGGAGACAAGACTTCTTACACAGTGATAGGCTGAGCAGGGCAAAGGTCCATATGGAAATGATAAAGCCTAGACATAAGGCCTTGGTGCAGGATAGTATAATTCTTTCCAAAAATTGAGGCTTCATTAAACTCCACCATAGTGCTATCAAGAGGATGAAATAGGAAAAAAGGAATGGAGATATGTTGGTGATTCCTAAGGTGGTTGAGGAAATTAAAGTGGTAATAGTAGTAGACCCCATACCTTCCTTCCAGCGTGAAGTACTTCATGATCACCATACAAACTCTATCCCATGGCTCTGGCAGTGCCTCGCGGTCAAAGCCACCCCGCAACTTGACAGGTTTCTCCATGCCGCGAAAGAACTGGTTCAAACTAATTTGGTCTGGTACCTTCGTAGTTTTCTTCCATGTTCGACCACTATTTAGAAGCCATGTAACTCTGGAAATAACCTCCTCAGAGACTTCAAAGGAAATGCCACAGATGGTAACCTTACCATCATTCCAAGAGCTGACAAACTTAATAGACAAGCCCTCATCATGACCAGTCATGGCCTCCATATACTGGGTAATTCCTCCCTCTTTGCAAATGTGCCAAACAGTGGCATCTTCCTTCCACTCATCACACCTGTCTGGCTCCAAACGCACTATGTCCCCACCCATAAAGCCCACACCAAAGTCGCCAACCACCAAAATAGGAAAACCAGGGCACAAGAGTTGGTAATCAATTCTAGAAGCATCAAAAGGAAAAGGCCGATGAAAAGTCACTAGAAAAGTCAAAAATGAAGGAAATAAATGCCACATCTCACAACCCACACAAAGGTAGCAGCTCTCTCATGCGAATCGCCCATGACACGTAAGGGCATGATATCGACGTAATACTTAGCCGTCTCAAAAAACTCATAAAATCCGCTAACTTAAAAAGTTCAACACAAAAATTTAGGGGGTTCAAAAAATGATGACTCCATCGGTCAGTAGGGGTATAAAGATTCACCATACCATTAGCCCATAAGAGGTTATGAGGTCGTACATACCGTCGAACAAACACATGATATCCATCACCTCACATAACAACCAATTATTCAAAATCGTGCTCCCGCCAAAAGTACTAACCAAAGTTAGTAGGATCCCAGCTAATATAAGTAAGCACCTTCTAGGACTCAACATTTAGATGTTTGAGATCATCCCTTAAACACACCAGAGCCGAGGGGGGCAAAAAATCCACTTTTCGCCAACACCGAAGCCCTTCAATATCAAGACCCGCCGCCGCCATGTTGTCAGTAATTGCATTCCCCTCTCTAAAGACATCCTAAATAGAAAAGTCTTGAAGACCATTTAGGAGTGAGAAAATGTCCTCCATAATACCTTTTAGAGACCACCCCACCTTCATCTTGCCTTTAGTGGCTTCCACAATTAGCATCGAGTCACCTTCAATTTCCATGGTCTTGACACCGAGTGACAGCACAATCTTAAGACCCCAAAGGAGAGCCATTCCTTCAGCCTGGTTGCTAGTATGATCTTTCAATCTCCCAACATAGGTAGCCACCAGGCAGCCGATATGATCCCTGATAATACCTCCTCCAGCTATCGTCCCTCCCCTAGCCACCCCATCAAAATTAAGCTTAACCTAGGGTGGCTTAGGGGTTCTCCATCTAGTATGCTTCCTAATGATCATTTTGGAATTATCAAATCTCTGGAACTCACTAGGAAAATTCCAAATGGTAGCTATGCTTCTATCCCAAGTAGTTGGGGGATTACTAGGTGTCTTCCATTTGCATGTCGAAATGTTATCTAGGAGAAGCTTATTAAGGATTATCAGTAGACCTTCCACATTGTTCATCGTTTCTATGAAAATCTTGTTATTCCTTTCTTTCCACATGCACCAACAAATGTGAGGCACGGAATAAGTTGCCAGAGTAGTTTGATTAACGGATGATTGGAGGGGCATTTCCAATTTAAGATGAATTGGTGAATATCTCTATCAAAAACCCAAGAGATGTTCAACCTTTGTAAAACATTATGCCAGACCTGGGCAACAAACTGGCAGTGGATAAAAAGATGGGAGATGGTTTCTTCTTCCCTTTTGCAAAGAGTACACTAATTAGGGAATTGAAAGCCCCTCTTGAAAAGGTTATCAATAGTTAAAATTTTCCCATGGATGGAAGTCCACCAAAAGAAATTTATTTTAGGGATGAGCTAATGAGTCCACACCTTCTTCCAGCACTGCTTGTCACCACCAAACCTAAGTAGCAGCTGATAAGTAGACTTAACAGTGAACTCCCCTGAGTGGTTCTTTATCCAAAAAAATTTGTCCTCCTTGGGAAATAGAGGGAGTCTAACTGTATTCAAAAGCTCTTGGAGCTTCACAACCTTTGGCAGAAGGTTAGGCCAATGTAAGAAAGACAACTTGAGAATTTTCCATCTAGCTTTGGGTGAGGTATAATCAGTAATATAAGTACCAATGAGATCTTACATTTAATGTTAATTCTAACACTAGCCATAGATTTTGGCATAGTGAGTAAAAATTATTATGAATAAAAAATTAATAAGAATAAAAATTGAGATCTTAATTAACTCAATTTTGATAGAATTATTTTAAATATTATTTAAAAAATTAGAATATGATTGAAAAATCAAAAATATTATTCTATTATAAAATTCAACATTTGTTTTATATTAAATAAAATAAAATATTTTTTTAAAACTAAAAAATAAGTTGCAAGTTGTATAACTTAATTGGTGATTAAACACCACTAAAATATTTAAGATAAAACTAATTTAAAATATTTTAAATTTAAAAATAGAAGGTTAGGCACAGTGACATACATTTACAAATTTTCATAATCACTCATCTTCTTGAAATTGTCAACTAATAAAATTTGGTGATTTTATTTTAAGCCTAAACACTCACTAAATTAATTATGCAATCAAATATATTTAATATTATGAGACTAAATTTTAACTAGCATGATAATATATTCTATCATTTTAGGTTTCTATGTGTAGACACCTAGAATTTTGACTAAATAATTAAATTAATGATTATTTTCACTTCATCATGACAATTAAATAATATCATAATATTTAATTAAATTCATATTATCCATTCCTTTATATTAATTAAATAATTTATTATTATTCAATTAATTATCTATTTTCTATTTCTTAAATTAAATAATTATTTTAATTATTTAATTAATTCATTTATCTCTCAACATTATCTTCTTCTAAAACAAATGATATCATCTATTTTATTTAATTCCAATCTTGCACATTCAAATAATAATTAAATTTATTTAATTATTAAAAACTTATGCAAATTCCACCTCACTTGTTGACTAAGACTTACTCTTAATCCACTAATCAATCTAATCAATCCCTCCTCAATCAAATCCACTTCACTCCCACTCACTTTGACTCCTCTAATCAATCAATTCAGTCCACTAATCATCAATCTGAGTTAACACTCCAATCAAACCTCTTAACTGAATTATGCAATCATTTATCTAAAACCATGTAGCTAGTTAACTAACAATCAATTCCTTTCATCAATTCTCAACCATTGATCTTCTCAACCTCTCATCTGATCTCAACCATTGATCAATGTCATTAAATATCTATAAATGCAACCATCCTCTCCTTCATTTATCATCTCAATCGTACAAGAAAACTATATTTGTATTTTGCAGTGCTTGATGTTATTGTGCTTATACACAAAATCTGAGAGCAAAGGTTTTACACCATTCTCCAAGGTGAATAGAGGAGAGCAATGGAGTTGTACTAGGGTAAAATTGTGTATTTCAATGCTTGCGTATTTGCATTCCTTTTTTGAATCAATTTACCTTATTTACTTTATTGTTGTGACTTTTGATTTTAATTATTGTTTATCCATTGCTTATGTTTTAGTCTTTTGCAATCATGTTTTAAGGTCATACACTATGCATAGCCATGTATTGTTTTAGTAATTTATACATGATTAGATCTACTACTTATTAAGATCAATTTTAGTTTGTAAAATACAAAGTAATTAACATATTATTTTCAAGACACAAATTAATCTATTTCTAGATGATCTTGTCACCATATTGGTCCCTATTTTGTTGGGATGTGTGATTTTATTATGTTTGGAATACAATTTTGCTTTTGTGAATTGAACATTATCTAGATGAATAAAACGTTTTCAAGTATGTGAGTTATAACATGATGTGATAATTATCACTTTAACATTATGACCATGTTTATTTAAGTTGGAATGACAATGATGATATTTATTAAATTTTTCATGTTATTTATTAGCATGAGATGTTGACACAGATTTTTTTTGGATTTGATGGAAAAAAATTCACATTAATCTAGATATAATTAAAATGATCAAATAAAATTAAAATAATGAAAAAATTGAAAATAAAAAGACTATACAATTGAAATAATTGAAAAAGGATCATATGTTTATTTGTTTTGTTTTTTGTTTGATTGATACACTGCAACAAGTGATGCCAAATTAAAGATTAACTATAGATATTATTAAATATACTTTAAGAAAAAATTGAATGAAAAAATATGATACTATGAACTAAGTCACATTGTGCGGCTTGATCTTAAAATATAATATATTGTTCAAATATTCTTAACCAATATAACTCTTAAAATAGAAAAAAATAATACTATAAATTAGGTCACATTGGGTAACTTTTAGTCCAAGTTGTATGACGACATTTAGAATATGCGTGACTTTGCTTTCTATTTGAACTTTTATCTTTATCTTCCCAGAACATTATTATTTTCTGGAATCAGTCGCTTGTATACGGCATACACGTGGCAGTCAAGCACCTTTTTGTTCGTCGTTTACCGGCCACGGATAGAACGTGAACAACGACTGTTGACGGCGACAGCATGTGAAGGACACCTGTCGGTGCTTTCAGGGATCAAATTTACCAACGCGCCGCTAATTTAGACTTGGCTGTCGGCAAGGATATTTATACACTTTTCGAATATATTTGGTTCGTTAATTTAATTTATGTATGGAATATTTTTTTTTTTTGCGGTCCAAAGAATTTAATTTTCAATGAAAGCGATGCACAACTTATATACAACTTTTTTCCTTTAAAGTAGTTCTGGCAGAGTTCGAAAATTTCTTTTAAAATTGATTTTTTGTCCGTGATGAGAATGGCAATGATTATAAGCATGAATTTTGGGCTGCACCCCTCGTGAGTTTCCGTGTTTTCTTTACGTAAATATAGTGCAAAGGTATTTTTAAGGTTGTCTTGGTAGGCTTCTAGTTGGTATATGATTATAGGGTTTGGTAGTGTTTGGTGCACTAGTTGAAATGGGTGTGAATTGTAAGTACAATGTACCTTAGTTTCATATGTTTCTTTTGGGTTTGTTTTGATTACAATGTCATTAAATGTAATAATCATTTTATAAGTACTATGATTGTGTGTGAAACTAGTTTATGATATCTTATATTTCAATATGTGGATTTACATTCTTGATCCTTATATCTATTATTTATCATCCTAAATTAATATGTGAGCGTGGACTTGACATAGGTCATTGTTGTGGGTGCAAATATGATGCCCAATTTTTTCAAATTATTGCTTTAAGAGCCACATCTAAAGGAGTTGTGAGCCAATTTAGCATAGTTCTTGGTTGTATTTAAGGACACTCACTCATTCATTTCAAAATCATCTATGACATCTTAGGAGATTATAATTGAACACATCTAAATTTTGATATTTTGGAGAATTAAAAAAAAAAACAAACATTTGCATAAAAGTATATCATCTTACCCGACCATTACATGTTTCCTTGTTCTCCTCAATCACTTTACTTGTAGTTTTAAAGCCAATCCATTAGGGGTCTAACCAAGGAGAACATGTCCAATCCATGAGCGTGGACTTGACCTAGGTCGCTTTTGTGGGTGTGAATGTGATGCCCAATCTTTTAAAATTCAAAATTCAAAGTATTACTTTAAGGACCACATCTAAAGTAGTTGTGAGCCAATTTAGCATAGTTCTTGGTTGTTGTATTTAAAGACACTCACTCATTCATTTGAAAATCATCTATGACATCTTAGGGAATTCTCATTAAACACATCTATATTTTGATATTTTGGAGAATAAAAAGAATTTTAACAACATTTACATGAAAGTATATCATTTTACCTGACCATTACATGTTTTCATGTTCTCCTCAATCATTTTACTCATAGTTTTAAAGCAAATTCATTAGGGGTCTAATCAATGAGAACATGACCCTCATAATTTAACGAATTCCCAAGAAGTGTTTGTAAATTTTTTGTCTATCCTTACAACAAGTAGACATAAAAAAACAAGGTGAGAGAATCTCAAGAGTCCACATCCAATTGTTTTATATTTGTGACTACTAGTGAAGTTTGCATAAGCTGATCAAAGATCCACACTGGTAGAGATGAGGCTCACACTCACATCAAGGTAAACTTGAAGGAAAAAAAATTAGTTTATAAAATCAAATATCAATGCTATTAGATTTCCACAATCCATAAGAACATCAACTTTGTTGTTTCTAGATTCAATTGTGTGTAAGTTTTTGTATCAACATTTCAAATCACACTCTGTGATGCATCATCAGGATAGAGAGCTCAAGGATATGAAAAATAGTTAGTTGCTGACCCAATTGGTATAAAAAGATGTAAAAGGATGGCTTGCAAGATTTGGGGAGGAGACACAAGACACGAGGGACAACATATAAAATTCATAAAGGAAATAAATTCAAAAAGAAAGGGGTTAGAAAATTAAGATGAAGCACAATCCTAAGGCAAGCAAACAATAAAATGAAGGGGTGCATGAATTAAGGACTAAGCAATATATCCCAAAACATAAGTGAGAAAGGACATATTAACAACTAAAAGAATGAATAAAGTAATGATGAGAGAAAAAGGAATGCATAATCATGAAAATGAAGAATCAATAAAGTAATAATATTTATTAAATCATATATATGAAATTGTTGTTATATATACCATGAATTAGAATTTTGGACATTACTATAATACAAATTAGAATTAGGTTAGTTTAAATATTAGAAACTCCTGGAATCAAAATAGAGAAAGAACACCAAATGGAAAGCTTTCAACACGTAGGCAATTCTTGAATGAAATTTCTCTTGGAGACCCTCAGAACCACTATCTTTGAGCCCCAATTCCCCTAGTTTATCAGCCCTGTATATTCATCCTTCATCAGTTTACCATCTTGTGAAGAATCATCACAACCTGTGAGGGAAAACAATGCATAGAATGGATCCCAACTTGGAAGACAAGAAATAATATATCAAACCACTACCAACACCAATTTGGGCACCCAAAACCCATGCCCAAGGGAGGGAATCTTGAATTTGAAAGATTGTAACTCCCACCGACAAGAATAGGTCACCATAAATATTGTATCTCCCGTTACCAAGAGGAGAATCGTCAAATTTGACTGTTTAACATGCACCACTAAAAACCCACACCCAATTTGGTCCCAAAAATATAATTTATGAATATTCATAAATTTGTTACCCAATAATGATTTAATTAATTCACTTTGAAAACCTAACTTTCTCGATTCATCTATAGGTCTTGACTTGTTACTTTGGAAACCAAGTCTGCAAAAAATAATGAATGTTATTTTTAGAAAAGGGAACATGACATTATGTATGATCAATCTAAGAAATATTCATTTGGACAATTCTTCCCTTGGTTAAATTTCCTAAAATTTGTTCCCATCATCCCCAAAACGTTCTTATCAAATGATAAAAGTTGTAAAAAATCTAAAATATTCTATCAGGCACTTTGATTATTTTCTATAGTTTCACTGGAGAACTATACTGTTTCAATGGAGTGTCAAACTTCTTCCAATTGTTTTACCTTCTATCCTAATTGTAATTCCTATATATAAATTCTACTAAATCTATTGAGTCACTTCTTCCCTTCACTTTCATTTGATTTTTCCATTTGTGGGTTTTTGAGTG
Source organism: Sequoia sempervirens (assembly GCA_007258455.2). Taxonomy (NCBI): domain Eukaryota; kingdom Viridiplantae; phylum Streptophyta; class Pinopsida; order Cupressales; family Cupressaceae; genus Sequoia; species Sequoia sempervirens. Next base: position 584,786,422 of record VDFB02058242.1, read on the forward strand.
AGTTTTAGGCTTCTTCTTTGTCTTACCTCCCAACCTCCCATCCTCTTTTGGATCCTTGTATTCTCCCATTCTCTTGATCATTTTCAATTTCCCATTTTCCTTTTGTGAATAATTGGAGTTTATTTATACTTTTTTAATTTCCTTTCCAAGCCTTGACCTCCCAACCTCCCATCCTATTTAACATCCCTATATTCTCCCATTCTTGATTTCTTGTCAAGTTTCATGTGCTTTGAAAACTTGTGAGGTTCCTCTAGACTTCTTCTTGATCTCTTCTTCTTATTGACCTTTGGTCCTCCTTTTCTTCTATTTTCCAATTTAACAATTTATAGACATGTGGGTGTAACAACCTTTCCAAACATCTACACTTCTAATTCTTTGATCATTTCCTATTTTTTTCTTAGCTCCCTATTTGTGGAATCTTGTTACACTTTCAAACCTTCAACCTTCCTCCAGTCCCACCTCTAGTTCCCCTCATTTGTTTTGTGTGTTTTCCTTGCATCCTTTTCAATCCATTGTGTGGAGATCTAACATACTTTTTTCATATTCTCATTACCACTTGACCTCTAGTTTATTTTCACCTTCCACCCCTTTTTCTTTGCCTCTCTTTTGTATCTACTTGTATGGTTCACCCGCACTTCTATTTTACCTTTCCATGTATCCAACATTCTTGTCCTCTAGTTCTTTTCACCTTCCACTCCTTTTTATTTTGATCTCTTTTGTAGATTTTTAGGGTTCATCCATACTTCTATTTTATTTGCATAGTGGTTAACAACAATATTTAAATATTTCCCTTTACAAATCTCCATTAGACAAGGGTGTCCTTTGTCACCATTTTATATGTGCTTATTATTGGTTCTTTAGGTTATCTATTACAAATAGTCAACCATTTGAAGATTATATCTATATTTCCATTCTATATATTTTTTGTGACTATCTCATTTTTCTTATGAGAACTTGTTATTTTTACAAAATTAAAAAATAATAGTTAAATAAAAAAATCATATTTTAATTGTGTATCATTTCTCTTATGTATCCTAGTTAGCTGAATTGATATCTCAACAAGCATAGGAATACATTATTTGATTGAGGCAAAAAATTTCTTCTATTGGATAGGAAATTCTAGCTGGAAAATAGAATCTTTCTTGCCACACATACATACTTCTCTTCTTCTTGTTCAATGCTATCTAATAAAGGGCATACATATTTAGAAAAAATAACTTATAGTTTATTTTGAATAAATGGGATGATAGATCTAGTTTTAGAGCTATCTCTTGGTCTCATTACACTCAAATTATAGACTACAAAACTCAAGGATTATGTCTGGTTGTGAAATGGACTACTAGAGCTATTAAAGGTAATGAACTATGAAAATATTACAATTCATGACAAAATTTTGTTAAAATCATAGTGAAATATGTTGGGAAAATATGTCTCAACCTTGAAATTACATAAGGCATTGTTGATACATAAAGTATTGTTGATACATCCACGATAGGTGGGTGAGTTCATCATTAGGTCTTAGATCTAACAAACAATATTTTATTAGCTTCACTTGGGGGGTGAGTTCATCATTAGGTCTCAGATCTAACAAATGATATTTTATTAGCTTGACTTGCCCTAGAAGGCAACCCTATTTTATGAGGGTATTGTATTACGGTTGTGTATTGTGATGCATTCTGAGAGTCTAATAGTGGTCATGTTGCCTCTAGATCTTTGGTTGGTGATACTCCTGTGAGAAGCTTGCTCTGCAAGTATATTGTAATCTTTGTGATTTTTGAATAATATATTGGGCGGCTTTTGGAGTGTGGAGTTTTTCTCCTAAAAGGCTTTTCCCCATGTAAATCATTGTGTTGTGGTATGCATGATATTTATGTTTATTTTTGTTTAAGTTTATGTAATTGTTAAAAAATTGTAAATTTTTTGCATTATCCTCCTCTCAAGATTAGTGTAGGAAGTTGTTCTACTACCTTAGCTTCCTTACAAAATAGTTGTTTTATAATGTTAATTGGTTGTACAAGATTCTTTTGATGTCATTTCATTTCAAATCTTCCTTTCCTATTCAATTCACTTAGAAAATGTGGTAACAAGTATACTATTTCTTAACTTGAAAAGAGTCTTCATTCTTCTTCCATTTGGGAAAAATAAATATTGAATATCAAGAGAAACCTATAGCCATAAATTTTCCTAGGAAAATTAATACTTGATCAAGAAATTGTTTTAATAGTTTAATTTTATATGGGGCTTCTCTTATTTGTATTGGTCTCCTTGACAAGTTGCTAAAGAATACTTTAGCTTAAATAATAACTCCAAACAATTTATTTAATGCAATCCTTAGTCCACCTAATTTAATAATTAAATTATGCACTCCACTACCCTATAACTTCTTTAATGATTGTTATTGGTTGTCCTCTCATCATTTATCATTCCTCCTTTAAAATAAATTTATCTCCTAGTCTCCTTCCCAAAATATCCTTAATTCCCCACCTTATCATCAATTGTAAGTACAAAATTAGTCACTAATATTAGGTCAACTAGCTCAAGCACAAATCTAGAAATTAAAGGCTAAGACAAATGATTGATTACTTTCCTAGAAAGTCCTAGATTAAAAATTGTCTATTAGTGATATATATTGAAATGTTTGCTTGGTCAACCAACTAAATGCCTATTTTTCATTCAAATGAAACTATCAATACATATTTTAGGGTTGCACTTTTGTTTAAAAAATAGTTTATTATTTTTAGAGATATATCATCTTTGTTTGGTCATCATTTGAGCTAGAAAGAAGATTTATTTGGACTAAGTAAAAAATAATATAGATGTTGAATCAATTAGAAGTGTCACACTTGAATTTATCGAGAATTATATGTTGAATAGTATTTTCTAGTTATTATAGTCACTAGAAAATTATAATTTCAAGGCTCTACTTTAACATATTTTTTGATATTTTGTCTTATCTTCTCAATTACAAGTAATGATAAATAACAACATAGCTACTACCTACTAGTTGGAGCAAATCAAATTATAAATCAAACAACTCCAAGTCAATCGACAAACTGAAAACACAACATTATTACCATTCAAAACATAAGATTGTTGAGTTATATGAGATGAACTCAATTGTAGATGATATGATTTTTAGTAATCAACATGTTTATGTAGTTATACATATAGCCTTTGCAATTAGTCTCTTGTATATATAATTTTATTCTTATTATATAAAATGTAACATTATTTATATATTCATACTTAAACATTCTAAAATTAGAATTTTTGTGAATAATACACATACAAATGCACTATGTTACCATCTAGACTCAATTATCACTGAAGAGAAAAACACACACATAAAACATACCTACCATTAGAATATATTACTTAACAAAGAATCCAACCTCAAATTCAACCCTTAGACTCATATGCTTCCAAAACATATTATTTGAGCACATGCATATTTACTCGTGTATATTATTGTTTATTATGATGCAATGTTTTGAACTATCCTCCTAAACAAATCCTTCTCAAAAGTTTATTTTAATATTTATTGTCAGATTATTTGTTTGCACATATATTTAAAATAAACAAACAAATATTTATTAATCACATTATTTCATTAGATGCTTACTTTGTATACATCCTTGATGGAGATAAGCACGAATTGAGTAGACAATAACTATCATCCTCATTTAGTATATAGATATGAAATCTTGTCTTTTAGGAAGTTTGCTATTGTTTGGTTAGTGGTAAGTTTAAAATGCCTTGCTAACTGCCGACATCTTTAGCTAACCCTATCAAGTCACAAATTAAATTTTGAAATTTGGAGGGACTTTTACTCCACTATTTTGATGGTAATGAAAAAGTGAGGATATAGATATTATATTAAAAATCGTGATTAAAAGTGACATGAAAGCTGGGTCTCGAACTAAAGACTTTCAAGAAACAAATATTTAAGGTAAAAAATCATTAACCTATATAGTTGCATTATGAGTTTATTGAACAATAAGATTTAAAAGAATTATTTAATAGTTTGAATATTTTAGATATTTTTTTAATAAATAAATATATTAATTATAAATGATTTGGTTGATGTAGTTTTAAAGTAATTGAGTAGATCAATTAGGGAATAAAACCTCTTTTTACATAAATTTAAATTAATTAATTGAGTGTAAATAATAATTATATTTGAGAGGAGTTAGAGTTGATAAATTGAAATGATATATTTTTTAAATTTATTCCAATGGATAGGATATTTAGCTTTAGGGATAATGAAGGAGAATCAATGTTCATGTCACGTTGAATCTATTCATCAAGGTATATAAATGAATGTTCTCATTCTATCAAATATGTTGGATTCTAAATAGTCCCATAAATCTCTATGACTTGGATTTGAGCTCCTTAGAGTTGACCTCAAGTATTGTAAGAATGACCTACTATGTAAAACTAAACTTGGTCTTGTAGTCACAAAAAGGACTCATAGGTGCAAGAATATTTTGTAACACCAAAATAACCTTCTACACAAAATTGAAACAATGAACATGCTCTAATACTGATACTAATACATTATCATATAAGCAATGGAATAAAATGTACATAGTGGATCCTTTTATATATAGGAAAGGGTGAGACATAGGAGGACACACGATTATGGAAAGTGTCATGATCACATGATTTGAGACATAAAAGATATATCCTATGAAAACTTAACTAACTGGGTATGAAAAGGACACAAAACATAAATTAGTTACAAAATATATTTGTTCACACCAATGCCCCCTTAAGTGCAAATTATGAAGGAAAAATAAAAGAGAAAAAAAAAACTCAAAGATGGATCCTATCAATAAGACCTAATGAAGTATCCATGTACAAAATATATCTCACAAATACAAAAATGAAGAAAACGTGTAGGAAAAAGACTTATCCCTGCAAGAGAGAAAATATATACGCGTGAAGGAAGGACTCAAGATAACATCTCAAGGACAACTTCTTCCACCCAAAGATAAAAGTGCAAGTGAAGATAATAAGATTATGCCAAAGGCTTCCTAAAGATGCATACATCTTATTCTTTAGTAGGAAAACAATATGTAAGAAAAGAAAAACATCTTGGATAAGCTATCAAATGATGTGCATCTAGATCTCAATATTCTTAGTTTATTGATGCTCCACTAAGTTATGTTTATTATACAATATAACACTTTAATTATCACACCAAAGAGTAACAAGGTGAAATGAAGGAAAGCCAAACTTTGTCATTAATTGGTAAATCCAAATAATCTCTTAGCTAGTAAGAACAACATCTTCATAATTATACTTTGGTAGGTGATAATACAATGAATATCTACTTAGTATATAACCATGCATCAAATATGAACTAAACTAGTAGAAAAAACCAAAAGTAGACTTTTAATCATCAAAATCACTAGCCCAATCTAAGTTAGTGAAGCCCCTAATTTAAGAATCTCTTGATATGTAGTGTATGCAAAAATGTTAATTTTATTGGATGTACTTGAAGATACAATTGGTTTCCTTCAATTGAGTCTTATGATGATCTTGAGAGAAATGGGGCAAGAGACCAGTTTTATTCGAAATATCAAGATGATTGTTAATGTAGCATCAACTCTAGGGGTAGTGCAACTAATGGATAGTGACAAATAACTAAAATAGAGTGTGTGTAGGCATGTAATTACCCATGAGGTGATCCCATAATTGTATGTAAACCACAAGTGGGACATATTGAGTTTTATATGAAATAGTATACTTCAAAAAAAAAAATTATTCAAGCCTAGAAGAGTTGAATCATGTAAGGGGGTTTTATTAAAGGAGATTGGATAAAAAATCCTTGGATAGAATCTCCTATAATTAAATCAAACTTCCAATAGAGTCTCTCTCACACTTATCGAAATTTTAAGAAAAAATAAAATTTCTTCACCTTTTGTGGGATCAATATGTATTATGTTTTATTTTTATAATCAATGTAGATCCATTAAAAAAATGACCTTTATCTAAGGCTCTATAAATATAATAAGTGTTATTAGAAAAATATTTAAAAATTCATTATATTCTACATGGGTATCATTGTTTGCAAGATATTTTCACATTTATTGTGGGCTTCTTTCATTCCCTTGCCTTTTCAAATAGTTTCTTTCTTTTTAAATGATTGCTTGAAAAAGTAGCCCACATTTTATGTTGGGGTATCTAGCTTGGATGCTCATGGACATGGCTCTAAAATACCCTCACAAACTCATATCAAGTCTATCAAGTAACTCTACTATTCTTGATGTTATTTTTCCTATTCATAGTTTTTAGAATGCCTACAAATGGCCTAAAAATTATACCTTTGTTAGATATTTTATGTGTTGAATTTCCTTAAAAAATTCTCATAAATTAGATAACCTCTACTTGGGTCCCTCATAGGATCTTTATAGAGGCCATTCAAAATCGTTCTAAGGGTTATTTATTTTTATTTTGCTAAAGTCAAGTTTAATAGGATACTATTTTTAGCATGACCCTTGGTACATTTGGTTTTCCTTAGTAATTATTCTCATGGAATCGAGACTTCATCATTTGTGAGGAATTCTCTCTCCATGTCCTAATTTAATTTTAATTCCCTACTCTTTAATTAACATTCTATCCCTTATTAGATTGTATAAAAACCTCTCTAAGGCATGAGACTCATGTTGAGAAAGAGTTTTTCTTTTGAATCTTCATTAAGAAAGGATTTATATGTAGGTTGACTTATCCAAGGATCTTAAGGAATTCACTAAAGTCTAGATAGGAACTTAGAGCTGCACCCAATGGTTCATGTATCTCATCTAACAAATATGTGTATTATTGCCAATATTCAAACCATAAAATATAAGATTTTCTCCCAATTATTTGACATCCCAAGCCTCTATCAAAGCATCCTTTTGGGGATTATCCACCTCAAAAAGGGATGGATGAACTAGTGAGAAAAATTTCTCAAAATCCTAGCACTAAATGTATTGGTTCACAACTACCAATTTTTGGACCATAAGTCTCAAATCCCATTTTAGGTAAATGAGGCTATTGATTCTCAACCTAAAATGGAGTTTATCACAAATGTTCACTAGGCTACATTTCAATATAAAACTGATTATTAGTAGTATTATTTTTCAAAGCTATATACTTGACCACCTTCTCCTCCTACTTCTCATTATTCCCATAGTCAAATTCATTATATAGAGGAGGGAGTGTTTTTGGTAGAAAAGAAGGCCTTTGTTGAGTTTTATTCCCTAAATTTGGTGACACTTATAGAAGAATATTATTTGAATAATCCTTATAGATCTCTTAACAAGCTCAATAACAATAAAATGACCATTTAATTCCATTTGTTGGTTATTTTTTAAGAACCAAACTTAATCTCAGTCCTAGCCTATGAATTTTTTACAACTCAATTATCAGCAAGGTTGAGGATTGGCAAACACCTAAGTAAAGTAATTAGTACTTCATTTCTTCTCTTTGGGCTTTGTGAAACCCAGGAGGGTAATCCTATGCATACTCAAAATATCTCACATTAGGTCAAGAGTATTTCTTCACACAGATGCACTATCACAAGAAACTCACCTTATCAAAGGCTCAACAGACCTCAGATAGAAGTGTTGCTCATTTCAGGGAATGCACTTATATCCATAAAGTTGGGGTGATGTAGTTTAGAGTATTTTATGAATCATTCTTCATCTTGAATCCTAGGCCAAATTCAATACTAGCTCAAATGACCATAAGATAAACTAATAAAATAATTAGTTCCTCATCTTAGAGAGAAGAAAAGTTATAACTTGTAATCAATCAGTAATACAATTCTAATTGAACTTCAGAAATTAATGGACTATTAGAATGCCACTTTGTAACATCTAACTCACTGTGTTTCAAAATATCACTTCCTTACTAAATCCTATATCCTTTTCTCACAAACTAATAACCTCATTTTAGCATTTAATCAACTTATTGAATTGAAGCATAAAAAAAGTTCATCCATTCGGTGCAAATGACATAAGACAAATGAAATCATAATTAACAACTTCACTCATAACTTGGAAGAAAATACATAGGAGAGCAACATTTTAGAACTAAAATTCTTCTTCATTTCTATTATTGCTTTGTAAAACCATATTTAAGATCTGTATACAGTATAACCTTCACCTTAGATTTGCTTCTGATATATCTACTAAAGTATCTATTTACATTCTATTCTGCTATTTAGAGCATAGTATCCACTATGACTTCTCCTAGAATCAAAATTTTGAACTCTCTTTTAAGCCATGAAATCCCCTTTATAAAACAGGGGAGCAACAAGCACCCGACTAAATTAAAATTTCACTTTCATTTCAGTTCATTTCAAAACCTTAATTCTAACTGACTCCTCTAAGAACTTCCCAGGTGGTTTCATATGCAATCATTTGAGAACAGGGGAGGACAAAAGGCAAAAAACATGTGTAGGATACCAGTGGTCATTGTCACAATGTTCATTGTTGAAACAAAAACAATTCCATTCATATCTTCTGGAGGACTTCCACATCATCATGGGAAAGCAAAAGATGAACCATGGACATATGAAAACAAATACCTCCTATGCAAATACCATGGTGTCATAAAAAACTAAAACAAGGCGGTAACCCTATTCAGAGATGTCGACATCAAAGAATGCCCAACGACTCCTTGTCCTTGATGAAATTGGAGGGATCATCACCATGTCATCATCGAAGCTCCCATACGACACCAAAGAATGAAGGTACTGGCCATAGTCCAAGTCAGTATAATCCTCATCATCTAAAGGAGTATCAAAAAGCACAATAGGAGAATTGTGTTTGCCCAAACAGACCCTATGACTTTTCTCTTTTTTCCTGGCCTTCTTCATTGGTTGTGCCAGTTCCTTACCTTTGAACTCGACCACTTCTCTCGGAAGGGTTCTATTTCTCAAATAGTAGGTACTTTGCATAATTGATTTCTTCTTATGACCTCTAGCCCACCTTTTACCCTTTGAAATCTCAGGGGAAGCCAGGGCTTCCTGCTCAGTTATATGTTGATGACACTCAAACACATTGAGACAGCTAGACCTTCTAACATGCTGAATTGTCACACTAGTTTTCCCCATTTTCAAAACAAGCAAAATTTAACGATTCAGAACAAAGCTATAGGGAAATACACCTACAACCTAGACAATTGTAACCAACCTATCAGAGAAATTCCTAACCAAATTGGAGAACCCAATTCAAAACCAAGCTACTAAGGACAAGAAAATTCAACTCAGGACAAACCAACAACCTCCTACTCCACTTCACACTTTGCCTCACATATACTGCAGACTAAAAAGATGGTGAGAATGAACAATGACCAACCTGCATTAAATAGAAAATATGAGCATGCAGAATTAATGATTCAAGAACTCTTTGCGTGAGCAAATTGGTAACTTAACAACTCAACTTTGAATCTGGGTCGTTGATCTTAGAACAATTAAAATTTCATTTAAGGTGGCCATGAGCATCATTTTTCAACCATTATCAACTTGCTCCTAGAAAACAATGATGCTATCTCAAATGTTGCCACGTTCTTCTCTAACCTTGATTAATCATATGTGATCGGTCAATTAGCATGTATCACCAACCTAATCCGCGCCTTTTCATTTATATTGGCGAAGTACATGAGACCATTCTATCTTCTTGAGAGAAAATTTCCTTATATGCTTCATCGCTCATTTCTAATCTTCCTCAACTTTTAGGGTATAATCAGCGATTAAATTATTCATGCGATGATTTTTAGTCTATTAGATAATCCTATTTTAAAACTTTATCAACGGTTCTCCAGTCCTTTTGTTGCTTTCCTTTTTGCTTTACGCTAAATCCTCAAGATCCTGCCACATTTCCCATTCCATGTAGTAGTTATCGCTTGTCTCTAGTTTAATTCATCCTCACCTAGCTCCATCAGTGATGCAAGTGTTTTATGTAATGAAATATCAACCCTTGGATCTGTGACCCTTTCCTTTGGTCATATTCATCCCTCCATCGCACATTGCTAATTCAAACTTTGCACCTAGGCTCCTATCGGCGACGGGAGATGTAGTGGAGGCACCAGATTTAGACATGTACACCTACATAAAATAAATGGCACAAAAGACATCGCTCATAGGATCACATCAAATTAGCGAAAGAAAAAACCTTTTAGAGAATACCATCGCTCGTCACTAATTCAGAACTCAAGTTCTGAAATGAATTCGCGATGAGTGATAAAACATAAGGCCATCACTCATCCCTAATTCTCCTCATACAGTTTGTGAGCAATTAGCGATGAGAGGGTTTACAAAGTTTACAATGCGGATCGCTAATCTGGAACTTAGCATTCAAAACATATCCGTGATCATATGATATAAAGGAAATTACATCATATCGCTCATTGCTAATCCAAGCTTATCATTTTATGACCATCGACGATGAACGATAAGAACAAAAGGCCAGAAGCATCACTCATCGCTATTACAAATTCAAAGGCTCAAAATCCATTAGCAATAAGCGATGTCAAAGAAAACACCGTTCCATTGCTCGTCACCAATTCAAAGTATGTACCTATGAATAAATCAACGATGAGCAATATAGTTATGAGGGCCATCGAGACTCAAGTGGAAACTTTGAGCACGTGCACTTAAGTTGTTCTAATGAGGGGGATCCCTTAGGATGATATTAGAATAATAGGCTTGAGACTTCTAAATCATGAAACACAAAGGATGTAAAGGCCAAAAGATCTTTTATTTAACCTTATAAGACAAGAATTTTAGACCTAGGCAAGAGAGGTTGGTCACTTGATGACATTGATAGACATGAAAGTTTTGTATGACTGGATACATGCACCATGTGGTTAGCAACAAAATAGAATGTAACAAGCAACTAAAATAAACAAAACCCTAAATCCCGATATAAGAACCCTATATCAGATGTAACATAGGTTTTAGATGAAAATAAAAATCCTTAGGGTTCAAAATGAGCACTTCATATTTTGCAAAATTTGAAAGTGCCATCAGTCCATCTTCCATGAATTTTATTTCACGAAATATTATGGATCTAACTAATCCTAGAAGTACATACATTGACTATTAAATATTGGAGAAAACAATATATTAATTCAAAATCCAAGATAGCTTCCACAAATGAATATGTCCACAATATGCAAATAAATATTATAAAATATTAATAAAGAATATACAATGAGGCCCTTGCATATAAAGGAAAGGATTAGATGAGAAGATGGTTTAGGACTCTAACCACCTTGCATGTGTGTAGGGCAAGTGTACTTGATGTGTGATGTGTAGATGAAATAGGTATCTCAAAATTTGAGTACATGTATCTCAAAATTATGAAATGAGATACAAAGGAAAATTCCCTAAGTGGAGACTTAACAAGTGTGAATAGGAATCTCCTAGGTAGGTTAAAAGATAACTAGTTTGATAATACAATGATGACAGGTCCTTGATACTAGGCCATGTTAGGTACCCATGTACAAATTTATAATAAATGGAGTAAAGGAGAATACCAAAAAAAAAAAAATACTCCTCTCCAAAAGATAAAGATGCATGATAAAATGTACACGTGAAGAAGAAAGAAAGAAAAATTATCATGACCCCCCAAGGACTATTTCTAGTACAAATTACAATAAATGTTTCCCCTCATAGGAGAGAAAAGATAGGTGGTTTAGGTGATCCCTAAAAATGTGAGAAGGAAAGAACCCTATGTGAGGAAATACTCCTCCCAAAACTAAGATGAGAATAGAATTCATACAACCTCCACTTGAATGCTTCTTGTAGTGCTACTAGATTCTAAAAATTGGATGTTGAAAAAAAAAATTTCCCTTGTGAAGAAACATAACTATATATGTGAGAAAGATATAGTCCCATTATACATAACAAGATGCAGGAAGAAGAGTGAATGTCTCTAAATTTTGTACATGTTACAAAGATAATGATGACGCCTGAGATAATGTGTTTGAATGTTGCTTAAAGGTCTCCAAACTACTATCAAGTTGTGGGAAAAGAAGAGGAGGATGAAGAACAATCACATCTAAATAATATGATGGATATGTAAATCCATTGACATTGTCATCAAATGGAAGAAAAATTTCCTCAAATATGTCTTTAAAATTTGTAATGTGGGACTATATAAATAAGGAATAGCAATTTTTTTTTCCCAATATGGTGGATCTAGAAAATTGAAAGCAATATCTTGTTGCAAAGAATTATTGGAAGCCTTAAATATATCAACACTAGATTTGGATGTAGAAATAGGTGATGAAGGATATGATATCTCAATGCAATTCACCAAAATCCATTATTCATCTCCAAATTATGTTATCTCATAAGATGTCTGAGTGAAACCATATGATGATTCTGCATATGTTGGATTAGAAGGATTAGGTAAAGGTATACCGTGATATAAAAAAAGTTGCTTCATTTTCATCAAATTTTCTTCAAATACAATCTTCTTATGTATGATTTTTCTTCCCATAATAACCAAATTTATTTTTTTAATTATTAGGAGAATTGTGGAGAATACTAAAATGGAAGGGATTTAGTATGAGACATATGATCTCAAAATCAACAAATATAAATCATAAAAACTAGATTACCACCCTTGATGCAACACAAGAATACCCAAGCAATTGCAGTGGTGTGGCACTTTATATTTAGATGTACTTGCAATTTCCACTAGGTGGATTTGATGTACGATGATTACAAAGTGTAAAAAGTGAGGCATGTGTTAAAATTCTAATTATGAGATACTATCAATAAAAACTAATAGAACAACTACATAGTGCTAAAAAGTAAGGTAATTTCAAAAAAGGGACTAAGAAATGAGTTTAAATGTGCTTGAATGAGCCCTCTAAAGTTTTAAAAATAGGAACAATGTAAGGTGACCTCTAAGAATCTATATTCTATGAAAGATTCATACACTAAATTAGCAAATGGGCATCACTATGTAGAGCACAAAATAAATCCCAAATAAGAAAAAAATCTCAAAAAAATCTTATTATATGGCCAAGAAATAGGTTTTTGAAATTGAGCCACAAAATTAGACTAACCAACAATGAGGGGTTCAAATTTAGGGGATAATGGGTGACATCACTAATACATCATGCTAACATCAAAAAACATAAAATGATGGGTATATTCCTTGGTGGTTAGCACTAAATTCCAATGATTACAAGTTAACATTTTAGAAAAACAATTGGTGCTTATAATAAATGTTGGATCTTTGGTAGTTGAATATTTTTATAAACCTAATATTTTTCATAATACTACTAACATAAAATATTAGGATATAATGTAGATATTATGAGTGTGTTGTAAATGTTATTCTCTCATTGTGAGATCCATAACCAAGTGGAGGATATTTTCCACTAGTGAATCTTGGCTAAGGGTTGTGGTTTTTGTGCCTTTTATTTTGAAGGGGCAATGTTGGAGGAGCACCAATGATGTTGTGGTGGTGGCAAGACTCTGAAAATGTGCAACTTTTTGAAAAATGAACACTGTATTTCTTTGTGACTGCCATTCAAAGAAAACTAACACACATGGATTGAAAAAAGAACATGGGTTTTGGATGGCTTGGAATGGCTATAGATTACTTGGATAATATCTACTAGTTGTGCCACATAAGATAGGTGACACTATAGCCTTGGGAGTTGCTTGAAATGCACAACCTGGATGCAAATGATCCTCTAGGTGTTTCTCAAACATTACACATTCTCTTAAAATTTTTGTAAGGGTTGATTGATGTTAACTTCTAGATGGTGTGATCAATCTAGAATCTAGCCCAACAAAATTTCCAAACTAGATGAAAATGGTACTATGAACCTTGCACATGAAACCACAAAAAATGGATTGATAATTTACCTTTTGTAATTTTCTATGTAAGTTGGATACAAATCACTTTTTACATAGTGATCATGAACACAACCAAGGAGGAATTGAAACTTTCATTTCACTCAAGTGGTAATCACACATGGTGGTTCATGGATATGGCCCTATAAGCTCTCATTCATATTAATAACCAATATCTTATACTTTTTATTATTTGTGTCTCAAGATACTATTGAAATGTTTCTTCTTTGGTATTGGATTAAAAATTATTTTCCTAATACCTCGTAGATCATGTGTATGTATTGGTAGATAGATTCAACAAAATGGTCATCACAGTAGCTTGCAAGAAAAGGGCTCTTTACAAAAGAAAATTCTAAGATTTTATTTGAGAATGTTTGAGTCTATTTTGGTTCCATAGAGTATCATCTTTGATAAGGATAAAATTTATGATCATCACTATGGGCCATTATGGGCACCAAATCAATAAACTCTACATCATTCCAACCATATAAAAACAAGCAAACTAAGGTGGTGAATTGTATGATAATTCAAATTCTATAGATGTATCATTCCAAACATCCCTACATTTGGCATGGAAGTCTATCATATGTACAACATAGTTACAACAATGCATTACATAGATTCATAGGGTATATTTATTTTTGAATTTTTCCTTGGGTATCAATCATTGGCTCTAATTGACATAGCCCTACCTATGATGTTTAATTAGGAATCATCACGTGTCAAGAAGGAGGTCAAAAAAACATCTAGGTTTGTTGAGAAGACTTACTATATCCAATGGAAAGTTCATTAGATATTAAAACACTTAAAATAATTACAAGAAAGTACACTATTAACATCATAAACCTGATCAATTTTAAGTTGGGGGAAAGATTTATATTCATCTCCAGAAAGAGTGACTTCAATGGCCACACATTTTGAAACTTTGTCCTCTTTAGTATGATTCATACACTATCCTCAAATAAATAGGTGAAAATTATTTTGATCTCAAATTTCCCTTATCCTATGGTTGCATCCAATTTCCTAGGTAGAGTTGTTACATCCGTAGTTTCCACCATTGGATAATTTTGAAGTTGTCAAACACATTAAAAGTGTATAATTGAATCTAGAAACTAATGTTCCACTAGATAAAGATCAAGTTACTAATGTTCTTATCAAAACATCCACAAATCAATAGATCCCTATCTATCACATGGTATTGTTGAATGAACAAGACAACTAAGAGGGGGAGTGAATCAGTTGTAGCAAATTAAAACATCAAAACCCTCAACAACAATCAGATCCACATGCATTCATTAAACCCTTATTCTATTAAAGTGATTAAACATGAAATGCAGATAACATAAATTGAAATAACAACACCATACATAAGAGAACACTCGATTTACATGGAAAACCCAATGAGGGAAAAACCACGATGAGAATTAGCTCACAATATAAGTAATTGCAAAACTGGTACAAGGGCTCACTGCTAGAATATGACACATTGTCTAAAAAGGCTCATAGCCATGGCTCACTACCACATAAAGAACACAAGAAGATAGAAGAGAAATGCTACACATAGAACAAATTCTCAATGCAACAAGGAATCCACCACAAATGTTTCAAAACTTTCGTAGCCTTGCATGAAAGATTTTAGACACCTTCAACTCATTGCCTTCAAGAATCCAATACTTGGAATTTCGCACTACTTTGCTCAAATTCACATCTAAAATTTTGAAATTCACATCATATACATCACTCACACCAATCTCGCATCTATCTTGTCTTTCTCTTGCATCTTACAACACCATTCGCATCTAGGTTCACAACTATCTGCTATCTGCTACATTTATAAATTCAAATTAGGTCGGCACCTAAACATTCCCACAGTGGATAGGAATGAAGGAAGCCCATATAAATCCTTAATTAGGACTCAAATTAATCCTAACACACTTCAACATGCTTTCATAAACTTTGCATGTAGTGCTAACACAAGGTTGGCCAATACCTATGCTAAACACCATAAAACATTAAGTACAAGCTTCCTTAAATCAATTTGAAACTTCTAGACAACAAACTTCACTTGAACACGATCTAGAATCATCCTCGAACCACCTGAGATCCAACAAAGACTTCATTCAAACTCGCATCATACAAATACTTCAACCCAAAACATTCGATAAACCTTATTCACACACTGATGCATGAAACACACACTGTACCATACCAAATCAAGTGAAACCTTGGACTCTGAAAGATAAAAACATTATAAGCAACAAGTTTCTCTAATCTACACAACCTGAAGCCAAATTGTGAAGAAACACAGAGCAAATACATTTCTCCCAAGCAACATAAAACATCACTGAAAAACTGGTTAACACATTGGTAAAAATATCACACTTTGTACAATGATCTAGAAACCCAAATTTTGAATACAAAGAACCTCTAAAAAACTTGAACAACATATAAGATTCACACAGGCATAGCATCAACACAAAAGAAACACGAAGCACATCCTAGAGCACATTTTGAACACTTGAACAAAACTATTTTCTCTGTTTATCAAATTTTCTCAAAATCACTTGGAAACTAAGTAGGTCAAAGACATCATCTTAGGTCATTATTTCATTCCAATTCATCTCTAGATACTACAACATAAAGATAGCTCCATGTACTCCCAAAACTTCCTCAATATCTCAACTACACATGCACAACCTGCAACAACCCGTTTTCATCTTTTTCACAATTTTCTCAATATCCTCGACATCTTCATCATGCAACAATCGCCCCTAACACATAGTGGACATCAATGACAACATCAACCTATTGAATTCCTATTGACATCAATGACAACACCTTCATACTTGCAATAGGTATAGGTAAGACAATTTATCACCAAGTTAAGTGGTTTACCAAGAACCAAAATGACAAAAGGTTCCTCATTTGCTACAAACAAATGGTGCAGTGCCCCTATTGCATTTCAAGGAGAGATGCATAATCTCACATAGATACCAAAGTGTTTGGGTGGCATTTTCATCATTATTTTAGAAAATGTCAAAAATCTCATTTTTGATATTTTCTACATCTTTGTATTTACATTTTTGGAGATCTTAGAAGCATTTTTGAGTGACATTTTTTTTGAAAACTTTGTATTTTCATTTTTTGGCATAGACCTTCAAGGCACATTTTTCCAACCCAACAAAGTAGTTTGCTTTTTGCTTAGCGAGATAGAAGTTAGGACCACATATGTTGCAAGGTGTGCACCCTTAGTCTCCTTGTGTTGTGCAGCGCAACGCTTGGGTTTGTGACATGGCTTAACTACCTCCAATGAATTCATTAACTTTGGTGGTTGTAGTAGGCATTAACAGTTCGATATTTTGGTGCAACGACAACCTTCTATGCAGTTCAATTGGTATCGGAGCCTAGGTCACGGGTTCAAATCCCTTGCTTGTGCTATAGGGATTGTTGCAAGGTGTGCATCCTTGGTTTCCTTGTGTTGTGTTGTGCAGCGCAACACTCGGGTTTGTGGCATGGCTTAACCGCCTCCCATGGATTCATTAACTCTAGCAGTTATATCAGACATTAATAGATTGATCTTTTGGTGCAAAGACAACTGTCTATGCAACACCATCAAGTTGGTCTATACCAAAAATAAATATATTTATACATTTTATTTAATTTTGTAGGTAATATGCCAATGTTTGGTTGTCCATTTCAACTTCTAATAAGGACTTAGATGTAGTGACTCTTCGGTTTCCAAGGGAAATGATGCAGAAGCAAGCCATCTATCGACATCACTCAAAAAGATTTTCAATTATTTCAATTTTGGAGTGCGATTTGATTTTGAATTTGTGGTTTTGGTGGGGATGTGCCTGTGATTGTGAGCAGATATAGCAGATTGAGATGCCGAGTAAAGGAGGCTGCATAGTTCAGAAAAAGAAAAGTCGGATTAAGAATTAGAAAAAAAACATTTGTATGCCAAAATAAAATGCAGGAAAAATATATAGAGTGCTGCGTTGGAAAGTAAAAGACGAAATAGAGGCTTCATTGAGAGGTTCCCAGCCTGGAAGAAAATGTGTGCAGATTAAAAGGTAACATTTAAATTTTTAGAGTAAATGTTTAAAGGCAGAGGAAACCATAGTTTAAAATTCTTGCCAAGCTTTTGGTTCATTTTATTGTGAAATGCATATATTATTTGTTTTTGAATTGGTGAGATAAGGTTGTAAGCATGTATCTCTTTATTTGAGTTTTGCAATTAAATAATAATTATTTCATAATTCACATATTGTTTGTTGCATAATTGACAATACCAGAATCCTTCACTAGTTATTGTCCTCTAAATTTCTAAACTAATTCATATCAATAAAGAATGCACTTAACTATTAAGAATAGAAAACCATACCTCTAATTCATTCAACAACCAAATTAGAAGAATAATGAATTTTATGAAATCATTTGCTAAATAAGAGATGAAAAATCTATACTAATTATGATGCTATTAGTTTTTCTTATCTATAAATAAAAATTTCTATTGATGCACATATGTTAATAGTTTTTTTAATATTTGGCTTTATTAGGTTGGATTTGTTAGCATTTAGGTGTTGTTCCTTTGAATAATTAAGCACTTGCTCCCAAACTCTAAAGCAGGTCAAGATATTTTATAATTTTCTAGTGCTATCTCAAATTGTTCTTGCTAAAATCACCCAACTTCAAGTGGTTAAGATTATTTAATGGTTGAAAGAGCTCTTTTGATAATAAAAATAAATTTTATAATGTAATAGTTTTACAATCACCATGTTGTTATTAAGGAAATCAATTTGTTAACTTGAATAGTTGTTGTGTTAAAACTACTAACTCAATCAACACATAGGATACAAAAATAAATATAAAAAATATAAATACTATTGAAATGGGAAGCAAGTTGTCTTCATGATATACAAATGTAATAAGTAAAAATATGCACGTCTCTTTGAAGAGAAGCTATCACGGGTGCTCTTGAAACTCAAAATAATGTCCCCTTAAATGAATCAATACCTCCATCGCTTGCTCAAATGAGTGAAATCCTTCAAATATAATCTCTTTGAAATACCTCAATTATTCACAAGAAAAACATAGAGAAGTTTATTTTTAAAATTTGTAATAGAATAGAAATAGGAAAATAATTACACTTTTGGAAGATATAAATGAAGAAAAGATAGATAACACATACATTGAGGGTGGTCTTAATCAAGTACACCATGCTATACATGCAATCAAATGGTCCCAAGTTTTTCTCCGTGGAGCTTGCCACTTTCTTTCTCTATCAAAATTATCACAATCATTTAAAACTATAAATGTTAATAAGCACCAAACCTTCTTGTGGCTAACTCACTTTTAAATTGTACATTTGGAGAAATCTTATCTAATAGATTCTACATATGAATTGATATTTCATGGGAAGATTGTTAGGTGTTCAAAAATAATAAGAATGTATGTGATAAAGAAGGTTAATATGAATGATATAAGACAATATAAGTGGAGATACATCAACCAACATAATAAGCTACAAATTTTTTTTGGATGGTAGTGTTTATAATAAATTTGGCGTATAGGTAGAAACTATTATAATATAATAAAATGAAACCTTTATATTAAAGAGAAGAGGCAATGTCAAGAGATGATGAAAAGTAATACTAAAAGCGTCATCTCATGACATATTTATGACATTCCATCAATCCTTATACTATACCACGTCTTAACTCTAGCATTGATAAATCATGACAAAAAATGAGCATTTTTAGATAGGTGCTCCACTAGCGTTCATTTAGTATGTTTTCATGTTTAGAAAGTAGACGATTTTAAAATTATGCATACAAATAATTGATTTATTTACTTATATATATGTAGGATGTACAAATAATAATTTTCAATGTCATTTCAAACATATATGATATGCTAAATAATCATAAAAAAATTATAATTTTATAGTTGAAAAAAATAATGTACATAGAACACTTCTAACTATAATATCAATAATAAAAAAAATAAAAATTTAGAAAAAATACCTGTCAAATATACTGTACAAATTTAGCGCCGCGCCGCTAATTAAGACTTGTCCTTCATATTGTCGGCAAATATATCTCTGCACTTTTCCGATAAATTTGGTTCGTTTATTTAATTTATGGCAAGACGGAAGCGCAGATTTTCTTCGTCAGTGAAAGCGATGCAAAACTGATATACAACTTTTTAGCAATTTTTTTCCCTTTAAAGTCGTTCTGGCAGAATTTTAAGATTTGTGTTAAATTTGATTTCAATGGCAATGATTATAATCATGAAGTTTGGGCTCCACTCCGTGTGTTTCCCGTGTTTTTCTTTACCAAAACAAAGTGCAAAGGTGTATTTTAAGGGTATGTCTTAGTATTAAGTGTACGAGTATTGTATTTGGTGGACTACGTTAAATGGATGTGGATTCTAAGTTCAATGTATAGTCCTAGTATTCCAATTTCAAGAAGTTAAATTTTCAATATACAAATTTTCAAATTTTAAGTTCAATGTATAGTCTTAGTATATTCTAGTTTCAAGAAGTCAATTTTTGTTTGTTTGTATTAGATCTATTTTGATTAGAGTATCAAAAATATAATAATAGTTTATTAGTTGTAGGCATGATTGCGTTTGAAATTAGTTCATGACAATGATCTTGCATTTCAATCTTGTTCATCATTGATTCATAGATTTACAATACTGATCACTGCATCTATTATTGATGATCCTAAATGAGATTTGTGGGTGTGGACTTGACCTAGGTCATTTTTGTGGGTGTGAATATGATGCCCAGTCTTCTACAATTTAGAATTTAGTAGCAATTGTGAGCCAATTTAGCATACATTATGTTGATTTGCGTGTTTGGTTGTATTTAAGAACACTCACTCATCCAAGACATCCTAGAGTGTTCTCATCAAATACATCTATATTCTAATATTTTAGAGTATAAAAAGTTTCTAACAACACTTGCATTAAAACATACCATCCTAAAACCATAATGTTTGCTTGTTGTCCTTAATCATTTCACTCATATTCATAAATTTGTTCTATTAGGGGTTTAATGAAAGAGAACATGACCTTCATATCTGTAAAGTCACTTTGTCAAGTGTTTGTGAGCATTGCTTGTTTTTACAACAATTAGACATAAAAAAAATGAAGTAGGAAAATCTCAATAGTCCACATTCGATTGTTCTATATTCATGAGTATTAGTTCAAGTCTACATAAGAGATCAAACCCACTCTTGTAAATATGAGGTCCACACTTACATAGGTGAACTTGAAGGAAAAATACTCATTATCAAGCTATGTATTACATTCAATTTATTTAATTTATTAAATCATATCTGTACTTTTAATTATTAGTTGCAACTCCTTTATCTGTGTTAATTTATGCCAAAGGCATATCCTTATTTGAGATGAGCAGGCTAAGTTATACCATCGACGACTCAAATTGTGCTTCCGACCATGGAAACAATGTCAGCCATTCATTTTCAGCGCTACTATGGTCAAGATTTAATTTTTGGTCTTGTACAAATTTAGAATTTTCTAAAGCCTTTTGTCAGATAAGACCGCCAAAGGCTTCATTCATACCCTTTTCATGGCTTGAATGCGTACTCTGTTAGGTGATGAAGATCAAAATAGGTAGATTGTTTTTGAAAATGAGAAAGACAAAGTTGAGCCGTAGTGTGTTGCTCATCAAATTCCCTAGCCTAGATCGCCATCTACTTTGGTGCGTGCGGTCAAAAATATTTTTGTACAAGTTTCGCGATTGAATCCCGCTGAGCACTCAAACCCCGAACTGCCCATTGTCAAAGCTTGTACCACAGGGTTGTGTGGTCATTCAAGTAGGTAGCGAGCAGCAACGTTATGTGATTCCAATACTCTATTTATCCCATCCCTTCATTATGAAGCTATTGGTGGAGGCAAAGAAGGAATTGCACCGTATGTTCTTTGTTATAAAAAAGCATCACCATTCCTTGGGGATTCTTTTCTTGTTTCTTGTAGAAAGAATTAATGCTTTCATTTGTGCAAAGGTGAAGGATTTGTTAGGTCTGCCTTCTTCCTAACCTTTCTTTTGTTCCTTGGCTTCAAGTTGCCAAAGGCATATTCAACTATAGCAATGAATCGAGACGCAGAGCTTGCTAAAGTCCTAGGGGAGTGGCCAACTAACCAAAACAGTTATAATCAATTTTAAATCCTTTATCAATGTTGTAATATTTCATCTATGTTCTTAGTTGTTTGATCTTAGAGATATAGTCTTGGATGTGGTCAAAACTATGGAATCAAAATTCATCGAATCATTATCAATTTGATAGCCCCTAACCTTATCAATTTTATCATATAATGCTTCAAAAATATCCCAAGCCTCTTTAGGTGTTTTGCATGATTCAACATGAAAATGTAAATCAAATGAGGCTAATGAACATATGCATCCAAGTGTTTTCTCATGATCAAGCTCCCATTTTTCCAATCATTTAGCATCGATAGGTTGAGGAATGGTTTCATTTAGAGAGCCTATTAGACCTTTCATCATGAGATAATTCCATACTAATTTTCTCCATGATCATAATTGTATGGAGTTAGGAGTTCAATTTTTGATTTACCCATTGTAAGAACACAAAACAAGCAAAAGAAAGCAACCAACCATTGCAAGATTAGCCCCCCAAAATACTCAATAAAGAAACCCCCCAAGCAATATATGATTTGTTGCACTTTATATTTAGTGTAGTTACAAGTGCCACTTGCCAACAATAGCAAAGTGGACTTGATCTTAGTGCTTACAGATGCCAAATTTGGCCACAAGCTCAAGGATTTTTTTACAAAAGATGAGATCAATCAGATTACACCACTAGAAAATACATAAAAAATTATGCATTTAAAAAAAAAATTGACCCAAAAATATTACCACAGGAACAAGAACGGAGCCTCAGAAGATCTAAAAATGAGAACGACTCAACAAAACGTGTGAGAATCTAAAATTTCTAGAAAAACTAGGCACCAAAATAAAAAACAACTACACTACTATGAAGAGTGTGAAATTCTATCCCAAATGAAAAAAATTGCATTGAAATAGGAGTCTATATGATCGAGTTAAGGGCCTCAGAAGATTGCCTTCCAAAATGAAAATTGCAATGGAGAGGGGGGAAAAAATCCCCAGGGTCTGTTGATGTCATTGTTGACACAGTGATGATGTTAGCAATGCATGAAATTAAATTTGATGGCTAGGGGGCCATCACCATTGGAATATGCCTCTGACCTATAGAATATTCATGCCAACAAAATATGCTCTAGAATATTCTTTAGCCAGCAAGGAAAAAACAATCTCAGTGGGATTATTTGTTAAAGTGATGGAATATTTTTTTATTTGTTGATTTATGCCTTTTTTCCCACTGGTTTTCTGGAAGATGGTCAGTGGTAGGAAGTCTTTCGATTCTCAGTGGGGGTCGCGCTTGCGATGGAAAATAGAAAGATGCCATGTGGTGGACACAGTAGGTACCTCGTACCCAACGGTACTCTGTGGGACTGCTACATAGTACCTGTAGGGTATTGCATAATTTTTAAAAAAAATTTAAAATAACATTTTCTGATAAAGTAACTTTATAAAATACATAAAATTTTATTAAAATTTATTTTCACCTACATGGATTTTTTACTGACTGTACACAACAATTTTTTTATATGCTTGCAATAATGACGACCATACGACTATATAGATGATGAAGGAGGGGATGTTTTTTCCTCAAGTTCTAGGTGAAGTCATCTGATTTTTGTAATTTGATAGTTGATCTTGGGGGTTTTGGACTTTTCAGACATAATGGTAGCTCCAAAAATTTAGCTACCTCCAAGATCTGGTAATTCTTGCCCAACTTGAACCCTTGTAAATCAAAAAATATATGATGAAATTTGATAAAACAAAAGCCAAACTTGACTCTCTTTGACACTTTGGATTCAATGGAAAGGTCCACAAAACCCAAACTCACACCCAACAAAATTTTCACACCAATATCAGTCCCTCAGATTTGGGAAATAGTTTGTAGAACTGAAGCTCTGATGCCATGTAGGTGTTTATGGTGAACTCCTCAACACTCCGGGATCACCTGCAAGACAAAAGAACTTCCACAAGAGAGAAATAGTAGAAATATCATGCTATAATTATGGATACAAAATTTCTAGAATGAATATGGCAATGTACATATGATACCTTGCTTATATTGGCAAGGTGATGATGTACCAACATTAAATGAATGTGTCATAATTAAATGGCATGAGCCAACATTAAATGACCTACGACACAAACATTAAATAAAATCCAACTAGATAAGATAAGTGAAAACTAATGCTTAACTATAAAGATTCCTTCCTAGAACCTAAGTGGACTTAACATGTAAATAGGACCTAGATAGGTAAAACACCTATTTACACCAAAAAAAATCTTTAGAGGGATATGCTAGTGAGATATAATATGCATATTTATAATAAAAGATAAGGGAATTCATCTTAAGAAATGTAACTATTTTATATCCTTAGGTTCATATGAATTTTCTATATTTTCTACTGACTAGGTCTATTAGGATTCCTTAGCTTCCATTAGGGCATGGTGTTCAAAGACTCATTCCAGTTTATATTGTATATCAAGGCTTCAAGAGAAGCCTCCTAGATTTTGTAGAGATTGAAGAAGAAGAGTATATTACTAAATCCCATGGATTGGAACAAAACCATCATCTCATTATTTATGTGCCACTCTCTACCTAAGAAACTATTTTCCCCTTGTATCACTTTGAGTAATGGTGCTAAAGGAGAGTGCTTGCAGTTTTGATAACCATAAAAATATAATTATTTCTCATAGAATGAAAATAAGAGTAATCAAATTAAAATTCTAATGATTGTTTTGATTGGAGGTAAAAAATGGGTTTTGAAGGGGCCCAAAACCCTTTACAAAAAAAGAAGCTGATAAAAAAAGATAACAAAATTAAGCAACAATCAACCTGACGACAACAATCCAACAACAAAAAAATAGCCAAAAAGAAGGTAACCAACCAACAACACTACATATTGTTCAAAATCTCAATAGCTTCCATTTCACTAGCAGCCAACTTCTGCACCTTATCCATAGTATCAGACACCTCAATACCTGAGGCCTCGGCCTAAGCTTTCATTCTGTTTCTAGTTCTGACCCCTGGCCCACAAGTTTTTACCTCACCACTCAAAACACTACCTTTAACAACACCCTTCTCACTAGCACAATCCACATCCATCAACTTACCCCTAATAGCAATAACATCAATAGACACATTCTCCTTTCTCTTTTTCATAGTAGTCACATGGGAGATCACCTTGGTATAGTCTGAAATAGCCAAGACCTTAGAGACATCTCCACCCTTCATCACAACATTCCACATCTTATCAAATTTATTCTCAAGGGATAACATTCTTCCTTCCAAATTCTATTTTAGATTATTGGTTTCCTCCACCACAGTATTAAGAGAATCCATTAAATTCTCAATTTGGCTTTGGACAGAAGGGTCCTCAGCCTTATTAGCAACATGTCTAATTCTAACATTAGTCCTATTAATCTCATTGAAGAACCACTTAAAAATTTTAAACATCACATTAGCACTGCCACGAGCCGAGCCCAACACATCAGACAATTCCTCCTTGTCAAAGTTATCAACACATTTCCCCATAGCGACATCCTCATCAGAAGAAATAACATGAACCTTTTCAGTAGAAATTTCTTTACCTTTACCAGTGGGGACATGAGTCTTCATCTTTCGAATGGAGCAGGCGATTTCCTCCACAACAACCTTCCTTTTCATTATCCTATCCGTATCCACTTTACTAGTTCCTACAACATGTCTGCCACCCACAACTCTTTCCTTTTCCTACTTCTACAACCCAGTGTCAACACTCGGCGAAGCCTCACCATAGATACCGCCAGCTAGGGAAAGAGGGAGACCCTTCTCCAAGAGTTGGCCAACAGTCAACACCCTTCTCTTCCGGCTCGCCTCCTCAAGCTCTTGCACATATCTAGTCATTGGGGCAGGAGAGGAATCTTCCCCATAAAGTTCCATTTTGTCCGTACCCCCCTTAGAAGGAACATTTTCCACCACCTCATCACTACATGTCGCATAGCCCGCCTTATCATCTGACTTCCTTTTCCCAATCTTACCTGAAATAGGGGAAATGCGGCCCTCCTCAAAAGAGGCATACAAATCTAGGACATAATCAACATCATCATCCCTATCAGACTCAAAATATTTGTTCAAAATAAGCCTCATCTTCTTACGTTTCTTACTAACCCTTTCCTCTCTCGACTCCGTCTCATAACCCTCCCTAGGTTTAACAGTATTATCCTTCAGAGACACGAGAGTTTTTTGTACTTCATGAACTTTGACATGTTCATAGAACAAGAGAATTAACCCCACATGCAGGACATAGTTTTTGGGGTTTTTCCTATGATCTTTAATCCTCGAGTCAAGCAACATCAACAAATAGTAAGGAAAGGACACCCATTTCTTATGCTGAAAATGGTTAAGCAAAAGGAAATGGTAAGTGTTAATCATCGTATACCTGCCTTCCAAGGTGACATACCTCATAATTTCTTCAACAACATCACACCACAATGCTTTCAAGGAACTCCTTTGATACCCACCACTCTTCGTTGGCTTCAAATCATAAGCCTCATTCCCTTTAAAGAAAATAGATATCGTAGCTTGCAATTATTTTTTGTCTCTGAACACCTTCATACCCTAAATAGCCAAGCCTGTAATTTGGGTTATGAATTCTTCATCACCCACAATTTCCCTAGCACCCAAATTTAGGGTTCTCTCATTCCACCCTTCAGCAACCAAATCGGTGACCTAGGGATTGTTACCATGCAATTTCTCCATATATGGAGTTAATCTACCCTTCTCTAAAATATCCCGCACCTCCTTCCTCTACTTAGAAGTAACACAGGACTTAGGCTTGACATGGTTTATGTCCCCACCCATAGCTGAATACTTAACAAACAGAGGCCAATCACACAGCAGAAAGCTCAAGAAAATAAAACAAACACCACCCAGAACAAGATTACCTAGCAGAAGACTTTGGAAACTAAGGTGACTAACACCCACAATCCATGCAAAGCTAGCCACAAGACAAATATGCCATAAAGAATTTGAACTTCGCGCCTTGTGAAAGCCTTCCCTCAAAATCATAAATTTAACATTGTCATTCATGATATTCAACCATGTGAGTAAGGACATGCACCCCTTAATGTACAAAAAGATTGACATTAGATTAGCATTCATTATTAATTATAGTTGTAGCCTCAAAAGGAATAGGATCATTCAAATATCACTCCTTGCTATCTCTAACACCAAAGTTAGCGAAGAAATTAGCTAGCATATTTCCCTCTCTCAAAATGTGGGAGATATAAACATTATCAAAGGAGTTGATAATTTAAATAAAATCCCTGCCCAAGGCCTCAATAGTCCAAGATAGAGGTGAGGCATTCTTCAAATTATTAATAATGTTCAGAGAGTCACCCTCCAACCATTCCTATACCCTTTGCTTTGAGCCAATTTGAGTCCATGATAAGCTGTACCCGCCTCTGCATAGTGGTTTGTCTGGATTCCCAAAGGGAGCGCCACAGTAGAGACGAACCTACCATTAGAATTTCTAATCACTCCCCCATATCCAATAGGTCTCGAATTTCCTTTAGCCACACCATCAAAATTGATCTTAACCCAACCATCTGGTGGTGCCTTCCAAGCAACATCATCTCTTTAGGATTTCCCTTTAGAGACCAGGAGAGATATATCATAAGGCAACTTCCACTTTTGAGCAATAGAGATATCATAGGGGAATAGATTAATCTCTTGAATAGCATGAAAGGAGATCCCAAATAGAAAATTTTCCTCAATTCCCACACAAATCTTATAGGCCATAACTAAAGCCGAAAGAATAGAATTTCTAAAAATTCCATGTTGAAAATTCTAATGATTGTTAAAGAAGAAGAGAAAATATATTTGGGATTTTTATAGTAGAAAGAGACTAAGAAAATGATATCTTGGATCAATCAAAAGAGGTCAACTACAATTTTGTTAAGATTTAGATCCTTTTTTACAATTGACTAATTATTTATGATAGAGAAGAAAGTTTTTTTGGTAAAAGGTGTATAGCCTATATATATTATATAAAATAGTGAAATTACAAAAAAATGTTAGTAGGGAAAAACTTGGTTGAAGTATGCATTTGAAAATACAACATTGCATATTGTTTTGGAATATGTAGATCTATTAGCATACTATTCTAATGGTTTACAAATGTACCAAACTATACTTCATGAGCTTACAAAAACTACCAATAGTCCAAAACCTGGTAGGAGTATGCATTTGAGTATAGGATAGAGAAGAAATTTAATGTTATGTGATTAAAAATAATTATAATAATATAAATATATATTTAACAACATTAAAGGAAGGACATGAAATATTGTACAAGCCAAAATAAACACACAGGACACCATATTATGTGGGAAACCCTTATGGGAAAATTCTACCATCAATTGAAAATAAGTGTTCATAATCAAAATATTCAATACAATAGGTGTCTCTATAGATTCTCAATTTAGTGGTTTAAAAAATACCCTTCCTCTTTAGTCATATCAAATTTACCAAATTAATCAAGTCCAACTAACTCATCTTCTAACCTTGGTAAATTTGTACATAGATAGTTATAGCCATAGAACCATCCATAAGGAATTCCAAATATCTGAACATCTAACTCTCATGTAGAATACCAATAGTCACACAACCATATCATGACATGAAAATGATGTGTGTTACATGTAACATGAATTAACCATATGATTTACACCCACATATAATTGTGAACAAATATCCTATACCTACAAGAACACAACAAATGAACACATTAATAAGATTAAATGCAAGTTAGAATAGAGATTCCTCAAGAAATCCATTTGAATGTAAGAGAAAAGGAATGAAATGAAGAACACAATACACTTAAAACAAAGATACCAAATCCTATTCTAAAACAAAGCAAACTCTTAATCTCTTGAGGGAGTTGGCGCCAATTTGATGTGAAAATTTGCCCTTTCCCAACTCCAATGGTGTGATGAAGATGATTGATGATGAAGAGTGATCCACTTGATGAAGACCTCAAATATGCTCCAAGATAAAAATCTGCATAACCTAGCTAAGATTGGATGAAATTAGACAAAAAATGCTATGAATTTGAGTATAGTAAGTTTACTCAAGTTGTGGATGATCAAGTGAGGAATGAAGCCTCTTGTTTATAGAATATCAAGTTGAAGAGATGTCCAAAATGGAGCAATGTGGGACTAAAGATCCACCAATGACAAGGTGCCACTTGTCAACATGTGAATGGATGGAGGATGTGCAAGTTTTGAAGGATGTGTCAATAAATGCGCATATATTTGAAATTTGAAATTGTTGAAATGACATGTAAGAGGGAAAGAACATGCATTGAATGCCACTTGGCTCAAGGAAAAAGGAATTTTTAGGTAGAATAAATTCCTTGTTGGAAGGACAAATTCCACTTGGATTTTGAATTCAAATTTGAGGAATATTCCTTTATTATGCCTTTCGAGAGAAAATAGAGATCTAATAATTGAATTAAATCTATTTTCATGTGCAAGTTGCAAAAGATAGAGGATGGGACATGAGAGGAGATTAAATTAATCAAGGTTAATTAATTTAATGATAGATTAAAATGATGTGACATATTGATTTAAACTTATGGATTGATTTAAATCAAAATATGAGAAGAATATGATTTCAAGATTAATTAAATAAAGATTTTTGTTTTATTTAACCAAGGAGATGAAGTTAGATTAAACTAAATAAGGTTTTAATTTATTTAATTTAATAGATGGACTTTAAAGATTTAATCAAATAAAATTGATTATTTAATTAAATAGGGATAATTAGATAAAATTGATTGATTTAATTAACAAGAAAGGATGACTTAATTAGATAAATGATTTATTTAATTAAGAGAGGAACATTGATGAATTTAATCAAATAAAGGTATTCAATTAAATGGTTAGACCGAGGGATGATTTAGGATGAAATAGTGTTAGTGGTCGGGATCAGATGTGCAATGTCAATCAATATATTTTCTATGTCTACATTTTGCCCCTCTTTGAAGCAGTGCACTCATTGCATTGGTTCCAAGAATAAACGGTCTCAATCGAAAGCAAAAAAAATTCTATATTTTTAAAAATTGCCTCACTGCTACCTCGGAAAAGGAAATTATGGTAATATACTGCCCCCTTGAGAGATCAGACGAAAATTCTAATTTTTGGGTGATCTTGCGAAAAAAGAGGACAAGGTGCTCGACAGGTCTAGAAAGGCTTTGGGAGGTCAAAAAATGAGATAAAACAAAAAAATGGTGCAAAATGACCTTCAGACAGACAAAAATAGGATTGGGGGTCCAAAACCCTTGCAGGATGGCCGAACAGGGTCAAAAAATCCTAATTTTCAGGCTTAAATAGGCCTCGAGTGGCCACTTCCAGTTCATTTAGACACATTCAACCTTAAGATATTTCACGATTTGAGCCTTGATACCCTGTCGAGATGGCACAACGACAGCTCCCATTGCATATCTTCGATCAAGTACAGATGTACCAACAACCTCTCAACATTGGGGCACCAGTATGTGATCCTTACTTGAGCTTCATTTTTTTGTTTAACACATTCATTTATTGCATTTAGAACTAGGTCTCTCGTAGCAATGCTAAATAGCAACACTCAAATTTCAAACTGGACCACTCGGTCTTTTAAACTGGACCGCCATCACAAGATGGACCACCGCAGTGGAGTTTGGAGTTTGGGAACAGACTTCAAAATCCAACACATTCGTGAAATGGAGTGCTAATTTTCAAACTTCGGCGATGCAACGAACTTTGGAATTAGGGTTTGGGATGCTTAAGCAAAATGCACTGCCACGGTGGAGTTTGGGATTTGAAGGTGCCAACGTTGTTATTTACAAATTTCAAACTGCGACACTTTCACAGTTTGCAATGCTAGGCTAGTTTCTTGAACTCTCAAGATAAATTTTCCTGATGATTTAAACACGGTGACCTTTCCTGATACAGGAGGTGGTGAGGAAGCTCTATTCTCGTGAGCACAAATTGTGGGAGATATTTGGCTACTTGCAAGATCTGACTGACAGGGAGCAAGACCAACTTCAAGAGATGGGGTTATGGTACGTTGCCTACGCAACACCTATGTGGACCCATCTTGACATGATGTATGCGCTTCCTGAGAGATGGCATAGTGAGACGTCATCCTTTCATCTTCCCACTAGCGAGGCAACTATTACCTTGGAGGACGTGTGGCGCATCCTTAGATTGTCGATACATGGTCAGTGAGTTATTCATGATATGGATGTTGGACGGGATGCTTGCCATGCAGTCTTGGCCACAAATGAGATCATGTTTTGTGAGGGTCAGATAGAGCTAGAGTGTCACTAGTTGCTCACGTCACCATTCCATCTAGTGATTGTTGCCATCATTTTAGGTCTTGTCACTCCGGATCGACGAGGCCAGTACTTCATTCCTAGTTGGGGGCTTTGCTGGGAGCGGATGGTTCATGACAGGCCAGTTCTTTTTGCATGGGGTCCAGTTCTTCTTGCCTCCCTTTACAGGGATTTACATGAGTATGCATACTTGGACGACAAGGCACTTGGTGCAGGTGTCATGCTCCTTCATGTGTGGGCATGGGAGCATACCTCCATTCTTCGGCTATAGGTTGTTCCAGAACCGGTCGAGCCTGATGATCCAATGGTTTGGCATTACAGGGGCAGCGTGTCCTTCACACACATAGGCGAGCACAAGATCCCTCAGGGGAGGAGGGTCATTGATGAGATGATGGTGTTCACATGGCGCCCATACCTTGGTCGGCCCAGATGGGCTGATGATAGACATCAACTATTCTTTTCCTGCTAGGATTGGTTCATGTAGGGGCAGGAGCATACTATGATCGAGAGGTATCTGTCGGGGCAAGTTCAACACTAGTTTGGTGAGGTACAAGACAGGCCAGACGATGACTACGCGGCCATTTTTTCTCGCACAGTATTGCAGGATTCCTAGGGACAATATATTCATGCCTTTGAGGCAATGGATAGTTTCAGGTAGCTGGTGGCCTAACCATGGGCATATGATCAGGGGGTCATAGATCCAGGAGTGACTCAAGTGTACAGAGATTGGTTTTGACTGCCTCTGCATTTGACAGTTCCAGGTGCACCCTCTATTCGACAGAGAGCCAGGGGGAGGGGGGAAGTCGAGGATGAGGAGGTGGCGTTCCTCCAATAGGACAACCAACATAGGACCAACCAACACAGGTCCAACCAGCACACATTCAGATGGATCAGCCTCATGTTGATGTACACATGTAGGACCGAGATTAGGGGTTGGAGGGTGGACATGATGGGCACCAGGATCAGGTTGCCACACCACCATGAGCTAGGGGTGAGGACTAGCCTCATGTGCATCCTTTGTTAGTACAACCAATGGGTTAGCTAGATCTGAGGGACAGGTTGATATTATAGTTGCAGGCCTAGGTCCAAGCCTTGATAGCAGAGAGGGACCAGGCCTGTGTGGAGAGAGATCAAGCGGTTTTATAGAGGTAGGTCATAGAATTATAGGCGGCTATAGAGATGGGCCACAAACAATAGCTAGAGAGTATGGAAACTTCCTCCTCTCACAACATAGTGCCTCTTTTCTCATACAGGGAGGCCATCAGGGAGGTAGATTACTATCGGTTTCTTTACCATCAGGCCATACCTAGAGCAGCCCGGGCCCCAAATTATTCACAGTGGACTAGCCACAGACCGGAAAAGGGTCATGATGACAGAGGCAAGGGGAGCAGACAGGAGGGTTAGACCTCCTTTTTGATTGAGATATTATTCTTTCGTGCCATATGGGCTCATTTTTTATAGCCCATTGGGCCTTTTTTGTACTCATTGACATACACTCATGTATAGTGATCTAATTATTATTTTGTACTATGACAGTTACTTGATGATATATATGAGATGATGTTGATGTGATGTGTCGTGTAATATTTATTTATTATGCATTTATGGATGGATCTATATATATGTGATGCAATAATGTTATGGTATTATGTGATGGATATACTATATATGGATGCATTTCTTTCTAATGGTATATGCATTATGTGATGGTTATGTGACTAACAGATCTATATTATGCCTCTAATGAATGATGACATATGATATGCATTTGTGATGATTATGGATATAATGGATTTATGTGATATGGGTGGATTTTACGATGGTACATTTCTCTTGTTGTACCTTTTTATGTATGCTTTTATGATGGTGCAATCTATATGATGATTTTATGTATGTTGATGCAAATGTGATGATTTCTTTTTCGATATCGTTTTCTATTATGATGGTGATGATGATGCGAATGCAGTGATCATGATATGTAGCTATGCAATGATGAATGTATGTGATTTTCCATGTATGATATGTACTTATGACGATGTTATATAATGATGTGATGTGATGAAATGATATGTTATGCCAAATGGTATGGAGATGATGATTTATGGTGTATATGCAAAATGATATGTGAGTAATGACCTTATGATGTATATGTGATGGCATAATGAATGCTTTTAAGAGATGTTTTATATGATTATGGATGGATGTATGCACTTAATGCAATGGGTTGTTTATAATGCTTATTTACCTATTATGCTTTGTTTAATTATGCACTAGATGCTTATAATGATATGGGATGATTTATGAAATGTTTATGCAAAATGATTGCAATGTGGTGATTTATAAGATGTTCTATTATGATATGGATGGATGATGGATGATATGCATGTTTATGATGATTATGCTTTATGCAAATGGATGCAAATGCCTAATCTATTTATGTGATGTGATGGTGGTTATATGATTATGCCATGGATGATGTGGTGGATTATTTATGTTTTTTGTAATTACGTAAGAGATGGTTATATGAAAATGTGTATGTAATGTTATGATTATGAGATGCTTAGAATAAAAAGTCTATATTATATGCATATGAGATGATCAATTTTTCTATATGATAGGCATTGTGCTGATGATTTGTCGATGCAAGATTAATGATGGTGGTGATTAACTATCATAGTACCTTGTTAGCATGAAAAACAAGAAGAAAATGGAAGAAAGAAGATATTTAAAAGAGAAAAAAGATGATGATGATGAATATCTGCCATGGAGTTGGGATTTTCAAAGGGCCAATTATCTTATGTTTGATAACACACATAAATATGATGCATCAAGGTATTAAGAACCATGATGATGTTGTATCTAGTGTGATGGAATTTGACTCGGCAATCAGATAAGAGTATCCTTGTTCACACTTGACATACGAAAAACCTTACTAGGATGCACTTTAGGTATTTCACACATCTCAGACCAAAACATAGGAAGGTAAGCCTTCCTATGTGGTCAACAAGATATCTAGAACACCCTCCATACATACCTAAATAAAGCAAGTATTCGCCAAGTTATATTACAAGAAAGTCCAACAAGCGCAATAAATAAAAAGATAATGATCATTGCCCCATTCCTATCTCTCTAAATCCCTTCATTGGGGACAACATTGAGAGGTCCTTGGAATGAGTATAATAAGAAAAATCAAAAGAAAAATATATATAGTAAACAAACAAGCTGATGTTCTTCAATATCGCTTAGCTAAGACTAAACTATGGTGATGTCTGATGTTGATGTCCATTGTAGGAAGGATGCATCCTAGGACATGATGATATAAGATGATTTGATATGGGACCGATTGGATGATAGGCTATTGACACAAAGAGTTGACCAACTTGCTTATGTATTAACCTAGATTTTGAGATTTTGATGTTTTGAGTTTTCACTTTTTAACCTGCTAGACTTGTTTCTGACTGTTTTACCAAAGGTTGAGGATGACGATCGTTTATTATGAGCGACATTTATTGTGGGTGAAAACCAGATGAGACAGATGGATTTTTTCAAATATTTGAATGTTTTTGATGTTTTGAAATGTTTTTGAGGTTGTTTTTGGTATTTTTCGGGATTTTTCAAATGTTTTGATTTTCAAATTTTCTAATATTTTGGGGTTTTCTAAGATTTGACCAAGAGACTAACCTAAGGACCTATCCTAGGGGCTGATCAATAGATTAGCCTTGCCTACATTATACATGCAGAGACCACATAGTTCGAATGATGACTTGACCGATTTACAGATGAAGATATACGTGATGAAATTTCAGTTTATTATGACAGACTCCTAAAGGACTGACCTAAGTGTCTCAGGGGATGATCATAGATCAACCTTGCCTATGTTCAAGGCTCAGAGACCTATAGTTCGACAAGATGACTCTATTTTTTATTTTTTTTGACTGAATTTTTGACCTGTTTTTGAATTTTGATATGATTTGGATGTTTTTGGATTGTGTGACTTTTCGATGTTTTTGGATTTTCTAATTTTCCAGGTTTTCACCAAGGTTCTTGTCCAAAGCGCCATCGAAGTGGTTTTCACTATAGGACGATTTTTCACTTTACTATTTTTTTATCCTTTTTCTGATTTTTTTGGATTTTTTGCTTTTTGCTTCTTTTTTTTTGTCACCAAGATGCCTGTTTTCTAGGTTTTTGCCAAGGTAACCATTTTTTTAGGATATTTTCTGATTTTTTTAATTTTTTGGGGTTCTATACCTTGAAAGATTGGCATAATTTTTTTTGAGATGGGAGCTATTCATGGGCTCCTGCAGAGGTTCCCCTTCAGGTGTTGATAACTAATATGCCCCTAACTTATAGCTTGCTGTGATAACAAATTGTCCTAACCAATTGGGTTCAAATTTTCCTTTGTTGTTTGGATTTAGGATGTTCTTTTGATTCTCCTTTAGTCCCAATTCTCCAACTTGGAAAGTCCTACTTTTGATTTTCTTGTTATAGCTCCTCTTGAGTTTGTTATGATATACTTGCAAATGATTTAAAGTGTCTATATGCCACTCATCTAGTAGCTCCAACTCATTTAGTCTTGATACTCGGTACTCTTCATCTGTGATGAGATTTTGTAGCGATATTCTTAGTGACGAGAGAGTGATCTCAATGGGAAATATGGCTTATAATTCGTAGACTAGGGAGAATGGGTTGGCGCTAGTGGGTGTGCAGATACTAGTTCGATAGGCCCAGAGGGCGGGATTGAGTTGCAGATGCTAGTCACACCCTGTGTCATTGACTATTGTTTTGAGGATATTTAAAATGGTTTTATTTGTGGCTTTTGCTTGGCCATTGCTTTGGGGATAATATGGGGTGGAGAAGCAATGTTGGATTTTGAATTTTTTGCAAAGATCGTGGAATCCTAATTCTTGAATGGTGTTCCATTATCTTAGATAATAGCTTGGGGAACACCGTATCGACATATGAGATAGCTCAAGATGAACTTTGATATTTGCTTCCCCATTATGTAGGTCATTGGTATGGCTTCGACCCACTTGGTAAAGTACTCAGTGGCAGTTATGATGAACTTATGGCCATTAAATGAAGTGTCAGTAATTTTTTCGACGAGATCGAGCCCCCACTGCGAAAAGGGACATGGTGTAACAATAGGATGGAGCTCTTGAGCTAGAGCATGGATGAGGTCCCCATGCTGTCGACATTGTAAACACCTTCTGACGTAGTTGTGTGCCTCTTTCTTCATAGTGGACCAATAATACCCCATCCTTAGTAGTTTCTTGGCCAAGGTCATTCCACTTGAGTGTGAACCACCAATCCCTTTATGCACCTCAGTTAAAGCAGTCAAGGCTTCACCAGTATTAAGGCAGTGTAATAAGGTTCCCTCTATGCTTCTACGGTATAAGGTATTTCCTAGGATGACAAACCTAGAGGATTTTTTAATAAAAGTTCTTTTTAAACTTGAGGGTAAGTCAGTAGGTAAGATACCTATTCGTAGGTAGGTATAAATGTCATGGTACCAGAGATCTCCAGGACCAACGATTTTGCAAACAAATTTTGGCTCTGGTACCTCAAATGCTGGCACAAGAAGCTACTTTACCAAGAATTCATGTTTTAGGATGTTGCGAGGGATTTCTAGTAAGGATCCAATTGTTGCCATGACATCTGCAGCTCTATTGTTTTCTCTAGGAATTTGTTCAAATGTGATCTCGATGAAGGATTCTTTAAGAGTCTCCACCAGTTTCTTTAATGGAGTGAGTTTATCATCCTTAGTATGGTATTCACCATTCATTTGATTTATTATCAACTGGGAGTCTCTGTATACTCTGAGGGCCATGATGTGCCACTACAATGCTATTCTAGGGCCTATGGTTAAAGCCTCGTATTCTGCAATATTGTTGGTGTAGGGGAATGCTAATTTATAGGATATAGGTATGCAATCTCACCTGTGGGGTGATGAAGAAAACACTTGCTCCTAATCCATGCTACGTGTATGAGCCATCAAAGTAGAGTTTCTAGTGATCGGCTATGCTGAGGTTGAAGATGGATTCATCTAGAAACTCTGATAAGAGAGGATTCTTTGAATAGATTGGTGCTTCCGCAAGCTGATCTGCGATGACTTGGCCTTTAATTGCTTTCCACTCCACATTTTCAATGTCATACTCTAATATTATCATGACCCATTTGGCCATTCTTTCAATAAGTACAATAAGTACTTGAGGGGGTTAATTTTGGCGATGAGTTTTATTTTGTGTGCCAACATGTAATGTATGAATTTTTGTGAAGCAAACACTACTGCTAGACATGATTTTTCAATGAATGAGTAGTTTAACTCATGCCCAACCATTTTTCTACTGATATAATAGATGGCCCTTTTTGTCCCATTTTCATTGTGTTGAGCTAGGAGAGCTCCAAGGGCTACTATTGTTGCTGACACATAGAGAATTAATCGCTTTCTTGGGATCGGTGGCACAAGGACCGATGGCGTAAGAAGATATTCTTTGATCTTATTGAAGGCTTCTTCACACTTGTCATCCCACTTGTACTCTACTCCCTTGTGAAGTAGGTGAGAGTATGGATTCGGGTTATTTTCTAGCTATGCTATGAATCTTCGGATGGACTGAAGCTTGCCTTGGAGACCTCTCAATTGTTTCAATGTTTTGGGTGCCTCCATCTCAAGGATTGCTTTACCTTAGCAGGGTCTACCTCAATACCTCTCATTGACACTATGTATCCTAGCAACTTTCCTAATTGTACGCCGAAGACACACTTCTTTGGATTTAATCAAACTTTGTATTCCTCTAGCCTGTCGAAAATAGTACTCAAGGTTGTTGTGTGATCCTTCCTCTTTTTGGATTTGGCTAGTATGTCATTGACATAATATTCAATATTTTTATAGATCATGTCATGGAAGATTAACGTCATGGCTCTTTGGTATGTTGCTTCTGCATTCTTCAAGCTGAATGGCATCATATTCCAGTAGTAAGTCCCCCATGGACAAGTGAAGGTCATTTTGTGTTGGTCTTCTTTAGCAATCATTATCTGGTTGTATCTCAAGAAACCATCCATTAAGGAAAGCATTTCAGCATTTCATGCCCCGCTGTCATGTCTACGATCATGTCAATGTTGGGCAACGGGAAATCATCGTTTGGACATGCTTTGTTTAAGTCCCTGAAATCTATACAGATTTGGATGCCCTCATCGGGTTTTGAGACAGGAACTAGGTTTGACATCCATTCTGGATAGTCTATTGGTTGAATGAATCTTGTTTCCAATAGCTTCTTTAGTTCCATTTTGACTAGCAAGGTGATTTGAGGGTGCATTTTCCTGAGTTTTTGTCGGACAGGCTTTGCTTCAGGATATACTACTAAGTGATGAACTACAATCTCTAGGTCAAGCCCAGGAATTTTTGCATAGCTCCATGCAAAATTAACTTATCTTTCTCTCAAGAAGGATGCTAGGAGCTCTTGTTCCTTTGATAGTAATGACTGCATAAAATGTGATGTGTGGTGTTTGCTCTGTTCCTAGGTTGATTGGATTACATTTTTCTGCTAGGACTGCTAATTTTTCCTGATGAAGAGCTCTGATAAGAAGATTGAATCCCCCATCCTTAGGCGCCTCAGAGAGGTTTTCACCATTGGATGTGTCCTTTCTTTTTACTTTTTTCATGTCAAAGAGTGCCACAGTGTGGTTTTCACTTAAGGACTTAGATATTATTCTTAATTTCTCACTTTTGCGACTTAGGGATTCAATCATTTGCCCATAATAGGCTTGTGTATCTAGCTCAATGATGAATCCTTCTTTGTGATCCTCACATGGAATATTATCTTGTAGTCCCATGAATTCTGAGAGTGCCTCATAATTTTTGAATGTGTCAAGAATTGGTGGTCCTTGTTGGTCATAATCGATGAGTTGTGGGTAGACTAGAAAGATTTCATGATTTTAGTTTTCAGACTCATAAGATAGGGTGCTAATAATGAGAAGGGTGGTATCCTCAAAGATCCTGGGTACGCTGGTTATGGGATCCTCATCATCACTGCTACTATAGACATTAGTTATATCAAAATTGAAATTATCTAAGACACGACCAGTGGATACAGGTAAGCAAAGTTCAGTTGTTGGTTCATAGGGAGTCTTGACTACTTTAACTGGGGGACCTCGTCCACGTATGGTTATACTCGGAGGGGTACATATGAGGTCAAGATTTATCATTCATGTCCTAGGAATGAGGGGTATTATAAGCCCATTGTCATTTTTCCCTAGTTTCTGGTTTCTGTCATAGCTCATTGTGAGCATCATTTGCAAACCTTTACTTCTATCATCCATTGGTAGATTAGTTGCTGGTCTATCATCTTGATATAGGAGATGAGATGGGTCCCCCTCTATGAATTCTCGGCTGAGATCCCCCCAACTTTTGAAGTTGGGATATTCAGGGGATGTTTGGGAAGTGGAGGCTTGATTTGATTGCGGACGTCCTCGTGATCTAGGAGATTGTGGTAACTCTCCTACCACAAAGGTATTTTTTGGAATCATATAGTTTCCACAACCATTGTCCTGGATGATGAATTTGATATCATAGATGGTGGGGATGGTGGGAATGGTGGGTGTCTTTGTCGCAGAAGTGGAGGTGAGAGTGGTTGGATCAATGTATGGTGTTGATGGTCCTTCATCATTTTTAGGTACTTGAGGTATTTTGTAGTATTTTTCCTCAAGGATTTTGCATCCTTTTTGGGATTATCCACCTCAAAAAGGGATGGATGAACTAGTGTAAGAAAAATTTCTCAAAATACTAGCACTAAATGTATTGGTTCACAACTACCAATTTTTGGACCATAAGTTTCAAATCCCATTTTAGGTAAATGAGGCTGTTGATTCTCAACCTAAAATGGAGTTATTGCAAATGTTCACTAGGCTTCATTTCAATATAACACTCATTATTATTATTATTATTTTTCAAAGCTATCTACTTGACTGCCTTCTCCTCCTACTTCTCATTATTCTCATAGTCAAATTCATTATATAGAGGGAGTGTTTCTAGTAGAAAAAAAGGCCTTTGTTGAGTTTTATTCCATAAATTTGGTGACACTTATAGAATAATATTATTTGAATAATCCTTATAGATCTCTTGATGAGCTCAATAACAATAAAATGACCCTTTAATTCCATCTTCCATGAATTTTATTTCATGAAATATTATGGATATAACTAATCCTAGAAGTACAAGCATTGACCGTTAAATATTGGAGCAAACAATATATGAATTCAAAATCCAAGATAGATTCCACAAATGAATATGTCCACAATATCCAAATAAATATTATAAAATATTAATAAATAATATACAATGAGGCCCTTGCATATAAATGAAATAATTAGATGAGAAGATGGTTTAGGACTCTAACCACCTTGCATGTGTGTAGGGAAAGTGTACTTGATGTGTGATGTGTAGATGAAATAGGTCTCTCAAAATATGTGTACATCTATCTCAAAATTATGAAATGAGATACAAAGGAAAATTCCCTAAGTGGAGACTTAACAAGTGTGAATAGGAATCTCCTAGGTAGGCTAAAAGATTACTAGTTTGATAACACAGTGATGACAGGCCCTTGCTACTAGTCCATGTTAGGTACCCATGTAAAAATTTATAATAAATGGAGTAAAGCAGAATAACAAATAAAAAATAATAATCCTTTCCAAAAGATAAAGATGCATGATAAAATGTACATGTGAAGAAGAAAGAAAGAAGAATTGTCACGATCCCCCAAGGACTGTTTCTACTAAAAATTACAATAAATGTTTCCTCTCATAGGAGAGAAAAGATAGGTGGTTTAGGTGAATCCAAAAAATGTGAGAAAGCAAGAACCCTATGTGAGGAAATACTCCTCCCAAAACTAAGATGAGAAGATAATTCATGCAACCTCCACTTGAATGCTTCTTGTAGTGCTAGTAGATTCTAAAAATTGGATGTTGAACAACATTTTTTCCCTTGTGAAGAAACATAACTATATATGTGAGAAAGATATAGTCCCATTATACATAACAACATGCAGGAAGAAGAGTGAATGTCTCTAAATTTTGTACATGATATAAAGATAATGATGAGGCCTGAGAATTGTCTTTGAATTCTGCTCAAAGGTCTCCAAACTACTATCAAATTGTGGCAAAAGAAGAGGAGGATGAAGAACAATCACATCCAAATAATATGATGGATATATAAATCCATTGAAGTTGTCATCAAATGGAAGAAAAATGTCTTCAAATATGTCTTTCAAATTTGTAATGTGGGACTATATAAGTAAGGAATAGCAAATTTTTTTTCCAATATGGTAGATCTAGAAAATTGATAGCAATATCTTGTTGCAAAGAATCATTGGAAGCCATAAATATATCAACACTAGATTTGGATGTAGAAATAGGTGATGAAGGATATGATATCTCAATGCAAGTCACCAAAATCCATTATTCATCTACAAATGATGTTATCTCATAAGATGTCTGAGTGAAACCATATGATGATTCTGCATATGTTGGATTAGAAGGATTAAGTAAAGGTATATCGTGATATAGAAAAAGTTGCTTCATTTTCATTAAATTTTCTTTAAATACAATCTTCTTATGTATGATTTTTCTTCCCATAATAACCAAATTTATTT
This sequence comes from Sequoia sempervirens, assembly GCA_007258455.2. NCBI lineage: Eukaryota > Viridiplantae > Streptophyta > Pinopsida > Cupressales > Cupressaceae > Sequoia > Sequoia sempervirens. Next base: position 584,828,452 of record VDFB02058242.1, read on the forward strand.
TTTTAATTATTAGGAGAATTGTGAAGAATACTAAAATGGAAGGGATTTAGTATGAGACATATGATCTCAAAATCAACAAATATAAATCATAAAAACTAGATTACCACCCTTGATGCAACAAAAGAATACCCAAGCAATTGCAATGGTGTGGCACTTTATATTTAGACATACTTACAATTTCCACTGGGTGGATTTGATGTACGATGATTACACTATGTAAAAAGTGAGGCATGTGTTAAAATTGTAATTATGAGATACTATCGATAAAAACTAATAGAACAACTGCATAGTGCTAAAAAGTAAGGTAATTTTAAAAAAGGAACTAAGAAATGAGTTTAAATGTGCTTGAATGAGCCCTCTAAAGTTTTAAAAATAGGAACAATGTAAGGTGACCTCTAAGAATCTATATTCTATGAAAGATTCATACACTAAATTAGCAAATGGGCATCACTATGTAGAGCACACAAAAAAATCTTATTATATGGCCAAGAAATAGGTTTTTGAAATTGAGCCACAAAATTAGACTAACCAACAATGAGGGGTTCAAATTTAGGGGATAATGAGTTACATCACTAAGAAATCATGTTAACATCAAAAAACATAAAATGATGGGTATATTCCTTGCTGTTTAGCACTAAATTCCAATGATTACAAGTTAACATAAAATTTTGTGGTCACATTTTAGCGAAAAAATTCGGTGCTTCTAACAAAAGTTGGATCTTTGGTAGTTGAATATTTTTATAAACCTAATATTTTTCATAATACTAACATAAAATATTAGGATATAATGTCTATTTTGAGGGTGTTGTAAGTGTTATTACCTCATTGTGAGATCCATAGCCAAGTGGAGGATATTTTCCACTAGTGAATCTTGGCTAAGGGTTGTGGTTTTTGTGTCTTTTATTTTGAAGTGGAAATGTTAGAGGAGCACCAATGATGTTGTGGTGGTAGAAAGACTTTGAAAATGTGCAACTTTTTGAAAAATGAACACTGTATTTCTTTGTGACTACCATTCCAAGAAAACTAACACACATGGATTGAAAAAATAACATGGGTTTTGGATGGCTTGGAATGACTATAGATTACTTGGAGAATATCTACTAGTTGTGCCACATAATATAGGTTGCACTATAGCCTTGGGAGTTGCTTGAAATGCACAACCTAGATGCAAATGATCCTCTATGTGTTTCTCAAACATTACACATTCTCTTCAAAAGTTTGTAAGGGTTGATTGATGTTAACTTCTAGTTGATTGATGTTAACTTCTAGATGGTGTGATCAATCTAGAATGTAGCCCAAATTTTTTCCAAACTAGATGAAAACGGTACTATGAACCTTGCACATTAAACCAAAAAAATGGATTGAGAGTTTAACATTTGTAATTTTCTATGTAATTTGGATACAAATCACTTTTTAGGAGAGAGGACCTAGTACCTAAGCATATTTAAATGGTTGTGATAGTAGTTGTTTATATAATTCCCAATATTTTTATCAATATTAGACAAATAGTTGTGACTTTAAAGTTGTTAGTGTTGATGATGACTACCCATAATTAAACAAAATGTATTCTTTTGATCTAAAAAGTAACCAATCATGTGATTCCACGTCAACGCTCAATAAAACATGTTGTGAATGCACAAGTATTGGTATCACTTTTTTTTTGGCCTTTTTGAACACCTTGAAAAAAAATCATGTTGATGTGGCATGATATTTGATGATGTGGCCCTAAAACCTTAGTTATAAGAAAGGGACTTGCCAAGTAAGCTACTGTAAAAAATTGGGAGTGATTTGAAATTTCCATGTAGGATAATTAGAAGCGCGAAGTTAGGATGCACAACTATTGGGTTCTCTCCCCTACATAGTGATCATGAACACAACCAAGGAGGAATTGAAACTTTCATTTCACTTAAGTTGTAATCACACATGGTGGTTCATGGATATGGCCCTATAAGCTCTCATTCATATTAATAACCAATATCTTGGAGTTTTTAATAATTATGTCTCAAGATACTATTGAAATGTTTCTTCTTTGGTATTGGATTGAAAATTATTTTCCGAATGCCTCTTAGATCATGTGTATGTATTGGTAGATATATTCGACAAAGTGGTCATCACAGTAGCTTGCAAGAAAAGGGCTCTTTGCAAAAGAAAATTCTAAGATTTTCTTTGAGAATGTTTAAGTCTATTTTGGTTCACCATAGAGTATCATATTTGATAAGGATAAAAAATTATGATCATCACTATGGGCCATTATGGGCACCAAGTTGATAAACTCTACATCATTCCAACCATAGAAAAACAAGCAAACTAAGGTGGTGAATTGCATGATAATTAAAATTCTATAGATGTATCATTCAAAACATCCCTACATTTGGCATGGGAGTCTATCATATGCACAACATAGTTACAACAATGCATTACATAGATTCATAGGGTATATTTATTTTTTAATTTTTCCTTGGGTATCAATCATTGGCTCTCATTGACATAGCCCTACCTATTATGTTTAATTAGGAATCACCACATGTCAAGAAGGAGGTCAAAAAAACATCTAGGTTTGTTGAGAAGACTTACTATATCCAATGGCAAGTTCATTATATAATCAAACATTTTAAATAATTACAAGAAAGTACACTATTAACATCATAAACCTAATCAATTTTAGGTTGGGGGAAAGATTTATATTCATCTGCAGAAAGAGTGACTTAAAGGGCCACACATGAAACTTTGTACTCTTTAGTATGATTCATACACTCTCCTCAAATAAATAGGTGAAAATTATTTTGATCTCAAATTTCCCTTATCCTATAGTTGCATCCAATTTCCTAGATAGAGTTGTTACATCCATAGTTTCCACCAGTGGATAATTTTGAAGTTTTCAAACACATTAAAAGTGTATAACTAGATCTAGAAACTAATGTTTCACTAGATAAAGATCAAGTTACTAATGTTGTTATCAAAACATCCACAAATCAATAGATCCCTATCTATCACACAGTATTGTTGAATGAAAAAGACAATTGAGAGGGGGTGAATCAGTTGTAGAAAACTAAAACATCAAAACCCTCAACAGTAATCAAATCCACATGCATTCATTAAACCCTTATTCTGTTAAAGTGATTAAACATGAAATGTAGATAACATAAATTGAAATAACAAGACCATACACAAGAGAACAACATGGAAAAACCAATGAGGGAAAAACCACTGTGAGGATTAGCTCACAATATAAGTAATTGCAAAATCGGTGCAAGGGATCACTGCTAGAATAGGACACACTGTCCAAAAAGGATCACAACCACATAAAGAACACAAGAAGATAGAAGAGAAATTTTGCACTGAGAAAAAATTCTCAATGCAACAAGGAATCCACCACAAATGCTCCAACACTTTTGTAGCCTTGCGTGAAAGATTTCTAACACCTTCAGCTCACTGCCTTCAAGAATCCAATACTTTTAATTTCACACTGCTTTGCTCAAATTCACATCTAAACTTCTAAAATTCACATTATATACATCGCTCGCACCAATCTCGCATCTATCTTGTCTCTCTCTTGCATCTTACAACACCATTACTCTTATTTATATCAATCTTAACCTTGAAAACCTTCTCCAGGTTGGAAACTATCTGCTACATTTACAAATTCAAATTATTGACACCTAAACATTCCCACGGTGGATAGGAATGAAGGAAACCCATATAAATCCTTAATTGGGACTCAAATTAATCCTAACACACTTCAACATGTTTTCATAAAATTTGCATGTAGTGCTAACACAAGGTCAACCAATACTTGTGCTAAATATCATAAAACATTAAGTACAAGCATCCTTAAATCAATCTAAAAATTCAAGACAAAAAACTTCACTTGAACACGATCTAGAATAATCCTTGAACGACCTAAGATCCAACAAAGACTTCATCCAAACTCACATCATACAAATACTTAAACCTAGAACATTTGATAAAACTTATTCACACACTGACTAATGAAATACACACTGTATTCTACCAAATCAAGTGAAACCTTGAAATTTGAAAGATAAAAACATTATAAGAAACTTCTTAAATCCGCACAACCTGAAGCCAAACTATTGAGAAACACAGAGCAAATACATTTCTCCCAGGCTACATAAAACATCACTAAAAAACTGGTTAACACACTAATAAAAATATCTCACTTTGTACAATGATCTAGAAACCCAAATTATGAATACAGAGAACCTCTAAAAACCTTGAACAACATATCATATCCACATAGGCATAGCATCAACACAATAGAAATGTGGAGCACATCCCAGAGCATGTTTTGAACACTTGCACAACACTATTTTCTCTATTTATCAAATTTTCTCAAAATCACTTGGAAACCAAGTACTAGAGACATCATCTCAGCTCATTACTTCATTCTAACTCATATCTAGATACTATAACATAAAGATAGCTCCATGTACTCCCAAAACTTCCTCAATATCTCAACTACACATGCACAACCTACAACAACTTGTTTTCATCTTTTTCACAATTTTCTCAATATCCTCGACATCTTCATCATGCAACAATCTCCCCTAACACATAGTTGACATCAATGACAACACCAAACTATTGAATTCCTATTGAAATCAATGAAAACACCTTCATACTTGCAATAGGTATAGGTAAGACAATTTCTCACCAAGTTAAGTAGTTCACCAAGAACCAAAATGACAAAAGGTTCCTCATTTGCTACAAACAAATGGTGCAGTGCCCCTATTGCATTTCAAGGAGAGATGCATAATCCCACATAGATACCAAAGTGTTTGGGTGGCATTTTCATCATTATTTTAGGAAATGTCAAAAATCTCATTTTTTGATATTTTCTACATCTTTGTATTTACATTTTTGGAGACCTTAGAAGCATTTTTGATTTACAATATTTTTTTTGAAAACTTTGTATTTTCATTTCTTGGCATAGACCTTCAAGGTGCATCTTTCCAACCAACCAAAGTAGTTTTATTTTTGCTTAGCGAGATAAAAGTTAGGACCCCATATGTTGCAAGGTGTGCACCCTTAGTCTCCTTGTGTTGTGCAACACAACACTCGGGTTCATAACATGGCTTAACCACCTCCCACGAATTCATTAACTTTGGTGGTTGTAGCAGGCATTAAAAGTTCGATATTTTGGTGCAATGACAATCTTCTATGCAGTTCAATTGGTATCGGAGCCTAGGTCACAGGTTCAAATCCCTTGCTTGTGCTATAGGGATTGTTGCAAGGTGTGCATCCTTGGTTTCCTTGTGTTGTGTTGTGCAGTGCAACACTCGGGTTTGTGGCATGGCTTAACCGCCTCCCATGGATTCATTAACTCTAGCAGTTGTATCAGACATTAATAGGTCGGTCTTTTGGTGCAAAGACAACTGTCTATGCAACACCATCAAATTGGTCTATACCAAAAATAAATATATTTACACATTTTATGTAATTTTGTAGGTAATATGCCAATGTTTGGTTGTCCATTTCAACTTCTAATAAAGACTTAGATGTAGTGACTCTTCAGTTTCCTGAGCGAGCCATCTATTGACATCACTAAAAAATATTTTCAATTATTTCAATTTTGGAGTGTGATTCAATTTTAAATTTGTGGTTTTGGTGGGGATGCACCTGTTATTGTGAGCAGATATAGCATATTGAGATGACAAGTAATGGAGGCTGCATAGTGTAGAAAAAGAAAAGTCATATTAAGAATTAGAAAAAAAAAATTGTATGCCAAAATAAAATGCGGGAAAAAGATATAGAGTGTTGCGTTGGAAAGTAAAAGACAAAATAGAGGCTTCGTGGAGAGGTTCCTAGCTTGGAAGAAAATGTGTACAGGTATTGAAAGATAACATTTAAATTTTTAGAGTAAATGTTTAAAGGCAGAGGAAACCATAGTTTAAAATTCTTGCCAAGCTTTTGGTTCATTTTATGGGTATGTGCAAGATCATGATGGGCCAAAAAGTGGCAATATGATGGGTATGTGGCTGATGACTTATTTTTTACCCAAATTTGATGAAACGAAGAGGGTTTCTAAGGATATTCTTAGCGTTCCACCAATATAAAGTATGCTTTACTTTGAATTTAATAAGTAATTATTATTCTTTTTCTATTCAAATTATGACTAAAGTCCTGATTGATAGGCTGATTGAAAAACATTTATAGCTTTCAAACAGTATCACATTTTTTGAATCCAAAACATGTGTCACATTCTATGCTTTGCATACTATAGTATTAAAAAAATAAAATTTGAATTTCATGAAATTTTGACCAAGTTAAGGTGGTCAGACATATGGGTTTTTTATATTTTTTTAAATTTGTAATAAAAAATTCATAACTAATTATTTACTTCGAAAAAAATTACAAAAAGATATGCATCACATCGGGACATCAGTCCTCTAATTATATCTAAAATATTATTAAAAAAATATTATCATTTTATTGTGGTTAGGGTGGTCAGACATACACCTACTTATTTTTTCCTTGAAATTTAAGTACTATTGCATTGAAATTTCAAAATTTCATTAAATAGATTTTTTTTTAAAAACAAACCTAGTAGTTTAGAAACTACATTCGACTTTCTACAGATTCTATTCTTACATATTTTTGAAATAATATAGATAACTTATTCAATTTTTTATGTCAAGTTTCCTAACTCTATTTTTTTTGAACTTTTTGCCACTTAAGGGCCTGTCTTTTCCATGATGATCCTACACATACCCTTATTGTGAAATGCATATATTATTAGTACTTTCCATTACCATTGGCATGGTACTATTGCAATGAAATTTGTTTTTTTAGTGAACTAGTTATTAATAATTTAGTTTTCAACCAATAAAAAACAATATTTAAAAAAAATTAAAATAAAATTCAATTTTGTAAAGTCAAGTTGTAAAATATTTAACTTTACAAATTATAAGAATTATTTCTTGTGTATATGATTGGTTAAAAAGTTGTGTGTGTTATTGGAGAATTTGTAGGGAAAGCAAGGTAAACTAGTTTTTTGAAGAATGATTTTTCATTTCATTAAATCTTTCTCAAATAAATAAATATTACTTATTTTTACTTTTTTTATAAGAGATATATTTTAAAGAATGTAATTGTTTTTTTTTATTAAATAAAATATCACAAAAATCAATTAAGGATTTGATTTTACACAATTAAAATAATAAAATAAAACTTAAATTAAAGCACATTCATATAAATATAATCTTCTTAGGGATTTGATTATACAAAATTAAAAGAAAAATTTAAATTAAATCAGTCTTTTAAGGGGCATGGCTGGGTTAATTCGGCTTCAAAGGTGCCAGTGGAGGTTGCTTGGGAAAAACCGATGGAGGGATGGTGGAAATTAAATTTTGATGGTGCCTCTAAAGGGGAACCCTGGACTGTTTGGGGCGGGTTTCATCATTCGTGATTGGAAAGGGAATGTGTTGACCTTGGGGGCAAAGAAGTTGGAGGTTGGGACAAACAATGTAGCTGAAGCCTTAGCAGCATTAACGGCTATTAGATTTGGCAAGAAATTGGGGGCTTCGAAAATTCATCTAGAAGGTGACTCTCTCATAATCATTTAGGCAATGATGAAGGGGAGCATTGATGCATGGCATCTCTAGAATATAATTGCTAAAAATGTGGAGGAATTAGCATCATTTGATGACTTGTTGTTCATGTAAGGAGATCCAAGAATGTAGAAGCTGACACCCTTTTGAAATGGGCTCTAACCTTTGGAGAGGTTGGTGAGATGAGGACTGATGGTTTAAGGAAAGTTGATTTAGAGGAGTTGGTTCATTGAAAGGTGGTAAGTACATAGATTTAAATGGAAAAGAATTAATGATAGATCAAAGTGGCTGAAGTGACCAGAAAAATGGTGTGGAGATGGGCGGCGATGCTTTTAGTACAATTTGCACTTATGGCCGAATGTGTAGTGTTAATTTTGTTTAAAGTCTTTCCACCCTCATTTCTTGATGGTTCATTTGACCTTTTCATGGAGAAAAAGGATTTGAGAAGGTGCAAAGTTGGGTGACGCAACTGTTGTAACAGAGATTTAATGGAGGCAAATTTTACACTTTGGACAAGGAGGCAATTATGCCTATTCTTCGACGAAGTGACAAAAAGGAGATTGAAGGGTATGTTTTTGTATAAAGATGAGAGGTTGGTGAAATGTGTACATTTGATTCTGGGTAAGGTGTTTAGGGATTTAAGACACATGTATCGAACAAACATGGATGTTTATTCCTTAATAATGGTGTGGGGTCTGGATTTGGGGGAGTCAGTGGAAACGGTGAAGGGGGTTATGGAAGCAATTGTGCATAAAGAATTTTTGGATGGAATGGACTCAATTCTGGAGTGGGAAATCCCAGGTGAAGGTTTTGATGTTCGTGAAGGGATTGAAAATGTAGAACATGAAGTGTTTGAGAAATGCATTCCATTTGCATGATGCCCGGAAGGGAGATTCAAAGCTCATCATAGAGAGGAGGCCAGCCATAGTTGGGAGGTGTTGAATGTCTTCGTGCAATTGATGGAGGTGGAAGTGTTGCTTGCTCAGGCTAAGGAAAAAGCCAAAAGTAAGGAAAGCAGAGAGCTTCATCCTCAGAAAAGGAAGGCAACGGGAGCACTAGAGGGTGGAGTGGATCCGGGTAGCTTGCTCTAAGTCAATTAGTATTTCTCTTTGTTCTATAGTGGTACTTCAACTATGTTTTGTCTATCTCATTTGAATTTTGGGGGTCTAGCCCTGTTTGGGATGTAGTGGTAAATAGTTTTTTAATGCAAGGTGGTTGGTTTCGTTCTATAATAAAATTTTTAATGTAATTCTGAGTTATTTTTTGAGCTCAAATTAGATGAACAGAGGATTAGTGTAGGGTGGTATGTATGTTAATTGACTAATCCTAAAAAAAAGGTTCTATTCATAGGTGCTTTTTTGGGTGGTAGGTGGTTTTTCTTGAAAATAACAATGTACTTTGATTTTACTACTGAATAATATAAAATCTTATTATCGAGCAAAAAAATTAATTAATTAAATTTTAAACTATTTGACATTGCCACTTTTTTTTAATTTTTAAAATTAAATTAACTTCAAAACATAAATAAATAAAATAAGAATTAAATTAAAATAACTAAAATTAATATAATTATAATTTAAATTCTACTTCTAATCCTATTATTATTAATTATTATAATCCTAAAAGCATTATAATTAGGATTAAGATTATAATTAAGAATAAGGTAAAAGTTATGGCCATAACTATTCAAAAATTAAAATAAATTAAAAAATATATTGTTAATAAAAGTCACTTAAATATGATTAATAGATATAATGCTCCAAAAATTTATTGATCTAGTATCTTTATTTCAAATTTTCTTCCAAATATTAATTCATATATATTTTTTGTAACGTCACTCTACAATTCATTACTAAATAATCATTGGTTCATTAATATTTAAAAATTATTGATTTGAATGAAGAGATTTAGTTGTACTTGTGTCTACTATGAATCAAACCTGACAATTTAATATAACATATTTTATTTTTAATATTTATATATTAATATATATTAAATTAAAAATAAACAAGTTGTAATAAATAATCATTTTAATATAGGGAAATTGAGAGAGAGAAGAAATGTGAGAAAGATAGATAGAGGAAGAGAGAAGGGAAGACAAATATAGAGAGAAATAAGGGAGAGTAAGGAAGAGAGAGATTGCGAGAATACAAAATATAAAGATAAGGAGGGAGACAAAGATATAAAGAGATCTCTCTCTTTCTCTTCCCATATCTCTCTATAGTATATCTCCATATGTACCTCTCCTTACCTCTCTCTATATATCTCCCTGTCTCTACCTCTCTCTATATAACTTCCTATCTACATCTTTCTATCTCTCCCTCTCTCATTCTCTCCCTCTCTTTGTATCCCCCTCTTTCTATCTCTATTTATCTCTCTCAGAACTCTCTCCATTTCTATCTCCATATCCATCTCTATCTTCCTTTATATCTCTCTCCTTATCTCTATCTCCTTACCTCTCCTTACCTCTCCTTACATCTCTTTCAATCTCTTTCCCATCTATCTTTCTCACTATATGTATATATATATCCTCTCTATATCTATCTCAATATCTCTCTCACTTAGAAACACACACAAATAAGTTGTTTCTCTTTCCCTATCTATATCTCTATATCTCTTTCACTCACACACACTCATTGTTTCTCCCTTCCCATCTCTATCTCTATCTCCCTATATCTCTCGCCTCACTCTATCTCTCTCCCTCCCTCTATTAATTGTCTATATCACCTCCTTTATCTCTCACTTTCCTCCCTCTATTTCTATCTTCCCATATGTCCCTCTTCCTCTCTATCTTATCTTATTTACTCCATCTCTCCCTCCATGTCTCCTACTCTCTCTCTCTATATATCCTTCTCTCTACCTCTCTCTATATATAACTTCCTATATCTTTATATTTCTCTCCATCTCCCCCTATTTCATTGTCTCCCTCTTTCTATCTCTATCTCTTCCTCTCCCTCTTCCTATTTTCTTCCATCTCTCCCTTTATGTTTATATCTATTTCTCTTTGTGTTTATGTCTCTCTCACACACCCTCTCTATCTTTCCCAAATTATATTTATCTCTCTATCTCTTCTTTATATCCCTATTTTTCCTATCTCCCTCTCCCTATCACTTCCTTCGTCTATATCTCTCTACCTAGCTATCCTCTCTCTATTTCTCTCCCTCCATTTTTCTCCCACCCCATCTATTTATGCATATCTATCTCCCTCTTTATCTCTCTCTTACTCATACACACACACTCCTTGTTATCTCTCCCTATCTCTATCTATATCTCTATCTTATTATCTATCCATCTCTCTCTACCCCTATATCTTTCCCTCTCTCTACCCCTCTTTATATATCACTTCCTATCTCTATCTTTATATTTCTATCTATCCCTCTCTCATTCTCTCCCTCTTTCCCCCTCTCTATATATTTATCTCTTCCATCTCTATCTATCCCTTTGTCCTCTCTCTTTATCTCTCATCCTCCTTTCCATACCCCTCTCCTCCATCTCCAATTCCATCTTTATCTCTATCTTTAACTTCCTATCAATCTCTATTTCCTTAACCCCCTCTTTCTCTTCCCCTATATCTATCCCTCTTTATATCCCCATATCTCCCTCCCTCACCCTCTCTTCCTATTGCAAACATAACACGAGCATATTGATAATGAGCCTTAGTATCTTCCCAATTCAAAGGTTTTGTTTTAGTTATGTTCGGATCCCTATAAGTAGATGCATATTTGATTTGAAGCTATCAATTTATCCATTGAGATCTTTGTTGCACAAAAAACATCATTTTCTAATTAGCCTACCAATTGACCTCATTTATACTACAAAAATATATGTAAAAAATAAGCATTTGGATCCCTATAAGTAGATGCATATTTGATTTGAAGCTATCAATTTCTCCATTGAGATCTTTGTTGCACAAAAAATATCATTTTCTAATTAGCCTACCAATTGACCTCATTTATACTACACAAATATATGTAAAAAATAAACAAAAAAATTATCTAATTGATCTTCCACAATTCTTTGGTGTACCCATTGCACACCAAGGTGTGAATGCTAGTATATAACAATTTTATATTAATAATAAGGGAAAAAACAACACCAAAATGTAATATCTAACTTTTAATTATTTTTAGTAAATATATTTTATTTATAAAATTTATTTAATATAATAATTAGTAATATAAACATTTATTAAATATATTATTTATTTAAATATAGTGATTAAAATTAGGTTTATAGTTATGGATAGTGTTACAACCATAGTTAGGTTTAGAGATAGGTCTAAGATTAGGATAATGGTTTAGAATTTATTGTTAGGGTTAGAGTTAAGGTTAGGGTTAAGGTTAGGATTAGGGATAGAGTTAGAGTTAGGGTGTGAGTTAGGGTTAGGTTTAGGTCATGCAAATAACTAATTAAAAATAATAAAACTTACATTTTATTTTTTTCAAATATAGAAAACAATAACTACAATACTATAAAGGCAAGTACTAGCCACTATGTGGCACTTGTTTGTTTTTGAATCGGTGAGGTAAGGTTGTAAGCATGTATCTCTTGATTTGAGTTTTTCAATTAAATAATAATTATTTCATAATTCACATATTGTTGCATAATTGACAATACCAGAATCCTTCACTAGGTATTGTCCTCTAAATTTCTAAACTAATTCATATCAATAAAGAATGCACTTAACCATTAAGAACAAAAAACCATATCTCTAATTCATTCAACAACTGAATTACAAGAATAATGAATTTTATGAAATCACTCTCTAAATAAGAGATGAAAAATTTATACTAATTATGATGTTATTAGTTTTCCTTATCTATAAATAAAAATTTCTATTGATGCATAGATGTTAATAGATTTTTTTTAACAATTGGCTTTATTAGGTTGGATTTGTTAGCATTTAGGAGTTGTTGCTTTGAATAATTAAGCAGTTACTCCCAAACTCTAAAGTAGTTCAAAATATTTTATAATTTTCTAATTCTATCTCAAGTTGTTCTTAGCTAAAAACACCCAAATTCAAGTGGTTAAGATTATTTAGTGGTTAAGAAATCCTGCCTTTTCAAAATTTGAAATTGCACCACTGCCATCACCACCACCCGAGGAGCTCTCCATTAAATGGATTGGTAATACATCGGTGTCATGTTGTTTGCAAGATATTTTCACATTTATTGTGGGCTTCTTTCATTCCCTTGCATTTTCAAATAGTTTCTTCCTTTTTAAATGGTTGCTAGAAAAAGTAGCCCACATTTTATGTTGGGGTCTCTACCTTGGATGCTCATGGAAATGGCTCTAAAATACCCTCACAAATTCATATCAAGTCTATCAAGTAACTCTATTATTATTGATGTTATTTTTCCTATTCATAGTTTCTAGAATGCCTAAAAATGGCCTCAAATGTATACCTTTGTTAGGTATTTTGTGGGTTAAATTTCCTTCAAAAATGCTCATAAATTGGATAACCTCTACTTGGGCTCCTCATAGGATTTATATAGAGGCCATTCAAAATCATTTTAAGGGTTTTTTAATTTTATTTTGCTAAAGTCAAGTTTAATAAGACACCATTTTAGCATAACCCTTGGTACATTTGGTTTTGCTTACTAATTATTCCCATGGAATCGAGACTTCATCATTTATGAGGAATTATCTCTCAATTTCCTAGTTTAAGTTTAATTCCATCCTCTTTAATTAGCATTCTATCCCTTATTAGATTGTATAAAAACCTCTTTAAGGCACGAGACTCATGTTGAGCAAGAGTGTTTCTTTTGAATCTTCATTAACAAAGGATTTATATGTAGGTTGGCTTATCCAAGGATCTTAAGGAGTTCACTGAAGTCTAGATAGGAACTCAAAACTTCACCCAATGGTCCGTGTATCTCATCTAACAAATTATATGTGTATCATTTCCAATATTTAAACCATAAAATATAAGATTTTCCCCTAGTTATTCAACATCCCAAGCCTCTATTGAAACATCCTTTTGAGAATTATCCACCTCAAAAAGGGATGGATGAACTAGTGTGAGAAAAATTTCTCAAAATCCTAGCACTAAATGTATTGATTCACAACTCCCAATTGTTGGACGATAATTTTCAAATCCCATTTTAGGTAAATGAGGTTGTTAATTCTCAACCTAAAATGGAGTTATTACAAATGTTGACTAGGCTTCATTTCAATATAACACTGATTATTATTAGTATTATTTTTCAAAGCTATATACTTGACCACCTTCTCCTCCTACTTCTCATTATTCCCATAGTCAAATTCATTATATAGAGGAGGGAGTGTTTTTGCTAGAAAAGAAGAAGGCCTTTGTTGAGTTTCATTCCCTAAATTTGGTGACACTTATAGAATAATATTAATTGAAGAATCCTTATAGATCTCTTGATGAGCTCAATTACAATAAAATAACCCTTTAATTCCATCTTCCATGAATTTTATTTCATGGAATATTATGGATCTAACTAATCCTAGAAGTACAAGCATTGAACATGTGGGATGTTTGACAAAGATTTCTAGTCCTTGATTTATTTTATTTGAAAGAGTTAAATATTGGAGCAAACAATATATGAATTAAAAATCCAAGATATCTTCCACAAAAATATGTCCCCACAATATCCAAATAAATATTATAAAATATTAATAAAGAATTTACAATGAGGCCCTTCCATATAAAGGAAAGGATTAGATGAGACAATGGTTTAAGAATAATCACCTTGCATGTGCGTAGGGAGAGTGTACTTGATGTGTGATGTGTAAACAAAATAGGTATCTCAAAATTTGAGTATATTTATCTCAAAATTATGAAATGAGATACAAAGGAAAAGTTCCTAAGTGTAGGCTTAATAAGTGTCAATAAGAATCTCCTAGGTAGGCTAAAAGATAACTAGTTTGATAATGCAATGATGATGAGTCCTTGCTACTAGGCCATGTTAGGTACCCATGTACAAATTTATAATAAATGGAGTAAAGGAGAATACCAAATAAAAAATAATACTCCTATCCAAAAGATAAAGGATGCATGATAAAATTTACAAGTGAAGAAGAAAGAAAGAAGAATTATGATGATCCCTCAAGGACTATTTCTAGTAAAAATTACAATAAATGTTTCCCCTCATAGGAGAGAAAAAAAAGGTGATTTATGTGACCCCCAAAATGTGAGAATGAAAGAACCCTATGTGAGGAAATACTCCTCCCAAAACTAAGATGAGAAGAGAATTCATACAACCTCCACTTGAATGCTTCTTGTAGTGCTAGTAGATTCTAAAAATTGGATGTTGAACAACACTTTTTCCCTTGTGAAGAAACATAACTATATATGTGAGAAAGATATATAGTCCCATTATACATAACAAGATGTAGGAAGAAGAGTGAATGTCTCTAAATTTTGTACATGATATAAAGATAATGATGAATCTTGAGATAATGTCTTTGAATGCTGCTCAAAGGTCTCCAAACTACTATCAAATTGTGGAAAAAGAAGAGGAGGATGAAGAACAATCACATCCAAATTAGATGATGGATATGTAAATCCATTGAAGTTGTCATCAAATGGAAGATAAATGTCCTCAAATATGTCTTTCAAATCTGTAATGTGGGACTATATAAATAAGGAATAATAGAAATTTGTCCCAATATGGTGGATCTAGAAAATTGATAGCACTATCTTGTTGCAAAGAATCATTGGAAGCTATAAATATATCAACACTAGATTTGGATGTAGAAATAGGTGATGAGGGATATGATATCTCAATGCAAGTCATCAAAATCTATTATTCATCTCTAAATGATGTTGTTGTCTCATACGATGTCCAAGTGAAACCATATGATGATTTTTCATATGTTGGATTAGAAGGATTAGGTAAAGGTATATCATGATATAGAAAAAGTTGCTTCATTTTCATCAAATTTTCTTCAAATAAAATTATTTTATGTATGATTTTTCTTCCCATAATAACCAAATTTTATTTTTGATTTATTAGGAGAATTATGAAGAATACTTAAATGGAAGGGATTTAGTATGAGACATATGATCTGGAAATCAACAAATACAAATCATAGAAACTAGATTACCCCCCTTGATGCAACAAATGAACCCCTAAACAATTGTAGCAGTGTGGCACTTTATATTTAGACATACTTACAATTTCCACTAGGTGGATTTGATGTATGATGATTACAAAGTGTTAAAAGTGAGGTATGTGTTAAAATTCTAATTATGAGATATTGCCAATAAAAACTAATAGAATAGTTCTACGTAGTGCTAAAAAAATTAAGGTAATTTTAAAAAAGGGACTAAGAAACAAGTTTATATGTGCTTGAATGAGCCCTCTAAAGTTTTAAAAATAGGAACAATGTAGGGTGACCTCTAAGAATCTATGTTCTATGAAAACTTCATATACTAAATTAACAAATGGACATCACTATGTAGAGCACAAAAAAAAATCCCAAATAAGAAAAATTTCTCAAGAAAATCTTACTATATGGCCAAGAAATAGGTTTTTGAAATTGAGCCACAAAATTAGACTAAACAACAATGAGGGGTTCAAATTTGAGGGATAATGGGTGACATCACTAAGACATCATGCTAACATCAAAAAATAGAAAATGATGGGTATTTTCCTTGGTGGTTAGCACTAAATTCCAATGATTACAAGGTAGCATAAAATTTTGTGGTCACAATTTAGCAAAAAAATTGGTGCTTATAATAAATGTTGGATCTTTGGTAGTTGAATATTTTTATTTAAACCTAATCTTTTTCATAATACTAACATAAAATTCTAGTCTCCCCCGTCCCGTGGTACCGAAGGGTGTGTCGCGCCAGCGCCGCCGGTCACGTTAAAAAGTTTACCAGGCGCACTGTAGTTTATAGGGGGTCGTGCTACCCGATTCCTGCAGTCTAAAAAAAAAAAAAAAAAAATACTAACATAAAATATTAGGATATAATGTCTATTATGAGGGTGTTGTGCTATTCCCTCATTGTGTGATCCATAACCAAGTGGAGGATATTTTCCACTAGTGAATCTTGGCCAAGGGTTGTATTTTTTGTGTCTTTTATTTTGAAGAGACAAAGTTGGAGGAGCACCAGTGATGTTGTGGTGGTGGAAAGACTTTGAAAATGTGCAACTTTTGAAAAATGAACATTGTATTTCTTTGTGACTACCATTCCAAGAAAACTAACACACATGCATTGAAAAAAGAACATGGGTTTTGGATGGCTTGGAATGGCTATAAATTACTAGGTGAATATATACTAGTTGTGCCACATAAGATAGGTGGCACCATAGCCTTAGGAGTTGCTTGAAATGCACAACCTGGATGCAAATGATCCTCTAGGTGTTTCTCAAACATTACACATTCTCTTAAAAATTTTGTAAGGGTTGATTGATGTCAACTTCTAGATGGTGTGATCAAGCTAGAATCTAGCTCAAAAAAAATCCAAACTAGATGAAAATGGTACTATGAACCTTGCACATTAAACCACAAAAAATGGATGAGGAATTTACACACTGTAATTTTCTATGTAATTTGGATAAAAATCACTTTTTACATAGTGATCATGAAAACAACCAAGAAGGAATTGAAACTCTCATTTCACTTAAGTGGTAATCATAGATGATGGTTCATGGATATGAACCTAGAAGCTCTCATTCATATTAATAACCAATATCTTGGAGTTTTTAATATTTATGTCTCAAGATACTATTGAAATGTTTCTTGTTTGGTATTGGATTAAAAATTATTTTCCTAATGCCTCTTAGATCATGTGTATGTAGTGGTAGATAGATTCTACAAAATGGTCATCACAATAGCTTGCAAGAAAAGGGCTCTTTGCAAAAGAAATTTCTAAGATTTTATTTGAGTATGTTTGAGTCTATTTTGGTTCACCATAGAGTATCATCGTTGATAAGGATAGAAACTTATGATCATCACTATTGGCCATTATGGGCACCAAGTTGAAAAAATATACATCAGTCTAGTCGCAGACAAACAAGCAAACTGAGGTGGTGAATTGCATGATCATTTAGATTCTATAGATGTATCATTCAAAACATCCCTATATTTGGCATGAGATTCTATCATATGTATAACATAGTTATAACAATGCATTACATAGATTCATAGGGATTTTTTTTTAATTTTTCCTTGGGTACCAATCATTGGCTCTCATTGACATAGCCCTACCTATGATGTTTAATTAGGAATCATCACATGTCAAGAATGAGGTCAATAAAACATCTAGGTTTGTTGAGAAGACCTACTATATCCAACAAAAAGTTCATTAGATATTACAACACACTTAAAAAAATTACAAGTACACTATTAACATCATAAACCTAATTGCAACCTATCATGGCTTGAAGATGGCTCAATCCAAAGGATACAAAAAGATTTGGCTTGAGGGCGACTCTTTAAATATTATTAACAACCTGAAGAAGGTTTATGTCCCCTCATGGAATGTTGAATCCCTTATCATGGATGCTATTGATATCCTAAAGACCTTTGATGAAGTTTATATCTCTCATATTCTTAAGGAAGTGAATGGCCTAGCTGATGTTTTTGCTAATGTTGGTGTTAGTGGTTATAGGGGGTGGGATGTGGATGACCCCCTCCCCATTGAGGCTATTGCTTGTTTAAATCATGATTATCAAAATTGCTAATTCGGATGGTGGCTTTATTATGTTTTGGGCTCACATGTCTATAATCACATGGCAGTTAATTGTTTGGAATGAAGGTGAGCTGGATCTTGATTGGGCTTATGGTACGTTGAGTTCTCTATATAGGGCAACACCCGAGGATTATTATTTCTCTCTACCATAATTTTGTTGCCACACAGATTGTGGGCATTTTTTGGCCTTCCTTCTTGAGGCTTCTCTTAATCATTTGCAAAGTTCCCAAGCTCCTAAGTTCTGCTAATTGCGTGACCATGGGAGGTGACAAAAATAGAGTGGAGCACTTGTCCTATGATACTGTAAGAAAGAAGGAGGTTTGGTGTAGGTTGTAAAAAGGTGGGCTTACACCATATTTGGAGAGGCTGCATGGACATAACCCACAGGCCACGGCCCTATTTATCAAAGGTTAGAATAATGGGATTTTGAAATTGGGAGGCACTAAATTTGATGTTAATGAGGACTTCATTGTGAATATCACTGGTCTATCAATTGAGGGCAAGAAGGTTTATAGAGACAAGAAACAATCTAAGGTAGCTATGCAAATTTTCTTCAAAGGAGATGAAGAACAAAAGCTTAGGTCTTCCAAGAGTGGTGGGTACCAATGAAGTTATCTCAAAGCCCTATGGGCTAATGTTGCAGAGGAATTGATGAGGTTCATTACTTTAGAAGGTCAATTTTCTACTGTGACTGGTTATCATTTTGTTCTATTGAATCATTTTTGTGGCATCTCTAGACAATGGTCTGAAGGATCATAAAATGAACCATAAGAATCTTGTGTTGCATGTTGGTCTTATTCTATTAATTTTGGATTATGCAAAAGCCTATGAGGTCCCTAACCCGCCTACTATTACTCCCATTGGTAAGCAACAAAACTGGCCTTGGAATATGAGACTGTTTCGAAGGATGAGTTGGGGAGTTTGAAAGGGAAGAAAAAGGAGGTTCTAGAGGAGGAGTCTGAAATAGAGGAGGATGAGGATTTTGTTTTGGATTCTCAGGGCTCTATGGAAGTGATTTCGCAACCTCCTACCCAGGGAAAATATCGTAAAGGGGTTTCAACTCCTAACCCGAAGGATTATCAGACCTGTAGTGAGGATGAGGGTGGTGAAAATCCCTTTAAAACTAGGTTTGTCGCTCCTTCTACTATATTGAAGGAGAGGATTGAAATTGTTGAACATGTGTCTTCGTCGTCCCCTGTTTTGGGGACCAAGAGAAAGAAGGGTTTGAAGGAGGGCAGCAAAAAAGAAAATGAATTTTAGGTATGCTATCCTGGTGCAAGAAGTGCAAGTTGCATCTCCTCAGAAGTTGGTTGGTGGGAAGGAGGCTATGGGATCTCCGGGTTGGCCTTGGAGATGCAAAATAGAAGAAGGTCAGTGACTGCGGACAGTGTGAGATCTCTTTGCAAGATTCAAATGTCGGTGGTTGGGGGTAAAGGTAAGGAGGTGTGTGTGAGTTAGGATAAGGTTAGTTCTTCCCAGGAGGGTGATGCTATGAAAAAGGATGTTTTGAACTTGGATTAAGAGGATGTGCCCAATGTGCTAGGTATGGCTAAGGAGGGCTCCATTTGTTTGTTTAAAATTTTTAATGGGTATTTCATGAGCTCAACATGACTAATGTTAGGGTTAGGGGTGCTATGAGCAAAGTGGGAGAATCATTGTTTTAGACTCAAGTTGATGAGATGCATGATTCTATGAAGACTGTTGCTGATACTTTTGTCGAGGAAATGTTGAAGATGAAGCAGATGTTTGAAGAAAGAATCCTGACCTTGGAAGAATAAATGGAAAGGATTATTGTGAAATTGGATAAGGGTGTGGATGGGATTAATTTTGTTGTGAGGTATGAGTCTAAGGGCATTTCTACTCCTTTTGAGAATTCCAAGAAATTAATGGAGATTAATCCTTTGGAGGAAGTTGGTGTTGGTGAAAGGAAAGTGGAGGAGGATGTTTCGGTTGACAAGGCTACTAGTTGCAAAATATTTTAATTAATGAGGTAAATGTGGTTGGGCCTAGTGCTAGAACTTTAAATAAGACCAAGATGTAGGCAAGGGTCCCTGTTAAAGATATGTTTGAAGTCATGGATGAACATCAGAAGACTATGGAGAGTGACATGGAAGCTGCAAACATTCTAAAGAATATGTAGTTCTGTTGTTTTTGTCCTTCCTTTTTAGCTGCTATCGTGTTGATGGTTTGTTTTGTTTTGGCTGTTATTTTCTTTGTTTAGTTATCTTTTTCTTTAGCTATTCTTTTTTGTAAAGGGTTTTGGGGCCCCTTAAAAACTTGTTTACCTCTAATCAAAAATATCATAAACCTAATTAATTTTAGGTTGGGCGCAAGATTTATATTCATCTCTAGAAAGAGTGACTTCAAGGGCCACACATGAAATTTTGTCCCCTTCAATATGTTCCATACACTATCCTCAAATAAATAGGTGAAAATTATTTTGATCTCAAATTTCCCTTATCCTATGGTTGCATCAAATTTCCTCGACAGAGTTTGATAAGTTGTCATGAGGTCCTATCACTTTAGTTGAAAATGCATCAAATATATCGAACAAGTAGTGTCCAAAGGCTATATGCAATATGAAACATCTTGACTAACTCTCCTATATTTTATGAATGTTGGAATAGTTGTAAACAAAACTTAAACTAAAAGGCCATTTAAACGAGAGAGCATAAGTTGTTTTAAGCTAGAAAGCATGAAATTATTAAGCTAGAAAGCATAAAATGTTTAAACTAGAAAGCATATAAATTATCTAGAAAGAAATGCTTGCAATAAAACTTTAAAGTTTGAATGACAACTATCAACTAACATCTAACTGTTAACATAAAGTAAACTTAACAATCTAAAACTAACAACTAGAATAGGTGCTCTAGAATTTTAGATAAATAGAACTAAAGATTATCAACTGAAACTACAACTTGCAGGAGTAACCAACAGAGCTCAACACATACAAACAACATTTATTCACATTTAACATATACAAAATAAAAGTAACAGAATTGAAAACAAAGATACTTATCTATCCTATGAGATTCCCTCGAGTGGCCAACTCTCGAGTATTTTAATGCTTAACTCAGATCACATAAAATTTGTATCTTCAACATGAATTCATCCATAACAATTCCATTACACAGAACTAGTAACTTAGGATAAGATTGACAAAGCTTATTTTATTCATATCAGAAAAAGTGTAATAGAGACATGATTCAAAACATATTATAACATCATAATGGTATCACTGTTTCATTGTTTTTGGCTTACATATATATACCAAATTGCTTATCAAAATCCTAGATTTTAGATGGTGGAGATCACCATTGAAAAAGTCTTCTAACAAAATTTTAACTAACAAATAGACTAAGGTCCATAACATAAATCATTTAAAAGGCTCGGAGAGGATCCATGAAGTTTCTAAACAAAAAGCATTAAAAGATTCGCTCCATTATGCACTGCTAGAATTTCTAGTGCCTAGTCTTCTGGAGCTTTATCCTCAACCAGTTGAAGTCCTCTTTAAAGTCCACTTGGATTGTGCATAATGACCTGTACAAAGACTGAATGCTACACGATTACATCAACGTTAGTTAGCTAATTCCAATTGATTTAGGAAATAAAGATTATACATCTTTTTACAAAAAATAAGTAATTATTAATCCTAAAAATAAAAAAATTGGTAGGGTAAAAGTGATTGGGAGAAATAAGGAAGGGTATTTGGCTTATTATATTCATGAGGTTATTTATACCTCATCAAAGTTGTTACATCCATAGTTTCTACCATTGGATAATTTTGAAGTCGTCAAACACATTAAAAGTGTATAATTGAATCTAAAAACTAATGTTCAACTAGATAAATATCAAATTACTAATGTTCTTATCAAAACATCTACAAATCACTAGATCCCTATCTATCACATGGTATAGGCAAGATAATTTCTCACCAAGTTAAGTGGTTCACCAAGGACCAAAATGACAGAAGATTCCTCATTTTCTACAAAGAAATGATGCAATGGGGCCTATTGCATTTCAAGGAGAGATGCATAATCCCACATAGATTCCAAAATTTTTGGGTATAATTTTCATCATTATTTTAGAAAATGTCAAAAATATCACTTTTTGATATTTTCTACATCTTTGTATTTACATTTTTGGAGGCCTTAGAAGCATTTTTTAGAGACAATTTGTTTGAAAACTTTGTATTTTCATTTTTTGGCATAGACCTTCAAGGCATCTTTCCATCTCACCAAAGTAGTTTGATTTTTGCTTAGCAAGCTAGAAGTTAGGACCCCATCTGTTGCAAGGTGTGCACCCTTGGTCTCCTTGTGTTGTGCAACACAACACTTGGGTTCGTGACATGGCTTAATTGCCTCCCATGGATTCATTAACTCTAGAGGTTGTATTGAGCATTAACATGTTGATATTTTGGTGCAACGACAACCTTCTACACAATAATTGGTATCAAAGCCTAGGTCACGAGTTCAAACCCCTCGCTTGCACTGGGGGGATTGTTGCAAGGTGTGCGCCCTTAGTCTCCTTGTGATGTGCAACGCACTGCTCAGGTTCATGACATGGCTTAACTGCCTCCCATGGATTTATTAACTCTAGTAGTTGTATTAGGTATTAACAAGTCGACCTTTTGGTGCAACAACAATTGTTTGTGCAACACCATCAAGTTAGTCTATACCAAACATAAATATATTTATACATTTTGTTTAATTTTGTAGGTAATATGCCAATGTTTGGTTGTCCATTTCAATTTCTAATAAGGACTTAGATGTAGCAACTCTTCAGTTTCCAAGGGAAACCATAGTTTAAAATTCTTATGAAGTCTTTGGTTCATTTTATTGTGAAATGTTATATTATTTATTTTTGAATTGGTGAGGTAAGGTTGTAAGAATGTATCTCTTGATTTGAGTTTTGCAACTTGTATGAACTATATATTCTAAATAATAACTATTTCATAATTCACATATTATTTGTTGCATAATTGACAATGCAAGAATCCTTCACTAGGTATTGTCCTCCATATTTCTAAACTAATTCATATCAATAAAGAATGCACTTAACCATTAAGAATAAAAAACCATGTCTCTAATTTATTCAACCACCAAACTACAAGCATAAGGAATTTTATGAAATCACTCTCTAAATAAGAGATGATAAATCTATACTAATTATGATGTTATTAGTTTTTCTTATCTATAAATAAAAATTTATATTGATGCATAGATGTTAGTAGATTTTTTTTAATATTTAGCTTTACTGGGTTGGATTTGTTAGCACTTAGGTGTTGTTGCTTTGAATAATTAAGCACTTACTCCCAAACTCTAATGTAAGTCAAAATATTTTATAATTTTCTAGTGCTATCTCAAATTGTTCTTGCTAAAATTACCCAACTTCAAGTGATTAAGATTATTTAATGGTTAAAAGAGCTCTTTTGATAATAAAAATAAATTTTATGATGTAATATTTTTACAATCACCATGTTGATATTAAGGAAATCAATTTGTTAACTTGAATAGCTATTATGTTAAAACTACTAACTCTATGGACACATAGGATATGAAAATAGATATAAAAATATAAATACTATTGAAATGGGAAGCAACTTGTCTTCATGATATACAAATATAATAAGTAAAAATATGCATGTCTCTTTGAAGAAAAGCTAACACAGGGGCTCTTGAAACTCAAAATAATGCACCCGTAAATGAATCAATACCTCCATCCCTTGCTCAAATGAGTGAAATCCTCCAAATATAATCTCTTTGAAATACCCCAATTATTCAGAACAAAAACATAGAGAAAACTTATTTCTAAAATTTGCAATAGAATAGAGATAAGAAAATAATTACACTTTTGGAAGACATAAATGAAGAAAAGATAGATAACACATACATTGATGGTGGTATTAATCAAGTACACCATGCTATACATGCAATCAAATGGTCCCTAGTTTTTCTACGTGAAGCTTGCCACTTTCTTTCTCTATCAAAATTATCACGATAATTTAAAACTATAAATGTTAATAAGCACCAAACCTTCTTGTAGTTTGATTTTATTTTCCATATAATATTCTTATAACTCACTTTTAAATTGTACATTTGGAGAAATCTTATCTAATAGATTCTACATATCAATTGATATTTTACGGAAAATTATTAGGTGTTCAAGAATAGTAAGAATGTACATGTGATAAAGAAAGGTGATGTGAAAGATATAAGACACTATAAGTGGAGATGTCATCAACCAATATAATAAGCTACACAAAATTTTTGGGTGGTAGTGTTCATAATAATTTGGTGCATAGGTAGAATCTATTATAATATAATAAAATGAAACATTTATATTAAGGAGAAGAGGCAATGTCAAGAGATGATGAAAAATAATACTAAAAGCTTCATCTCACGACATGTTTATGATAATACCACATCTTAACTTTAGCACTGACAAATCATGACAAAAAATGAATAATTTTAAATAGGTGCTCCACTTGCGTTCATTTATTATATTTTTCAGAAAGTAGATGTCAAAATTATGTATACAAATAATTGTTTTATTTAACTTATATATGTGTGAGATGTACAAATAATAATTTTCAATGTCATTTCAAATTTATATGATATGCTAAAAAATCATAAGAAATTTAAAATAATGTACATGAACAACTCTAAAAATAATATCAATAATAAAAAGTTAAAACTATCTGAAAACAAGTGTTATACTTTTACCTAATAAATTTCCTGTCAAATATACTGTACAAATTTAGCGCCGCGCCGCTAATTAAGACTTGTCCTTCATATTGTCGGCAAATATATCTCTGCACTTTTCCAATAAATTTGGTTCGTTTATTTAATTTATGGCAAGACGGAAGCGCAGATTTTCTTCGTCAGTGAAAGCGATGCAAAACTGATACACAACTTTTTAGCAATTTTTTTCCCTTTAAAGTCGTTCTGGCAGAATTTTAAGATTTGTGTTAAATTTGATTTCAATGGCAATGATTATAATCATGAAGTTTGGGCTCCACTCCCTGTGTTTCCCGTGTTTTTCTTTACCAAAACAAAGTGCAAAGGTGTATTTTAAGGGTATGTCTTAGTATGTTGTTTGGTGGACTAGGTTAAATGGATATGGATTTTAAGTTCAATGCATAGTCTTAGTATTCTAGTTTCAAGAACTCAAATTTTCAATATATAAATTTTCAAATTTTAAGTTCAATGTATAGTCTTAGTATTCTAGTTTCAAGAACTCAAATTTTCAATATATAAGTTTTCAAATTTTAAGTTCAATGTATAGTCTTAGTATATTCTAGTTTCAAGAAGTCAATTTTTGTTTGTTTGTATTGGATTTATTTTGATTAGAGTATCGAAAATATAATAATAGTTTATTAGTTGTAGGCATGATTGCGTTTGAAATTAGTTCATGACAATGATCTTGCATTTCAATCTTGTTCATCATTGATTCATAGATTTACAATATTGATCACTGCATCTATTATTGATGATCCTAAATGAGATTTGTGGATGTGGACTTGACCTAGGTCATCTTTGTGGGTGTGAATATGATGCCCAGTCTTCTACAATTTAGAATTCAAATCATTGCTTTAAGGACCGCATTAGTAGCAATTGTGAGCCAATTTAGCATACATTATGTTGATTTGTGTGTTTGGTTGTATTTAAGAACGCTCACTCATCCAAGACATCCTAGAGCGTTCTCATCAAATACATCTATATTCTAATATTTTGGAGTATAAAAAGTTTCTAACAACACTTGCATTAAAGCATACCATCCTAAAACCATCATGTTTGCTTGTTGTCCTTAATCATTTCACTCATATTCATAATTTTGCTCTATTAGGGGTTTAATGAAAGAGAACATGACCTTCATATCTGTAAAGTCACTTTGTCAAGTGTTTGTGAGCATTGCTTGTTTTTACAACAATTAGACATAAAAAAAATGAAGTAGGAAAATCTCAATAGTCCACATTTGATTGTTCTATATTCATGAGTATTAGTTCAAGTCTACATAAGAGATCAAACCCACTCTTGTAAATATGAGGTCCATACTTACATAGGTGAACTTGAAGAAAAATACTAATTATCAAGCTATGCATTATATTCAATTTATTTAATTATTAAATCTTATCTATATTTTTAATTATTAGTTGCAACTCCTTTATATGTGTTAATTTACACCAAAGGCGTATCCTTATTTGAGATGAATAGGCTAAGTTATACCATCAACGACTCAAATCGTCCTTCCGACCATGGAAATAATGTCGGTCATTCATTTTCAACGCTATCGTGGTCAAGATTTAATTTCTGGTCTTGTGCATATTTAGAAACCATTGATTTAGATTTTTCTGAAGCCTTTTGTCAGATAAGAGCGCCAAAGGCTTCATTCATACCCTTTTCATGGCCTGAATGTGTACTTTGTTAGGTGATGAAGATCAAAATAGGTAGATTGTTTCTAAAAATGAGAAAGACAAAGCTAAGCCACAGTGTGTTGCTCATCAAATTCCCCAGCCTAGTTTGCCATCTGCTTTGGTGTGTGCGGTCAAAAATATTGTTGTGCAAGTCTCGTGATTGAATCTCCCTGAGCACTCAAACCCTGAACCATCCATTGTCGAAGCTTGTACCATAGGGGTGTGTGGTCATTCAACTAGGCAGTGAGTAGCAACGTTATGTGATTCCAATACTCTATTTATCCCATCCCTTCATTACAAAGTTGTTGGTGGAGGCAGAGAAGGAATCGCACCATATGTTCTTTGTTATGAAAAAGCATCACCATTCCTTGGGGATTCTTTTCTTGTTTCTTATAGAAAGTATTAATGCTTTCATTTGTGCAAAGGTGTAGGATTTGTTAGGTTTGCCTTCTTCCTAACCTTTCTTTTGTTCCTTGGCTTCAAGTTGCTAGAGGCAAATTCAACTATAGCAATCAATCGAGATGTAGAGCCTGCTAGAGTCCCAGGGGAGTGGCCAACTAACCAAAACAGTTATAAGATCAATTTTAAATCCTTTATCAATGTTGTAATCTTTCATCTATGTTCTTGGTTGTTTGATTTTAGAGATATAGTCTTGGATGTGGTCAAAACTATAGAATCAAGATTCATCAAATCATTATCATTTTGATAGCCCCTAACCTTATCAATTTTATCATATAATGTTTCAAAAATATCCCAAGCCTCTTTAGGTGTTTTGCATGATTCAACATGAAAATGTAAATCAAATGAGGCTAATGAACATATGCATCCAAGTGTTTTCTCATGATCAAGCTCCCATTTTTCCAATCCTTTAGCATTGATAGGTTAAGGAATGGCTTCATTTAGATAGCCTATTAGACCTTTCATCATGAGATAATTCCATAATAATTTTCTCCATGATCATAATTGTAAGGAGTTAGGAGTTCATATTTTGATTTACCCATTGTAAGAACACAAAACAAGCAAAAGAAAGCAACCAACCACTACAAGATTACCCCCCCAAAATACTCAATAAAGAAACCTCCCAAGCAATATATGATTTGTGGAACTTTATATTTAGTGCAGTTACAAGTGCCACTTGCAACAATAGCAAAGTGGACTTGATCTTAGTGCTTACAGATGCCAAATTTGGCCACAAGCTCAAGGATTTTTTTACAAAAGATGAGATCAATCAAATTACACCACTAGAAAGTACACAAAAAATTATTCATTTAAAAAAAAATTGACCCAAAAATATTACCATAGGAACAAGAATGGAGCCTCAAAAGTTCTAAAAATGAGAATGACTCAACAAAACATGCGAGAATATAAAATTTCTAGAAAACTAGGCACCAAAATAAAAAACAACTACACCACTATGAAGAGTGAAATTCTATCCCAAATAAAAAAAATTGTGTTGAAAAAGGAGTCTATATGATTGAGTTATGGGCCTCAAAATTTTTCCTTCCAAAATGAAAATTGTAATGGAGAGGGGGGCAGAAAATCCTTAGGGCCTATTGATGTCATTGTTGACACAGTGTTGATGCTAGCAATGCATGAAATTAAATTTGATGGCTAGGGGGCCATCACCATTGGAATATGCCTCTGACCTTTAGAATATTCACGCCAAAAAAATATGCTCTAGAATATTCTTTAGCTAGCAAGGAAAAAAGAATCTCAGTGGAATTGTTTGTTAAAGTTATGGAATATTTGTTTATTTGTTGATTTATGCCTTTTTTCCCACTGGTTTTCTGGAAGATGGTCAGTGGTAGGAAGTCTTGCGGTTCTCAATGGGGGTCGCACTTGCAATGGAAAATGGAAAGATGCCATGTGGTGGACACATTAGGTACCTTGTACCCAACAGTACTATGTGGGACTGCTAAATAATACCCATAGGGTACTGCATAATTAAAAAAAAAAATTAAAATAACATTTTCTGATAAAGTAACTTTATAAAATACATAAAATTTTATTAAAATATATTTTCACCTATGTTGATTTTTTACCGATTGTACACAACAATTTTCTTATTTGCTTGCAATAATGACGACCATACGACTATAAAGATGATGGAGGGGATGTTTTTTCCTCAAGCTCTAGGTGAATTCATCTAAATTTTGTAATTTGATAGTTGATCTTGGGGTTTTTGGACCTTTTGGACACAATGGTAGGTCAAAAAATTTAGCTACCTCCAAGATCTGGTAATTCTTGCCTAACTTGAACCCTTGTAAATCAAAAAATATATGATGAAATTTGACAAAACAAAAGCCAAACCTAACTCTCTCTGACACTTTGGATTCAATGGCGAGGTCCACAAAACCCAAACTCACACCCAACAAAATTTTCATGCCAATATCGGTCCCTCAGATTTGGGAAGTAGTTTGTAGAACTGAAGCTCTGATGCCATGTAGGAGTTTATGATGAACTCCTCAACACTCTAGGATCACTTGCAAGACAAAAGAACTTCCACAAGAGAGAAATAGCAGAAATATCATGCTATAATTATGGATACAAAATTTCCATAATGAATATGGCAATGTACATATGATACCTTGCTTATATTGGCAAGGTGATGATGTACCAACATTAAATGAATGTGTCATAATTAAATGGCATGAGCCAACATTAAATAACCTACGACACAAACATTAAATAAAATCCAACTAGATAAGATAAGTGACAACTAATGCTTAACTAGAAAGATTCCTTCCTAGAACCTAAGTGGACTTAACATGTAAATAGGACCTAGATAGGTAAAACACCTATTTACACCAAAAAAAATCTTTAGAGGGATATGCTAGTGAGATATAATATGCATATTTATAAGAAAAGATAAGGGTATTCATCTTAAGAAATGTAACTATTTTATATCCTTAGGTTCATATGAATTTTCTATATTTTCTACTGACTAGGTCTATTAGGATTCCTTAGCTTCCATTAGGGCATGGTGTTCAAAGCCTCATTCCAATTTATATCATTTATCACGGCTTCAAGAGAAGCATCCTAGGTTTTGTAGAGATTGAAGAAGAAGAGTATATTACCAAATCCCATGGATTGGAACAAAACCATCATCTCATTATTGATGTGCCACTCTCTACCTAAGAAACTATTTTCCCCTTGTACCACTTTGAGTAATGGTGCTAAAGGAGAGTGCTTGTAGTTTTGATAACCATAAAAAAGGAATTGTTTCTCATAAAATGAAAATAAGAGTAATCAAATTAAAATTCTAATGATTGTTTTGATTGGAGGTAAAAAAATAGGTTTTGAAGGGTCCCAAAACCCTTTACAAAAAAAAGAAGCTGATAAAAAAAGATAATAACATTAAGCAACAATCAACCCGATGATAACGATCCAACAACCAAAAAGCAACCAAAAATATGGTAACCAACCAACAACACTACATATTGTTCAGAATCTCAATAGCTTCCATTTCACCAGTAGCCAACTTCTGCATATTATCCACAGTATCAGACACCTCAATACTTGAGGCCTCGACCTGAGCTTTCATTCTATTTCTAGTTTTGACCCTCGACCCACCATTTTTTACCTCACCACTCAAAACACTACCTTTAACAACACCCTTCTCACTAGCACAATCCACATCCATCAGCGTACCCCCAACAACAATAACATCAATAGACACATTCTCCTTTCTCTTTTTCATAGTAGTCACATGGGAGATCACCTTGGCAGAGTCTGAAATAGCCAAGACCTTAAAGGCATCTCCACCTTTAATCACAACATTCCACATCTTATAAAATTTATCCTCAAGGTATAACATTCTTCCTTCCAAATTCTATTTCAAATTATCGGTTTCCTCTACCACAATATTAGCCACAGTATTAAGAGAATCCATTAAATTATCAATTTGGCTTTGGATAGAAGGGTCCTCAGCCTTACTAGCAACAACTCTAATTCTAACATTGGTCCTATTAATCTCATGGAAGAACCACTTAAAAAGTTTAAACATCACATTAGCACTATCACGGGTTGAGCCCAACACATCAGAAAATTCCTCCTTATCAAAGTTCTCAATGCATTTTCCCCACAACGACATCCTCATTAGAAGAATTAACATGAACCTTTTTAGTAGAAATTTCTTTACCTTTACTAGCAAGGATAGGTGTCTTCATATTTCAAATGGAGCAGGCGATTTCCTCCACAACAACCTTCCTTTTCATTATCCTATCCGCATCTGTTTTACTAGTTCCCACAACATGTCTGCCACCCATAGCTCTTTCCTTTTCCTGCTTCTACAACACAATGTTAGCACTCGGTGAAGCCTTACCATAGATACTGCTAGCCAAGGAAAGAGGGAGACCCTTCTCCAGGAGTTGGCCAATAGTCAACATCTTTCTCTTCTAGCTCCCCTCCTTAGGCTCTTGCACATATCTAGTCATTGGGGGAGGAGAGGAAGCACCCCCATAAAGTTCATTTTTGTCCTTATCCCCCTTAGAAGGAACATTCACCACCACCTCATCATTGCATCTCATATATCCCACCTTATCATCTAGCTTCCTTTACCCAATCTTACTTGGAATAGGGGAAATGGGACCCTCCTCAAAAGAGGCATACAAATTTGGGACATAATCAACATCATCATCCCTATCAGACTCAAAATATTTTTTCAAAATAAGCCTCCTCTTCTTAGGCTTCTTACTAACCCTTTCCTCTCCCGACTCCATCTCATAACCCTCCTTGGGTTTATCAGTATTATCCTTCAGAGACATGAGAATTTTTTTTACTTCATGAACTTTGACATGTTCATAGATTAGGAGAATTAACCCCGCATGCAAGACATGGTTTTTGGGGTTTTTCCTAAGATCTTTAGTCCTCAAGTCAAGTGACATCAACAAATAGTAAGGATAGGAAACCCATTTCTTATGCCAAAAATGGTTAAGCAAAAGGAAATGGTAAGTGTTAATCACTATATACATGCCTTCCAAGGTGACATACCTCATAATTTCTTCAACAACATCATGCCACAACACTTTCAAGGAACTCCTCTGATACCCACAACTCTTCGCCGACTTCAAATCATCAACCTCATTCCCTTTAAAGAAAATAGATATCATAGCTTGCACTTATTTTGTCTCTGAACACCTTCATACCTTGAATAGCCAAGCTTGTAATTTGGGCTATGAATTTTTCATCAACCACAATTTCCCTACCACCCAAATTTAGGGTTCTCTTATTCCACCCTTTAACAACCAAATCAGTGACCTAGGGATTGTTACCATGCAGTTTCTCCATATACGGAGTTAATCCACCCTTCTCTAAAATCTTCTACACCTCCTTCCTTTGCTTAGCAGTAACACATGACTTAGGCTCGACACAGTTTCTGTCCCCACCCATTGCTAAAGACTTAACAAACGGAGGCCAATCACATAGTAGAAAGCTCAAGAAAATAAAACAAACACCACCTAGAACAGGATTTCCCAGTAGAAGACTCTGGAAACTAAGGCGACTAACACCCATAATCCATGCAAAGCCAGCCACAAGATAGATATGCCATAAAGAATTTGAACTTTGTGCCTTGTGAAAGCCTTCCCTCAAAATCATGAATTTAACATCCTCATTCATGACATTCAACCATGTGAGTAAGGACATGTGCACCCCTTACTGTACAAAAAGATCAACATTAGATTAGCATTCATTATTAATTATAGTTGTAGCCTTAAAAGGAATAGGATCATTCAAATCCCACTCCTTGCTATCTCTAACACCAAAGTTAGCGAATAAGCCAACTAACATATTTCCCTCTCTCAAAATGTGGGAGATATAAACATTATCAAAGGAGTTGATAATTTAAATAGAGTCCTTGACCAAGGCCTCAATAGGCCAAGACAGAGGTGAGGTATTCTTCAAATGATTAATAATGTTTAGAAAGTCACCCTCCAACTAGACCTTCCTATACCCTTTGCTTTGAGCCAATTTGAGTCCATGATAGGCTATAGCCGCCTTCGCGTAGTGGTTTGTATGGATTCCCAAAGGGATCGCCACATTAGAGATGAGCCTACCATTAGAATTTTTAATCACTCCCCCACATCTAGCAGGTCCCAGATTTCCTTTAGCCATGCCATCAAAATTGATCTTAACCCAACCATCTGGTGGCACCTTCCAAGCAACATCATCTCTTTAGGATTTCCCTTTAGAGATTGGGAGAGATGTATCATAAGGAAACTTCCACTTTTGAGCAATAGAGATATCATAGGGGCAAATATTAATCTTTTGACTAGCATGAAAGGAGATCTTGGATATAAAGTTTTCCTTAATTCCTGCACAAATCTTATAGGCCATAGCTAAAGCCGGAAGAACAAAATTTCTAAAAATGAAGTTGTTGAAAATTCTAATGATTGTTAAAGAAGAAGAGAAAATATATTTGGGAATTTTAAAGTAGAAAGAGACTAAGAAAATGATATCTTGGATCAATCAAAAGAGGTCAACTACAATTTTGTTAAGATTTATATCTTTTTTTACAATTGACTAATTATTTATGATAGAGAAGAAAGTTTTTTTGGTAAAAGGTGTATAGAATATATATATTATATAAAATGGTGAAATTACAAAAAAATGTTCATAGGGAAAAACCTGATAGAAGTATGCATTTGAAAATACAACATTGCATATTGTTTTGGAATATGTAGATCTATTAGCATACTATTATAATGGTTTGCAAATGTACCAAACTATACTTCATGACCTTACAAAAACTGCCAATAGGCCAAAACCTGGTAGGAGTATGCATTTGAGTATAGGATAGAGAAGAAATTTAATGTTATGTGATAAAAAATAATTATAATAATATAAATATATATTTAACAACATTAAAGGAAGGACATGAAATATTGTACAAGCCAAAATAAACACACAAGACACTATATTATGTGGGAAGCCCTTATGGGAAAATTCTACCATCAATTGAAAATAAGTGTTCATAATCAAAATATTCAATACAATAGGTGTCTCTATAGAGTCTCAATTTAGTGGTTTAAAAAATACCCTTCCTCTTTAGTCATATCAAATTTACCAAATTAATCAAGTCCAACTAAATCATCTTCTAACCTTGGTACATTTGTACATAGATAGTTATAGCCATAGAACCATCCATAAGGAATTCCAAATATCTAAACATCTAACTCTCATGTAGAATACCAATAGTCACACAACCATATCATGACATGAAAATGATGTGTGTTACATGTAACATGAATTAACCATATGATTTACACCCACATATAATAATCCATTGTTGCTCACTCTTGGTTAAATATTTTTACTTGCTTTACCTAAATTGTGGGATTGCCTTCTTACACTACTGTTAGAGTAAAGGTTTTAATTTAATTATGTTAATTAAGTTACCTTTATTCCTTTCTTATGATTTCACTTTAGATGCATAATGTGACATGTAATAATTATATTAATTATTAAATGTCTACCTATTAGGGTTACTTTTTAGGTTTTACTTGATCTCCTTTTAAGGATTGATCTTTGTAAATATTTCATTCTATTATTCTGATAATATATCTCTCATATTTTAGAGCTTCAAAACCCTCTCTTGATTTTTTCTCCATTCTCTTCCCTGTGACAGGTATCCCTTTGCATGCAGGTGTTCTTGGACTCTGAAGTTGGTTTTGACAACTTCTACACGGTATTAGAGCATGGACTTGCTGCAGCCTACTCTTGTTTTGAAGATTTTGGAGCTACGAGAGTTTGAGTAGACTTTCACAGGTTTTTGAGTTGTTTTTGTGTGGATCCAGCTTACTTTGATCTTTGGGTTCATTTTGGGCCCAAACAGACCTTGTCGTTGGATTCATAGCGCTTGAAAACCCCTATTTTTCATATAAATATTGTTCGATTTAGCCATAGTTGATCAGGGAGGCAAAAAAAATTTGGCCCCAAGGTCGTACGGCCTCAGGGCACGATCTACGAGGGAAAAATTTCAAAAAAATTAAAAAAAATAAAAAAAATAGAGTTTTTTTAAAAAAAATTTATGCCTCCCGTATAAATGAAGGGCGCCACCCACTGGCCACTAAGTGGTCACCAAGCGGCCACCCACCAGCTGCTCCGACCAGCAAAGCCACCTATTAGTCGTCAACTTGGTCATCACCAGCCGGTCACCGGCGGTTCACCCAAGCGCTGCCAGCGCTGCCAGTGCCCAGCCCTAGTGGCCCCCTACATGCCAGTCATCAGTCATATTGAAGACCGCGAGCTCCGCCATAGACCTTAGCTACTACCCCTCGTCCTGCATACGACGAGGGGCTTTCTTTTTTTAGCCCCTAAGGGCTTTGGAGGTCCAACTTGTGCATCCTGGAGGTGTTTTCAGTAAATGGGGCATAAAATGGTCATTTTTTCTCCATTTTTCAAACGAATATAAGCGTTGGAAAGCTAGCTCCGAGCCTATCATGATGGTGTAGGATTTTTTTCAAAATTTTCTAGTTTAGTTTCCTTTTTATGTAGTCAAAGTTAGATGATATTTTTTGCACTCCAGGGGGCATAACTTGCTCATTTTTGCTCCATTTTTCGAAAACGAATAGGCGTCAGAAAGATCTTCACGTGCTCTATTCAAATCTTGTGTTATTTTTTGCAAAAAAATTATCAAGTACACAAGATTCATTCTGAAGCATTTTTTTCTTTTTTCCTACCTTTTAGCTAAAAAATCTTTACTGGGGTTTGGTTTCTTGCATTGTGGGGGGACTTTTTTTTCTTGCTCTCTATCATTTAATTTAGAAAAATAGAAAATATTCACATTAAACTTTCATTAAACCTTTCCAAACATGGCCGAAAACCCTTCTACTGTTGAACTTCTCACACCTCATAACAATCACACTTGGAAGGCTTTCATGACACATCTTCTCAGATCAAAGGGGTTGTGGTCCTATTTAGATACAGTTCAACCAGTTTTAACATGGCCATTTGAGGTTATGCAACATAGAAATAAGATGGATGAGGCTATGGGTTTGATTTCCTTACATGTTCCAGACAGCTTGTTGTTTCATCTTGATGGGTGTAACAATCCTCTTGAAATGTGGACCAAGTTCAATGATTTATTTGGTACCATCAATCAGTTCCATGCCATCCAGATTAAGGCAGAGTTGACTTCACTTGTACCTGATTCTTTTCCCACTATTGAGGACTTTCTGATGAAATTCAAACAACATAGATCTCTTCTACAGGGTTGTGGTAAGAAAAAAACATATGAGAAGTGTATTTACCTAATTCTTTCTAAGCTTTGAGGTCCTTTTCAGATCTTCTCTTCCACATTTTATTCCACCATGGATGCATTGGGCAACCGCTTTACCATGCCTACTTTTCAGGTGTTTTGTGATCGGTTGACATGAGAGCAGGCCAATATATCACAGTTGGATGCCCTCATAGGAGCTAAGAACCAAGCATTGGTAGCTCAATCATCTAAAGGGAAAAAGAAGCAAAAACTAAAACCCAAGATAGATTCAACAGGTAGTGAGAGCTCCTCCAAGCCACCTCCTAAGACTAATTCAAAACCACATTTCAATTCTAAATAGGGAAAATCTTTGAAGTTTGGTGAGTCTTCCTGCAAGAATAAGAAGAAATATGGTGATCCTTGCAGTTTTTGTGGCAAGGAAGGACATCTAGTTTCCAGATGTTGGAAATGATTAGGGCCTTTAGAGGAAGCCATGCAACAACACAATATCACCTCACCTCAGCCTCTTTCCCACCCCATAGGGAAAGGTCATGCTCTTTTTGCATGAGCATTGTCCTTAGGATCCACTTGGATTCTAGATTCTGGTGCTTCTCACCATATGACACACACATAGGATTTGGTCACCACTCTTGCCCCTACATGCACTACACATATTGTAGTTGGTGACTCAACACAACTTTCAGTTCAGGGTTTAGGTATTGCTTCTTTGGATGGTGGTTGTCTTCAGGATGTGCTTCTAGTTCCTGACATTTCGACAAACCTTCTATCTATTTCTCATATTGTCCAATCTAGCTCTGGTAAGAAAGTTGAGTTATCACCACATGATGTGGTTATTAGAGACCTTCATGATCCTAACTTGGTTGTGGCTACTGGGAGTGTTGATTCTACATCTTGCTTATACAGATTTGATGGCTTTGAGAGTTTAGACACTATTGGTTCCTCTCTTATAGCACATGTAGACTCAATGAGAAGGCTTTGGCATGAGCGTTTTGGCCATGCCAATTACAAATATCTACAGTAGATGAGTACTCAGGCACTAGTGATTGGGCTTCCTCATATTTCTTGTACTGATGGTGTATGTCGAGGTTGTGCTCTTGGAAAACATCATCGAGATCCTTTTCCTGAGGGTCAAGTCACATGTGCTAAGGAACCCCTGGAGTTGGTACACAATGATCTTATGTCCTTTCTGACTCCTTTTTTAGGGGCCTGATATTTTCTCACTTTTATTGATGACTTCTCCAAACATACATGGGTGTACTTTCTTAAGTACAATTCTAATGTCTTTGACTCATTCAGGACCTTTAAGAAATTTGTGGAGAAGCAATCTGGACTTTCTATTAGGAGGATACACACAGATAATGGGGGGAGTATGTTAATTAGGATTTCAAAGATTTTTGTAATGAGCATGGTTTACAATATCAGTTTATAGTACCTTACACCCCTTAGCAGAATCGTGTTACCAAGAGAAAGAATAGAACCTTACGGGAGATGGAAAATTGTATGATACAGTCTCGAGCTATGAGTTCTTCATTTTGTGCTAAGGTAGTCAATTGTGCCAATTATATTCAAAATCAGATGCCTCATAAGGCATTGCGACATATGACTCCTAAGGAGGCTTGGACCCATGTCAAGCCTAATGTTTCTACATTATGAATTTTTGGTAGTGAGGCTTGGGCATTTATTCCTGATGCTCAGTAGAAAGCCATGGAGAGGAAGAGCCGACCACTCATATTTGTTGGCTAATGTGAGGATGTTAAGGCATACAGGTAGTTTGATCCTGATTCTAGAGAGGTCTTGTTTCGGCGGGATGTCCAGTTTGATGAGCGTTATCCTTAGATGGATTCTCCATCACCAGCTTCTCCCTCACTGCCTACTCCTCCCTCTTCATCTCTTGAGGATTACTTGTCTCTTGAGGATGATGTAGATGATGATCCACCATCTCCACCACCACTAGCTGCTCAACATTTTTCTAGGTGGGCCTGTGTTACTGTTGAGGCAACTAGTTTTTTGGCAGATGATCCTTCAGATACTCGTCGTACTCGTGCTCAAACATCTGGTTCTAGTCTTTTGATTCATTCCACTTCGGATGATCCTCATAAGTTTTCAAAGGTGATAGGTCACCTTGAGTGGGATATTGCCATGGATGAGGAGTATTCTTCTTTGATGAAGAATCATACTTGGGATCTTTGTCCTCTTCCTAAGGGAAGAAAGTTGGTTTGGTGCAAGTGGGTGTACCGTACCAAGTATGTTACAGATGGTTTGATTGATAAGTATAATGCGCATCTTGTTGCAAAGGGGTTTTCTCAGGTAGAGGGTATTGACTACTCTGAGACCTTTGCTCATGTCGCCAAGATGAACTCTATATGCCTTGTACTTTCACTTGCAGCTTCACAGGGATGGACAATGTTTTAGATGGATGTGAAGAGTGCCTTCTTGCATGGAGACCTACATGAGAAGATCTATATGGAGCAGCCTCAGGGATTTATGCAGGATACTTCTTTGGTTTGCAGACTTCAACATTCATTGTATGGTCTCAAACAAGCCCCTTGGGCTTGGTATGAGAAGATGGACTCTTTCTTGCTTTCCTCTCACTTCACGCACTGTCATTCTGATCACACAGTGTATATTCAGCATCAGGAGGGTAATATTTTGATTCTTGTACTATATGTAGATGATCTCATTCTTATAGGTAGCTCATCCTCCATGCTTCAGAGTGTTTAGAGAGCTTTGATGGAGTAGTTTGAGATGACAGATCTCGGTCTTCGACACTTCTTTCTGGGTCTACAGCTTATTCAATCTTCGGATGGGATTTCCATATTTTAGCAGAAGTATGCTCTTGATATGCTTTAGAGATTTGGCATGCTTGATTGAAAGCCTACCCCCACTCCATTTCATTCAGGTGTTGTTTTGTCTTCCACTTGTTCTAATCCTTTAGTGGATCCCACTTTATACAGGTAGTTGGTTGGCAGTTTGTTGTACTTGACACATTCACATCCTAATCTTTCCTTTGTGGTTGGCCTTGTCTATTGATTCTCCCATGATCCTCATGAGATCCATTGACAAGCAACCAAATGTATTTTGAGGTACATTTGGGGCACCACTCATTATGGCATTCACTACACTTCAGGATCCCCTCACATTATTGGCTTCACTGACTCAGATTGGGTTGGTGATGTCAATGATCGAGAGTCTACTTCTGGCTTTATTTTTTTCCTTGGTTCTGGTCCTATCACATGGTATTGCAAGAAGTAGTTTGCTATTGCATTATCATCTATAGAGGTTGATTACTGAACAACAGTATTAGCTAGTCAGGAGGTTTTATGGCTTTGACAGTTGATGACAGAGTTTGGGTTTCCTCTAGATAGTCCCACTATTCTTTGGTGTGACAATCAAAGTGCCATTCACATTTCTCACAACCCATTGGAGCATTAGTGGATTAAGCACATTGAAATCCACATGCACTTCATTAGGAAGTTGATTCAAGATGGTTCTCTCATCTTGGATTACATTCCTACAGAGGAGCAGGTTGCATACATCTTCACTAAACCTTTGGTATTGCCATGCTATCTTCAGTTGTGCTCCATGCTTGGGGTGAAGTTGTCCTTGGGGGGTCTTAGTGAGGCCTTCCTTCCTTCATGTTTTTTGTCAGCATGTTTCTTTATCTCTTTTTGGAGAGGATTTTTTTCCCACTAGGTTTTCTCCTTTACTCCGCTTTACAGAGATTTGGTTGTATTCGGGTACCTGATCATGCCTAGTTTTCGAGACCCAATTTTACTTTCATGCTATGTAGTTACTTTTGCTTTCTTGCACATGTTTGTAGCTACACTTTTTCTCATCTTAAGGGGGGATGTTAGAGTAAAGGTTTTAACTTAATTATGTTAATTAAGTTACCTTTATTCCTCTCTTAAGATTTCACTTTAGATGCATATTGTGACATTTAATAATTATATTAATTATTAAATGTCTACCTATTAGGGTTACTTTTTAGGTTTTGCTTGATCTCCTTTTAAGGATTGATCATTGTAAATATTTCATTCTATTGTTATGATAATATATCTCTCATATTTCAGAGCTTCAAAACCTTCTCTTGCATTTTTCTCCATTCTCTTCCTTGTGGCAGGTATCCCTTTGCATGCTGGTGTTCTTGGACTCTAAAGTTGGTTTTGACAACTTCTACAACTACAAACAAACACAAACACATGAATTACAGTTCCAAATAAAAATTCATAATGAATTATATTTTCTTTTTGTTCCTTTAGGAGTATCCAAGAACATCAACATGTTTTTTATTATCATCACATATATTCGATCAATGCTAAAAGTGTGCATGCATTTTTATATACACTAATAGTGATATACCTCTATTTATGTAGTTTTGAGTTCTCCAAATGAATGGTTATTGAGAACAAAAATCTAATGGAGAAAGGAAATCCCCATACCAAACTACAACACTTAGAACTCATTATAATCTATCGCATGTAAATAGTTAAAGTTATTTATATGCATATCTAGATAAACTATATTAAAAAATATTCATAGGTGAATAACACACCCTAGTTCCAACATTGTCCCATTTGATATTTACCACATGAGAGAGTATGGTATTTAACCCATAAATATAACCTCATACATAAAAGTGGGATAACCCCATTACATCCTTGTACCATCAAATTTAGTAGTTCTCATTGACTTAGTCAAAGAATCAATAATATTTACTTATTTATCAATTTTGTCTATCTAAACTTTTCCAACCTCAACCATCTCTCTAACAATATTGTATTGAACATTAATATGTTAATTTTGAGAATGGTTAACATGATTCTTAGATAGACAAGTATACTCTATGAATCACAATTCAATATTGTATGATTCTTAAAACCAATATTATTAACTATTATTTGTAACCAAATTTCTTTGTTGCAATCATGTGTTATTTTTGTATACTCTACTTTAGTTCTAGATAGCACAATCATTTAGTACCATTTACTCATCCAACTAACTACTCTAGAAAAAGTAAAGACAACCACTTGTTCTCCTTTGGTTTTCTAGATCCCCATGATCCCAATTGTAATATATAAATCCTTGTGCATTCAACACTTTTCCCACATCATTGGTAATCTAGAGTTCCTATAAATTATATAAACATTCCCTTTAATTGTGTTCAATATTTCTTTCTTGGCTTAGCCATGAACCAAATTATAAATCTCATATTTGGATAATATCTAGTCTTGTACAAACTATTTCATGCTTAAGACTTCCTACTATGTTAGCATGTGGAACATTGTTGATGTCTTGTGTATATTGATGTCATTTTCATAATTGGTTCTCATGGTGATGCAAGATGCAAAAGAAACCTCCCAATTCGATCCAATTCACAAAAAGACAATTTCAACTTTTAGCCAAATTTCACATTTCCATGGCAAGGAGACTTTGCTATCCAAATAAATTTTATATTGCAACACAAAATCTTGGTTTTTGATTAAGTCCACACCACACACACACACACACACACACACACACACACATATATAGTTTTCTGCAACACAATGTTTACAAAGGAATTACAAATGAATACTCTTCTTATGTTTTCTCAAATTACACTTTCACCTCTCCCTACTACGCACTGGGTTCTGTATTATGCCATATCTCTTGTTGTTCTCATATTTGACCTTCTCACCAAGCCGATAACTCTGTACTCAAGCTGGTGTCCCTATCAATTTGACCCCTTCATCGTTGTGTCAAAAACCTTGAGCAATGCCTCTATTTTCCCTTAAGGTTGTTGCACACCATTCACTCACAACCATGCATCTTTAGTTACTTACCTGATGTGCACACTTTACTCAGTTTCCTCACTTTCTAAAGTAGTTCCTTCTCTTTTCACAGGCTCTATCTTGGTTTTGCCTCAAATTGCACCTTACCCCCTCTTCTCTCATGGGAATTCTCTTTGTTTCCCATTGTTTTTTTGTATTTGCCACCCCATTGTTTCATTGATTCCTTTGCTTGGGAGATGAAACATTGATCCAATATTCACTTCACCATTTAATTCTTTATTGAAATACAAATATGTTGATTCTTCAAGTCTTCAATTTTCCTTCTCTTTAACCCGCAAATCTTATTTTCATCTTTGTTTTATCTAATTTCCAAAACATAAGATCTCCCACTTCCCCTTTCAATTTCAATGTTGATTGTCATTTGCTGAAGAAAAGGCCCAATAAATAATGAATATGGTATTTTATTTGCAATTTAAATAATCAATTGACCTCTTCAAAAGCCATCAACCTTCCATGAAAAAGCACCACTAAACGTTGAATTTAGGATTGGATGAAAACCAAGAAATGGAGTTTGAGCTTTACACCAGCTAGTTACATTTTAAAGGATCTTCTTTCATTACAACTTATGAGACAACATTGCTTGTTGTCAAGGCATACAATTTAAGAAGTTTAAGCACAAATAAGAAAGAGGAAAACCAAATAAGAAATCAAAAAAATTTGAAGAAAATAAAAACAATAATATTTTTTTGTGTGGTCCTGATCGCCCATTTGCCGATGTGCTCCTGCACTAGACACATTAGGTAAGTGAAATGTTCATTGAGTTGATAAACTTAGAAACATTGACAGGTGCATGGGATAGTAATCCCATGTTTATTTTTGATCCACGGTTGCTCCTTGTCTATGGGAGTCTTCCCTCTTTTGTTGTTATTCTCAACCTCAACACCCAAACTACCTCCACTTGTGTTATTTTGTTTCTCCCAGCACCTTCCTACCATATGTCCACATCGGTGATCACCACACTCTTTTGGGTTACTACTCTTTTCTCTTTTATTGTGTTGCTACAATAAATTTGAATTCAATATGCTTTTCCTCTTGGAATCTTCCATTTGAATGGATAAAAATCACTACACTCACCTCATTCCTCTTCCTCTACTTGTTGCTTCTCCACACTACAACAAACAATAGAGTTGGATTCTTTCACTTATTTCTCCTTCTCCTTCAGAGAATTCAACATATACTTTTTCCCATCTTTTCGGATGGTATGCACATTCCTCCTACCATCATAGATGGCTTCCCTATCAAAATCGCATGCTCTACCCAACAACACATGATACATAATCATAGGCATCACATCACACAACACCTTATCTCTGTAAGAACCAATCTGAAAAATTACTAAAGTACACTGTTCTCTCACAATCATTTTATGCTCCTTCTGCAACCAACAAACTTTGTATGGACTAGGATGCTTACTCCTTTTCAAACTTAGGTTTTCAACCATTTCTTTTGAAACTAAGTTATATGTACTACCACTATCAACAATAACCTTACAACACTTACCTCTAGCCTTGCACACAGTTTGAAAGAGATTCCTTCTTTGGGATGGTTCCTCCTCCATTTTCTTTGGATTCACTAATACTCTTCTCATCATGAGAGATTCACCTTCTTCTAGGTCTACTACTTTCGGCAATGCATTACACTCCTCATATTCTTGTGCCAAGTGGTTTCTTGTTGCACTCTTCTTTTTTCCCTCTTGTATTTGATCACATTTGAAAGCACGACAACCATCTTCTCTAGAATAGTAACATCTAAATGGGAACCCTCTGCTGCTACTACCACATCCTCTTGTTGATACCTCTTTCTCTTTGGTGTTTTGGCCCACCTCTTTACTCCATTTTGGCTTGAATTCTTCTTCAACTTGCTTTCCCATTTTCAGTTGCAATTCTTCCCCGACTTTTGAAATTGTTTGTTTGTCTTCTCATTAATTTCTTCTCAACCTTTAACACGTATTGGTATGCTTCCTCAACTGTGGTGA
The DNA here is from genome assembly GCA_007258455.2 of Sequoia sempervirens. NCBI lineage: Eukaryota > Viridiplantae > Streptophyta > Pinopsida > Cupressales > Cupressaceae > Sequoia > Sequoia sempervirens. Next base: position 584,872,134 of record VDFB02058242.1, read on the forward strand.
TTTTCAACATACTCATCTCATCCTGAATTTTAAACTGTAAGCCATTCACATACGTGGCTACCTTCTCTCGATCAATTTCATGCCTTCCAGATCGAATAGCTAGCTTGTAAAAATCTTTCATGTAATCTGTTACGCTCATATCTTTTTGCTTTAGATTTTGCAATTTCTTGAACAACTCCATTTCATAATCTTTAGGTATGAATTTATTCTTCAACCTCGTCACAATCTAGTTTCACTGTGTTATCTGGGGATCTCCATCCATTTCTCGTTCTTTTTGTAACTCTTTCCACCATAATACAACATGCCCTTTCAATTTCATTTGGGCTATCTTCACCTACTCCGAGTCTCTAATCTCCTCCATTTTGAAGTACTCCTCTAACTCTCCAATCTAATTGATAAGATCATTTGGATTTAACGTTCCAAAAAAGTTTAGAAAATCCATCTTATTGCTCTTTGTTATTCTTGAAAGATCTCTCAAAAATATTTCTTGTTTGGCATCCACTAGCCGTTCTTCCTCCTCCTCCTCCTCCTCTTCTTCTTCTCTTCCATGTTCTTCACGTTCAATTTCTTTCTCATTCTCATGTTCTCTTTCTCTTTCTTTTCTATTACCAACACCTAATTCCCCCTAGTTTTTGATACCTTCTATTACCATATCTCAAAATATTTCCAATATTGCCTCTAATATGTGTCTTCCTCTTCCGGGCAGCATCTTTTCCAATCAACGACTTCATCTCTCAACTATTCATGACTCCACACACACCCACAACAATTCTTTTGAGCCTTTCACAACCATTTATCACTTCCCATAAGTCCTAGTGGATACTCTCCATGCTTAGGTTCTCCTGCTCTGATACCAATTGATGCAAAATGCAAAAGCAACCTGCCAATTCGTGTAGTACCCCTCTATTTTGCTTATGTTTTCTGTTAGCATGTTTTCACTTTGATAGACCTTGGTACTTTGTTTTGATGTAGTGATTGCTGACATTAGAGTGATGGTGGATTTATTTTGTGATGTGATGATACATTGTATGGTGGTAATTATTTCTGACATGCTTTATATTAGCATAGATGTTTACTTCAGATGTTATTCTTATATATATGCTTATGGTAGATTAATTGTTATTTATTTTGTCAATTTGATGTGATATGTATTGGTGTGGAGAATGGAATTGCATCACTTGCTTGCGAGTGCCATGTGATTTTCGTGATTTTCTACTCACGGTGTGTTTGAATCATGGATTATATATATGTATATGTGTGTGTGTTATTTGTTTGATTGCAGGATTGTAGGTACATGACACCGACTCCACCTAGTTTCACAGGTCTGAGCGTGTCTAGACTCAACAGTAATGTTGATTGGGAGGTAGTAACGAGGTTTTTCCTAGTCTAGTCCCAAACCCGGTCACAGTATCTGGTCAGTTAGGTCTGGTGTGTTTGGTTGTTAGGTCCAAGTTTTCTTTGTTATTTATTACGAAAGGTTAATTTTGTTAATTTAATGGTAAATTAATGTTCTTTCAATTTAATACTTATTTAAATTAATTTTAAGTAAATAAAATAAAAGCTTCATATTTTATTTAATTAATTAAATTAGTTTATTGGTAAAATAATTTAGTCATTTGAGATTAAAATTATTTTATTAAATAAATAAATAAATAAATTAAAGTTACTTTTATTTGTGTGAATAGATTAAATATTCTTTAAATATTTTTGTGGGAATGGAATTTTGAATATGTGTTGAAATGATAATAGTTGTTGAATTTTTAATTCTTTAAAATAAATTGAATTCTTGATAATTGAGGAAAGAAAGAATCCGTGAGTTTGTTAGAAGATATTTTTCTTCTTTGCCATGTGTGTTAGTTGAATTTATTGCAAATTTCTTGTCAAGGATTCTCTCTCGAAGATATTATGAGATTTGGGGAAAACAAGAAAACTCTTCATGGGAAATGAGAAAGAACATAGAATTGTTGGAAAAGATTGTGAATTTTATTGGGTTTTTGATTTAAATTTATGGAAGAAGTTCTTGGGTACATATTTGTTCTGTGATTGCATTCTTTTGGAAGTGAGGATTTAAAAAGGGCTTTGGAAGTTGCACGCAGCAGGCAAAGCTTTTCTTCATCTCTCAATTTTTCAAGCTACAGGAATACAGGTTCTTCTCTATTTATTTATTATTTGTTTAATTTAGTGATTTGAAAAGATTGTCTGAAGATTTAAATTGTAGATGTTTTGTTAATTTGTGAAATTAAAGGATTGCCTGAGGAAATAATATTTGATTGAAGCTTATGTTCTTCTCGGTAAACTATTCTGTAGAAAATTTGTTACTTTTCTGTGTAAATTTTGAAACAAAGCTTTATAGTGACATCAGAGAAAACAATAGAAATGTTTCAAAAGAAAATAGAGGAAATCTCCATAGATTTATAAAAGAAGTTTTCTGTTAAATTTGGGAAAAGAAACCTCTGGGAAGAACTTTGATAAACATTACCTGTAGAAAATATTTTGGTAATTTGAATTGAAAATCCTTTGTTGTTGAAAATTGAAGATCTTTAACAAAATTTGTATTAAATTGATAGTTTTCCCAATTTCCTGTAGAAAAATCTCCTAGAATATTTGTTTATTTATTTTTTATATCTTTATGGAATAAATTATATATATATATATATGTGTGTGTGTGTGTGTGTGTATACAAATGATACATATACATATACATGTAATATATATATATATGTGTGTGTGTGTGTGTGTGTGTGTGTGTGTTAAAACTCATATATTTGTATCTGTTCTAAGAAATTTTAATTTGTCTAAAATTTTAAAAAATTCCGTACACGAAATTGTGATATCGCTGAAATTTTATTTGTGAAAATTTCTTTTAAAAAAATTAAATTTCGTAATCGCCGTACGGGCGAATGTTATTAAAAAAATTATTAAAAATTTATTGTCTAAAGGGGTGAGGGGCTGGGGCTACCATAGCCACCCCACAAGGGACACAGGCTGTGAGCAACGCCCAACGCTGCTCACAGACTACGGCCCTGTGGGGGAGGTTGCATAGCAGCTCAACCCCTCACAGGGTTAATTGTGCAACAGTTGCTGAGATTTCATAAATCGCAATGTTAATTTAGATTTAAATTTAATTTTTTATTTTTATTTTATATAATATATTTATAATATATATTTTATATAATATATGTTATATAATATATTATATATTAGATACTCATATATTTTATAAATTGATAGAACTTTGTTAAATGTAAATTTGGTATGGATAATTAAATAATATAATTAATTTAATAAATTAATTATTTAAATATAAATATTTAAATGATTAATTTGTTAAGATGAATCCGAAAAGTGTATGAACTAGAATTTAATTTATAATGAAATATTTTCAATAAAAAAAATTGATGTTTATTATAAGGTGAAATCGTGAAAATTAGAGATAAACAAATTGTTTTAAATTTCTTATTATTTGAAAATGAAATTAAATCTAAAAAAAATGATTTCAAGTATAATGTTACTGATTTATTTGGATTTAGGATATCCGAACAATAGAATTTTTATTTGTCCAAATTATTTTAAAAGTTGTATTCTTTTTTGTTTACATTATTTGGGAAAATTGGGGTTATATGAGATTTCAAGTCTTCTAGACATAGTTTCTTTTTGAGGGAGTTATATCCATGATGATTTTATATTTTGAACAAACTAGGGTAGTGCACATAGTTTCATTTGGATTAGACACCTAGTTCTATGAATGGGTTGTGATGTGTATTTTCATATGGTTGGTATTTAAAGTTAGTTTATGTGCACCTTGTTACTCATAGTTAGTGGGAACAGTTTCCTTGTGTTATTAATGGGGGAGTGGCTCTTTATGAGGGCTGACACACAAAGTGGTGCTAGGGTGACTCATGTAGAGTTAGTTAATCAGTGAAAACTAAATCAACACATTGGATATTCTAAAATCTTTAACTGGATTAATTAAGCCTCACTCATGGACTCAAGGGCTAGTTCAAACTTGAGAATGAGTCAAGAAGGCCTGGAATGGAAAAGTTGATATCTTGTTATTTTAAAAGATATTCGATTCCGCAACAGATTGCAAGAGGGGCCGGGTTTCGTAAGAGGTTACCAGGGTAACCCAAGTTGGGGGCCGAAACCTAGGAAGAAATGCCTGGGTAACCTATGCAACATTGCAATGACACTCCACCTATAATAACAATATCCTTGTGTACTTAGTATATTTGATAATTCTGTCCTAGAAGCAATGTAACCATTAAGTTACGATGATGCTTGTATATTTTGTCTTTGGTTTTACTTGTGTCTAGGGTTTGTAGGTTATGTCTAGGGAACCTTTTTACTATCTCCTAGCATGGGGGGTGGGCCTATGGGTATGACATGGTTGGGTGGAACGTGCACCTTACTCCATTGGGTCCCCAATTCTTGTTCGTGGGAACAAGTACTTCTTGGATGAAGAGCTCGTATGAGGATAAATGTACTTTCTTATTTGTATCAGTGGAAACTTCATATATGTATCACTCCTCAATTGTATTCAAGGAGAAAATTTTGTAATATGTAATTGTAATTTTATATGACCTATCTCATTTGGAAAATGAGTATTGTAATGTTATTTCAAATGCAATGTAAGAAAGAATCTTATTTGTACTCTATATCTTTAATGATGTAATTTAAATGTTATTCAATGTATGCCTTTAAGTTATGAAAATTAAATATATGCAATGTTAAATATTATTGTCATCTATGGGATTTTCAAGTAGTGTGCCGTCGCGTTACTTAGGGAATGTTTGCAATTAGTTAAGTAAATGTTTATACTTTAAAAAAAAGTATTACACTATCGTAGATAATGCAACATTCTTTAAGTTACAAGATGAGGCATTACAATTTGACCTAATTCACAAAAAGAAAATTTCAACTTTTAGCTAATTTCACATTTCCATCCAAATAAATTTTATATTGCAAGGATATTTTTCTATCCAATTAAATTTTATATTGCAACAAAAAATATTGGTTTTATTGATTAAGTCCGCACCATATATATATAGCTTTCTGCAACACAATGTTTACAAAGAAATTACAAATGAAAACTCTTCTTATGTTTTCTCAAATTACACCTTCACCTCTCCCTACTACGCATTGGGTTCTGTATTATGCCATATCTTCTCATATTTGACCTTCTCACCAAGTTGATAGCTCTATACTCAAGCCGATGTCCCTATCAAATTGACCCCTTCACCGTTGGGTCAAAAACCTTGAGCAATGCCTTTATTTTCCCTCTCACTATTGCACACCATTCACTCACAAATGTGCATCTTTCTTTACTCACCTATTGTGCACACTTTACTCAGCTGTCTCCTCACTTTCTATAGTTGTGCCTTCTCTTTTTGCAAGCTCTATCTCTTTTTTTCCTCAAACTACACCTTACCCCCCTTCTCTCACGAGAATTCTCTTTGTTTCCTATTGTTTTTTTTTGTATTTGGCACCCCAGTGTTTCATTGATTCCTTTTCTTGGGAGATGAAAAGTCGATCCAGTATTCACTTCACCATTTAATTCTTTATTGAAATACAAATGTGTCGATGCTTCAAGTCTTCAATTTTCCTTCTCTTTAACCTGCAACTCTTCTTTTCATCTTTGTTTTACATGATTTCCCAAATATAAGATATCCCACGTCCCCTTCCAATTTTGATGTTGATTGTCATTTGCTAAGGAAAATGCCCAATAAATAAATGTATATTGTCTTTTATTTGTAATTTAAATAATCAATCGACCTCTTCAAAATCCATCAACCTTCCATGAAAAAGCACCACTAAACGTTGAATTTAGGATTGGATGCAAACCAAGAAATGGATTTTGAGCTTTACACTGGTTACATTTTTAAAGGATATTCTTTCATCACAATTTATGAGACAACATTGTCCGATGTCAAGGCATAAAATTTAAGAAGTTTAAGCATAGATAATAAAGAGGAAAACTGAACAAGAAATCAAACCAAAATTGAAGAAAATCAAAAAAATAATATTTTTTTTGTGTGGTGTTGATCGCCCATTCACCTGCGTGCTCCTGCACCACATGGTATAATTATAGAGGTAGAGTGGATTTTAAGCACAACAAGTTGGATGGATTTAATAAATCTCACAATCTTCATTTGAATCTTTCTCATTCTATTGATTTTATATAAATAGATTATTCCACTAACCTATCTAATCAATATCTCATCTTTTGCTCCATCTCACTTTCTCTATTATACCTAAAAATTCTCAATCCCCCTTCAAAATTAGTAATTAATAATTGAGAATCCTAATTATGTTGCTACTCTGGTTTGGATTTAGAATTCCATGAAAAATCCACTTGAAGGTGAATCATGGATTATATGATGGTGTTTCCCCCTCTCTTAATGTACTAAATTATTTTGCTTCTTTTATATAAGAATGACATAGCAAAGATTATTAGTAGCATAAATATAGAGAAAAATATCTTCAAGGGAGGTTGGAGAATGCTAGAAAATAACACATTTTTTATTCTAGCAATGTCACGCTTTAAACCTCAATAAATTATATTGAAAGCCAATTCAATAAACTTGCCAATTATAGAGGATATGATTCCATAATAAGAGCTCGGACCTATCGGATTAATGATGGAAATAGAGGTTCAAATTTATTCTTCAATTATTTGAACTACAAAAAATTACAAGGATAATATTTGTACAATATTTAATGACCATGGCTCTTTGCACATGAATCTATCTAAGATAACCATATTGTTCCAAGATTTATACATGGGAAAATATATAAATAAAAAATTCATTAGGAAGACTTGCATGGATCCCTTGAAGAGAAAATCAAATTTTAGATTCTAAATAAAAATGATTTTGGTTATAACTATTTTTGGACTGAATTCTTTCCTTAGAAGAGATTGAATGTGCCTTATTTTCTATAGCACATAACATAATTATAGGAATTAATTGGCTATTTTTGGAATTTTACCAAATTGTGTGGCCATGCATTGCATATTATTTGTGTCTAATTTATTTAAATCATTTGAAAGATGATATTTAGTCCTAAGAATCAATGAAGTATTAATAAAAAATATTCCTAAAGGGAAAAATGATATATTATTTCTATATGATACCTTGATACTTTATTAAATGTGTCCTTCAAAATTATTTCTAAGGAATTAGCTATTTGATTAAAATTATGTCATGCCCAAAACTTTACAACCAAAATATAGCTCAGGACACAACATAAATTCTAAATTTTGACCACTAACACATGACTTATTCACAAAAGTTTGTTTCCAAAGTAGTCATAGGAGAATAGGCCCTAAGGGCCAAATCTATGCCTCAGGGGCTCATCTATGATGGCATTGCCTACATGACATGCATAGGCTTCATAATTCAACAACTCGAACTTGAACCAACTCTATATGATACCTTGATACATTATTAAATGTGTCCTTCAAAATTATTTCCAAGGAATTAGCTATTTGATTAAAATTATGTCATGCCCAAAACTTTGCAACCAAAATATAGCTAAGGACACAACATAAATTCTAAATTTTGACCACTAACATGACTTATTCACAAAATTTTGTTTCCAAAGTAGTCATAGGAGAACAGGCCCTAAGGGCCAAACCTATGCCTCAGGGGCTCATCTCTGATGGCATTGCCTACATGAAACGCAGAGGCTTCATAATTCAACAACTCAAACTTGAACCAACTCTATATGATACCTTGATACTTTATTAAATGTTTCCTTCAAAATTATTTCTAAGGAATTAGCTATTTGATTAAAATTATGTCATGCCCAAAACTTTGTAACCAAAATATAGCTAAGGACACAATATAAATTCTAAATTTTGACCACTAACACATGACTTATTCACAAAATTTTGTTTCCAAAGTAGTCATAGGAGAACAGGCCCTAAGGGCCAAACCTATGCCTCAGGGGCTCATCTCTAATGGCATTGCCTACATGACATGTAGAGGCTTCATAATTCAACAACTCGAACTTGAACCAACTATATATGATACCTTGATACTTTATTAAATGTGTCCTTCAAAATTATTTCCAAGGAATTAGCTATTTGATTAAAATTATGTCATACCCAAAAATTTGCAACCAAAATATAGCTAAGGACACAACATAAATTCTAAATTTTGACCACTAACACATGACTTATTCACAAAAGTTTGTTTCCAAAGTAGTCATAGGAGAATAGGCCCTAAGGGCCAAACCTATGCCTTAGGGGATCATCTCTAATGGCATTGCCTACATGACACGCGAAGGCTTCATAATTCAACAACTCGAACTTGAACCAACTCTATATGATACCTTGATACTTTATTAAATGTCTCCTTCAAAATTATTTCCAAGGAACTAGCTATTTGATTAAAATTATGTCATGCCCAAAAATTTGCAACCAAAATATAGCTAAGGACACAACATAAATTCTAAATTCTGACCACTAACACATGACTTATTCACAAAAGTTTGTTTCCAAAGTAGTCATAGGAGAACAGGCCCTAAGGGCCAAACCTATGCATTAGGGGCTCATCTTTGATGGCATTTCCTACATGACACAAAAAGGCTTCATAATTCAACAACTCAAACTTGAACCAACACTCACTTGGTTGGTTGATAATAATGTATTTCATCTAAGATCAACTCTCATAATAATTTTATAGTAATTCAAGCATATCCTCAATGTCACTAGTCCTCACTATAATAATGGGAAACAATAGTTCAAGGTCAAAGATTATGACAAGGCACACATATATGATCTCATGGGAACTCAAGATTCTAAAACAACTAGATGACACACACAACCCTCATGTACAACTAGGTTGTTTTTTCACAATTTAGCTTTACTTTGTGCATGCATGGTATCCATGAACCAACACATTCTATTATGGGCTATGACTTATTGGAAATAGTCCCCAATGAATAATCCTAATGCATATTATTTTGTAATAATAAAAAAAAAAAAAGTAGAAGGGAAATTACATCATATTTAATTCAATTCATAACATTAAATATAACTTTTTCTAAAGATTATTATCTTGTGTCTTCAATGCAACTTCATATATCCATTTATCAAACTTTGGGGTGTTCATCCATGCTTGATTATTAATTCACACAACTAACAAAATAATAATCAAGAATCTAAATACCAAGACCTCTTGTTGTTTCTTGCATATTGAGCTCTATGGAGACACAAATTCCTTGTTCTTTTACACCACATCCTTTTCCATTATAGCCAAATTGTTTCAAAAGTTCATAACTTCTTCCATAAATGACTTCCATTTCTTTTGAAAAAGGTGGTTTTTCATAATCACTTTCATCATAAGTTGATGTGTAATTTGTGTTTTCCTCTTTGCTAGAAGTTGTGGATGTTTTTGATGATTTAGTGATAGATTGTGTTGATACTATTGTAGCTTCTTTCTCTTTTCTTGATTTCAATTGTGTAATCTCATGTTTAGGATTGTTGATGATGAATTTCAAATAGGTATGGTAGTCTATATTTAGGCATTGTTTTAACTTGATAGTTATCTAGTCATTTTGATCTTCACTTTAATTTTTTTGATTTTGATGTTTGTTTTGTTTGTTGATTGCGTTGTCAAAGGGTGATGGTGACAATTGTTTATTGTGAATGAAATATTTATTTTGGAATGAAGCATACAAAAAGAAAAGAAAATATGAATTAAACTAATCTAATTCAAAACAAGATTAAGATCCCTAAACCCATTACTCATGAAATAAAGCTCTAAACTTAAAAAGTTAAATAATGAAATCCTAAGATAATACAAATTGAATTCACAACTTTAAAACATATACCATCCCATGTTGGAATTGTGTTTGTATTGACATTTAGATGTTGGATTGCTCAATTCAATGAAAAGCCTCTATTGTAGATGTTGCAAAAGCTTCAAGAATGCACGTGGATGATGAAATAGAATGTGATGATAACTCATAATGTGCTCAAGAGGTAATTGTGCAACGCTTCGCCATGTAATTTCTAGATGATTTATTAGAGGGTAGTAGAGTGTTTATATATTTTATGTTTTGAGATGAATGATCAAGATTTTGTAGTAAAAGATCATGATCAATGGTTAAGAATCGTTGAGAGGAAATATATTGGAAATATTAGTGGACTTAGATCATATAATCTATGTGATTGATGAAATCAAGTTGAGTGTTTAGTGGGATTGAAGTTCAATAGATTGAGAGGTTATTGGGATTGAAGAATAGATGAGTTAGTCAACTATTTAGAGTGAGAAATCAGTGATTATGATTTTCTCAATCACAAAAGAGGTGTGAGGATAATTAATTAATTAATACTTAGAGTTTGAACGTGCAAGTCATGTTTGATTTTAACAAATAAAGTTGTATTTGTTTGTTGACCTTTTTGAATGATGTTGAATAATTAATTTAATTATTCTAATTTAGAAAGGAGAAAGGGATTTAATTAAACTATTAAGTACTAATAATTTAATTGATTTTGGAGAATAGGGTATATTAGTGACATAATTAAATAATTTGTATTATTTAATTAATTAGGAGGAATAAAGTTAGATAAATGATGAAATAGTGAATTAATTTAAATAATTTAAAGATTATTCAATTAATAGAGGAAAATAGGGTTGTTGATGTAAATGATGTGAAATGCAATGATATTAATAATAACGATGTTCATAAATGGAAAAATGTCATTTAGGATGTGTGATAAGTGTTAGGTCATTTTTACATGTCTACAACATCAAATAGAATTGTAGATTTAGTTATAATATTGGGTCAATGTGAGTGCACAAATCTATAAATTAAAGGCCAATACAAATTCTCAGGAACTTGCCTATAAAGTCTTAGATTACAAATTGTTTGTTGGTGACAGATTGAAATGCTTCTTTGTTCAACCAACTAAATGCTCATTTTGTATATTCAAATAAAACTATGAAATACTTATTTTGTAGTATTTTTGGTTAAAAATAATAGTTTGTTGTTTTAAGGGACACATCTTCTCTATTTGGTCATCACTGGAATAAGCTTTATACAAAATGGCTCTAAAAAATGTGGTTATTGACTTAGAAAAATTATTCTCTTGAATTTATGAAAAATAGATGTTGAATAGTGTTTTTTGGTTCTTATATTCATTAGGAAGCTATAAATTCAAGGCTTTATTATGATTTTTTTTTGAGTTTGTGCTTCATCTTCTCAATTATACGTAAAGCTAAATATTAATAGAGAGACCACCTACTAGTTGGAGCAAATCAAATTATAAATCAATCAACTCCAATTCAATCAACAAATTGAAAAGATAGCATTATTGTCATTGCAAATATAAGATTTATGAGTTATATAAGATAAATTCAATTGTAAATAACATAATTTTTGAAAATTGACAAGTTATATATTAATTACACTTACATATAAATTTTATAATTAATTTGTACACATATACTTATTTTCTTCTTATATAAATCTTGTTGTTTACATTATAATACAATTTATATACTTATTCTTATTTTATCATTATTAAAATTTAATTTTTAAAAAACTTCATAACTATTTATTTTATTATAACCAACATTAATCAATAAAAATGATATTACTTATAATTCTTATATGCTTACATTAAACATTTAGAATATTACTTTCTTCCAATTTTATGAATAATACACATTACGGACATAACAAGGTACAAGTGCATTATGTTACTATTTAGATTCAAATATTACTAGAAAATTAAAAACACACCTAAAAGACAAATGCCATTAAACTATTTAATTTATATTACCTAACAAATAAGCCCACCTCAAATGCCTCAAAAATATATTATTACTCGTGTTTATTATAAAATTTTTAATGTTTTGAACTATCCTCCTAAACAAATCCTTCTCAAAAGTTTATTTCAATATTTAGTCACATTATTTGTGTGTACATCTATTTTAAATAAATAGATAAATATTTATAATCAAATTATTTCATTAGATGCTTTACTTCAGAAAGATCCTTGATGGAGATGAGCACGAATTGAGTAGACCATAACTATCATCTTATCATCACCATTTATGTATAGATATGAAATCTTTGTCTTTTAGGAAGTTTGCTAAGTCACAATTATATTTAAATTGCCTTGCTAACTATCGACATCTTTAGCTAACACCTATCAAATCACAACTTAAATATTGGAATTTGGAGGGACTTCTATTCCAATCTTTGATAAATATTAGATAAAAAATAGTGATTAGAAGTGACTTGTAAAGTTGGGGATTGGATTAAAGACTTTGCAAGAAACAAACATTTTTATGATAAAAAATCATCATATTGTCTTTTACTCCATTATGAGTATATTGTTTAATAGTTTGAATTTTTTTATTGTAAATGTATTTGGTTGATGTAGTTTCAAAGTAAATGAGTGGATCAACTAGAGAATAATATTTTTTTATATTAATTTAGGCTAATTAAATGAATATAAATATTAATTATATTTAAGAGGAGTTACATTAATAAATTGAAGTGATATTTTTTAAATTTAAATATAGTGGATGATATATTTAGCTTTAAGAATAATGATGGAGAATTAATGTTCATGTCACATTGAATCTATTCATCAAGGTATATCAATGAATGTTCACATTCTATCAAATATCTTGCATTCTAAATTGTTCCAAAAATTTGTATGGGTTGGATTCGAGCCCCTTGGGATTGAACTCAAGCATGGAAAGAACAAACTACTATAAAAAACTAAATTATCATCTTGTAGTCACCAAAATGACTCATAGGTGCAAGAATATTTTGCAAAACCAAAATAATCTTCCACACAAAAGAGGAGCAACGAAAAATACTTTAATGCTAATATGAGCATAATAGTATACAATGGAGTGGAATGAAATATGCATAAAGGACCCTTATATATAGGAAAGGGTGAGACATAGGACATTTGATCTTGATGAGTGTCATGATTACATGATTTGAGACACAAAACATAAATACCCTAAGAAAACTTAACTAACTAGGGGTGAAAAGGACCCAAAAAGGAAATTGGTTAGGGAATATATTTTATCACACCACCCCTTTAATTGCAACTTAGGAAGGAAAAATAAAGAGAAAACAAATTCAAAGATGGCTCCTAGCAATAAGACATAATTAGGTATCCATGCATACAATATATATCACAAATAGCAAAAATAAAAAACCCTATAGAATAAAAAACTCCTCCAAAATAGGGAAAACATAAAAAGAAAACATGCACATGTGAAGGAGGGAGGACTCAAGACAACCTCTCAAGGATAACTTCACACCAAGTATTGATTGCAAGTAAAAAGAATGAGACAGTATCAAATGATTATTAAAGATGTCCACAACCTTTTCCTTGATGGAAAAATAATCTAATCTAAGAGCACTATATTGGATGAGCTATCGAATGAAGTGTATTTGGATCTCAAAATGCTTAATATATTGATGCTCCACTAAGTTATGTTGAATGTATATGAAACTTTAATTATCACACCAAAGAGTAATGGGGTGATATGGAGGAGATCCAAAAGATGTCATCAATAAGAAAATTCAAAGGACTTCTTAGCTAACAAGAACAACACCTTCATGCTTAGCCTTGGTAGGTGATAATGTAATAGATATTTGCTTATTGCAAGACCATACATTAGATAGGGACTAAGGTAGTTGACAAAACAAAAATTAGTCTTCTAATTTAATCAACATCACTTTCTTAATTTGAGTTAGTAAATATCATAATTTGAGAAGCTCTTAGCGTGTAGTGAATGCCAAAATATGAATTTCCTTGGAGATACCTCTAGATACACATCGCTAACTTCCAATGAGTTTCATGATGATCTTGAGAGAAATGAGAGATGAAAAAAACTATAAAGGAAATATCAAGATGAATATGTATCAAGTATAAAATACTACTAAGAAAATGTTTGATTTAAGCATGTAGTACCCCTCCGTTTATGCTTATGCTTTTTGTTGTTATGTTTTCACACTGTTAGACCTATGATATTTTGTTGGATATTTTGATTGCTGGTTTTGAGCGATAGTGGATTTATTCTGTGACATGATGATATATTGTTTGGTGATTACTGATTTTAGATATGCTTTGAGATAGCGTAGATGTTTACTTTCAGTTGTTTATTGCTATGTACATGATTGTGATAGACTAACAGCTATTTATTTCATCAGTTTGCTGTGATGTGTATTGGTGTGGAGAACGGAATCGCATCGCTTGCTTGCGAGTGCCCTATGATATCCCTAATTTTCTCCGCATGGTGTGTCTGTTTAATGCTTTATATATATATATATATTTGTATGCATGTTATTGCTTGGTTGCAGGAATTGCAGGTACATGACACTGACTCCACCTGGGTACTCAGGTCTGAGCGTGTCAAGATTCAATGGATACGTTGATCGGGAGATAGTAGTTTGGTTCACCCTAGTCTAGTCTATAATCCCGGTCTTAGTACATTGTCTGTTTTGGTTCAGAGTCATAGGGTTGTTTGTTATTTTCTGTTTGGATAAATTGTTTGGAAGTTATATTTGGTTAATTTTCAATGATAGTTTATTGTGTTTTAAATTATTGTTATTTAAATTAATATTTTAAATGTGGAAGAAATTACTTGCTTGATTATTTAATTAATTAATTAGCTTATTTGGTTAAATGGTTGATCTTAAAAGATTAAACTTATTTAATTAAATAAATAAATAAATTAAATTAAATTATTAAGTGTGTAAATTATATTGTATTTTAAAAAATTAGAAAGAAAAAAAATTAATAGAAAAATAAATGCATGAGATTTGAATAGTGGTTGTAAATTTAAAAATTAATAAATAAATTGCATGCAATTGGGAAATTGGCAAGATTTCCAATAAGTGGTGGAGAAGATATTTTTCAACCACTTCTCGACATGTGTGCTAGTGCTTTAATTGTTTATTGTTGAGGTTGTTGATGGATATTATCCGAGGATTTGGAAATTACAGAGGCTGCTCAATTTCCTCACGGGAAAAATATCTTAGCTTGTGCAAAAAATTTCTGAATTAATTTAATTTTGTAATACTGTATATTTGTGGAAGATCCCTTGGAGGATCTTGGTGGTTGGTTAAGCTCTCTTGGATTTGAAGATTTTCTTTTGAAGAAGATTTTGGGATTTGTATGCTACAGGCAAGAGGATATTTTCTATAGGCAACTTTTAAATAACTGGTATTTTATTGGTAAATTCAGTTTCTTTGTTTTGAAAGAAAATTTGTAGAATAAGTTTTATCTTCTTGGAAATTTGCTTGTAGAAAATTTTCTGTTGAAATTTGTTATTGTTTGCAAGAATCTCCAAGAATGTAGTTAAGCAAAAGAAAGAAATCAAAAACAAGATCCATCTTGAAAACCTCTGTGATAATTTTAGAAAAGAGAAATTGGGGAAATGAATTTTGAGTATATGCTTATTGTTTTATATATATTGAAAACTTATTGAAATTAAATGGAAAAATTTGTGAGGAAAATAACTCTGTGTAATGCTATTTTTCTCAATTTTTATGTAGAAAATTTTATCAAAAAAAGATTTTTGTATTTAAATACTTTTGTTATTTATGGATAAACACATACACACACACACACACACACACATATATATATATTTATGCATATATATATTGTAGTGAATTTTATGGATATTTGTTAAAAAAAATCGCCGTACGGAAATCGTGTTAAAAATCCGTCCATGTGAAATAGAAATTCGCAGTTTCAGATTTTATATTATCAGTGTTTAAATGTTAAATTTATGGTATACTATTATTGGGGAGGGCCGTGGGGCTACCCCCACAGTCGTCCCATATGGGGGCGACGGCTGTGGAGGCAGCTGATGCTGCCCTTACAGGAAGCGGTGGCTGTCTCACCACCGCCTCCCCATATGGGGTAGGTTGTAAACACAGCCGTAGACTGTGTTCTATGCAAAACCTTCGTCTGTTAAAAAAAAATAGACGTATGAAATCCGCATTTTAATATTTTAAATTAAATAAAATATAAATGTTCGGTGAAATCCGAATTAGGGTTTTTTGTTATTTAATAATACATTATTTATATATATTATATATATATGTAAATATACATATACAATATATATATATGTAAATATACATATACAATATATATATATATATAATATATGTATAAATGTATGTATATATATACATTATGTATATATTTCTTTGTTATGATGAATAGTTGACTAAAGAATTAATGTGGAAAAGAATATTTGGGTAAATGAGAAATAAAGTTTATTGTTGTTTATATAGTTATGCATATTATGAATTCGATGAGTTTATTAATTTAATGTGTAGAGAACTGTTGTGTTGTTAAAGAATTATTAGCAATAAACACTTTCTTTATCTTAATTGTTTGATTTGGATTTAATATATCCCAAAAATAGACTTGTATTTGTTTTCAGATGTCTTATTTTTATTGGGTAAAAGGGGGAAAAATTTATCTTTACGTGGTTTTAAGTCTTCCAGTTCCAGTCCTTTAAGGGGGTGAAAATGATTTTTGAATTCATATAATTGAATAAGTATAGGGTAGTGCACTTGATTTTCTGAACGGATTGTAATGTATATTGTGGTATGTTTGGTATGATATGTTGTATTGTGCACTTGTCTACCCTAGATAGTGAATCTAGAATACCTTTGTTATGTTTAGGGGAGTGGCTATTTGTAAGGGATGACACACAAAGGGGTGTCAGGGTAACTTACAAATAGTTAGTAAGTCAATGAAAATTAAAGTACATAGTAGTTAGATTTAAAACAATTAACAAGATGTTTATGCCTCTCTTATGACTCTTGAGCTACTTCAGTCATGAGTATAAGATGAGAAGGCCTGGAAAGGCAAATCGATGTCTTGTTTCTTCAAGATACATTCGATTCCGCAATAGTATGCAAATGGGGCCGGGTTTTGTAAGAGGTTACCAGGGTAACCCAAGGATTGGGGGCCAGAACCTAGGAAGAAACACCAGGGTAACCTTTGCAACGTTGTGATGAAACTCCACCTAAAGTAACAGTTAACCTTGTACTTGTAAAATATTCAATTGTCAAAATCTGGAAGCAATGTAGCCAATAGTTTGTTATGTACTAGTGTCTAGGGTTAGTAGATTAGGTCTAGGTAACCTTATTACTATCTCCTAGCATGGGGGGTGGACCTACGAGTACCACATGATTGGTTGGAATGTGCACCTTATTCTGTTGGGTCCCCAGTTTTGTGATCATGGCATCGAGAGCTTCATGGATGGAGAGCTCGCACTTGGATAGAGTTGTAATCTCTTTATTGCATTATTGTAAAATTTGTATTTGAAACATCCCTCAAATGTTGTGAGGTGAACACTTGTAAATGTAATTGTATTCATTATTGAACTACCTCACCATGATGGATGAGTATTGTAATATTCTATCAAAGGCAATGTATTGAACAAATTTGTACCTTATGTTATCTTGAATGGAAAATTTCAATGTTTTGCAATGTTTATCTTTATGTTATTAATTAAATGTGCAATGCGAAATACTTAAGTCACTTATGGAAAACTTAAAGTAGTGTAACGTCGCATAGCCTAATGAATGTATGCAACTAAATAACTTAATAATTAAACTTTTAAAAAAAATTATTACACCTTTATACACTATTGCAACATTCTTAGGTTATTAGGACAGGGCATTACAAAGCAACATTTTGTTTCTAAAGTTGTAAAGGGTTTTGTGTCCCTTCAAAACAAAAATTTCCCATATAATCAAAACTCCATGTGTAGTGTAATTGATAGATAGTGTGACAAATAACTAAAATTAAGTGGAGGTAGGCATGCAACTAGTCATGGAGTGATCCCATACTAGTGTGTTTCACTTGTGGGACATATTGATTTTTGCATGAATCATGTAATTTAAAAAAAATAAAAATTAATGATTAAGCCTATAAGAGTTCCATCTAAGGTGTTTTATTGAATGGGATTAGATTAAACTCCCTTGGATAGAAACACTAGGCTTAAATAAAACTTGCAATAGAGTCTCTTACAAACTTAATGAAATGTTGAGAAACGATAAATTTTCTTCACCTATTTGGAGATCAAATGAAGTCATTTGAAAATAATATTTGTAATTATGTACCCTCAGTGTTAGATTTCTAGAAATTATAATATGTATTATATATTTTTAAATTATATTTTATTTTAATTTTATAATGAATGTAGGTCCATTATAAAAAAAATAGCTACCTATTGAAACAAAGAAAATTGTGGCTCTATGTTTGGGAGATAGAGCTAAAGGGGGGTTAGGGTTCCTCCAATAATTTTCTTCAAGTTTGATTCAAGGAAACCTTAGATATCTCAATCTAGGGATGAAATGATGGAAAGAGATTTGCAATAAGGTGTCCTAGGGTGTGATTAAAGACAATAAAGGGTTCACCACCAAGCAAGGGATTAGAAAGACAATAAATGAATGCAATGTAAAAAACTAACTATATGACATAGAATATGAAACTAAAATACAAAATAAAAAAATAAGAATGAGTAAAGGGGTACTTTGAAGAAAGATGTGATAAAAGCAAGCTTTGAAACCTTGAAATTCGGTTGTTTAATGCTCAATAGGACTCATACGTACGTCTGGGCAATTTAGTCCTAGACTAGGGCTTCTATGTAGAAACTAGAATCTCTCAGGGACTGATCTAAATCTCTTGAAACCTGTAAAATGGTAGTACTAGGACTCATATGCCACAAGTGGTGATTTATTCCTACTATTAGGGTTTGGATGAAATTTTGGTATTCTCTAGTGATCTCTTGTAGCTTCCTTCTTGCCAAATCTCTGAGTCAAAAACCTTGATTTGCAACCTGTAGGTGACTTTTTGTGATCTTACAAGGAGGCAACTCCGAAAAATTTATTCTATCTTGCAACTTAGTCTTCAAAGATCCTTTAAGCTCCAAAACACCTAGATCTACAATCACACATGTAGAGAGAAAGTAAAACTTGTTGATTGTTAGGGAATAGGGTTTTCCTTGGTCAAACCCCATTTAGGTAATTAAAACTTATGATGAAAAAATGAAACATGAACATGAAACATGAAACATGAAACATGAAATAATGATACCTTTAATGATGCATTGGAATGTAAATCAACAATCTAACATGAAGTGACCATGTAGAATGTAGATCTTGATCTTGAATTGGATATGAAACAATGCTTAACTTGGATCTTGAATGCTACATCAAAAAATTAGCTCAAAAAAATTCTTCATGCTTCATGCCTTTGATATGATGATGGATCTTGAATTGCTGCAAAAAATGATGAAGAAATCTACCCTTGAATGCCTTAGAAATGCTCTTGATCAATACTCTATGATTCTATTGTGAAGTCTTAGGATGCTTGAATCTTGATTGCTTAGGTTGATATCATGAATGCTTAGGTGAAATAATGATTTAAAACCTTGTTTATATAGGCATTCCATCTAACTTACCATTTATTAGATCCCAAATGTCGACATTCATAAAATTTGAATTCAAAACCCTGATTTCCCACTAAAAACCCTAAAAAAGAGGCCAAATGGGACTCATACGCCCAAGGTGGCATATAGGTCCCATCTGGGTGGGACTTACATGCCCAAGGTGGCATATGGGTCCCACCAAGCCATTTTAGGTTGAGGAAATGTCAAGAAGTTAGAAAATGAAGTGTATTTATTAATTATGTTAGGATCTCGATTGAAATAAGCCTCAGGATGCATAAGAAAGGGTCTTAGGGGCCTATTAATGATGATGTGAAGGTCATAAATGCAAGAGGGCCCAAAACTTAATGTGAAGGTGCAAATAAATACACTTTACAACACTAAATTAAGGTAAAATTAGGTCTATTTCTAGCTTAAAAGGAACCCTAAACCTAATGTGAATGTGTAAAACACATTACAACACTAGATCAAGGAAACATTAGGTTCATTTTAATGTTAATAATTCCCATATAAAGTGTGAGAAAAGGCTAATTTTTTCTACACTACACCTATATCCAAGAAACTAAGAAAAATAACAAACATTATTAAAAAAAATTAAAAAAATCCACTACATTTTACATGGATGTTTTTTTAATAAAAAAGAAAACCAATTTTGATATATACGCCAAAAGAAATGTGTTATGTAGTAATATAGATCCAAATTTTTTGTAAGTACTAATTTAAAATTTAATAAGTAAAATATCAAATAAAAATATCAAAAATATTTATGTACTAAACATTGAAATTAATGATCTAACTACAAGAAAAAAATGGAAAGCTTTTATTTGTAGTAAAATTTTACAATATGAAAAGATACCACTTAATAAAAATAATATAAAATAAAATGATTGAAAACATAAAATAAAATAATTGATAGAAATAATTCTTTAAAAAAAAAAAATTTAAAAATTTGAATCTAATATAAATTACCACAACTAACTTAAAAAAAACGTTATTGTTATGATGATATTTTTGTGGAGCTCTACTAGGATTTTAGTTTTTCTTGTTTTATTTTTCTAAATTAAAGTTTAATAATTCCTTTTTAGCATGTCCCTTGGTACATTTGGTCTTCCTTGCCAGTTGTCCCTATGGACTCAAAACTTCATCATTTATGAGGAATACTCTCTCCAAGTCCTAGTTTGAGTTGAGTTCCCTAGTATTGTATTGCACTCTGGCCCTTCTTAGACCGTATAAAAACCTCCTTAGAGCATGAGGTTCATGTTCATAAAAAGCATTTATTTTTTACTCACCCTCATAAAAGGGTCTATATGTAGACTGACTTATCCAATGATCTAAAGGAGTCCATTGATGTCCATATATGAACTCAAAGTTTCCCCCAATGGGTCATGTATCTCAACCTACCAAATGCATGTTACCAATGCTAATCTTTAGAGCATAAATATAAGATTGACCCCTAGTTACTCATCATCCCAACCGTTCACACAAGCATTATTTTGGGGATCCTCTTGAAAAATGGGATGGGAAAACTAGTGCATGTAGCAAAAAAAATGCTCAAAATCCTAGCACTGAATATATTGGTCTATAATTTCTAATTGTTAGACCACACATTTCAAAGCCTATTAAGGTAAGTGAGGTTGTTGATTCTCAATCCAGAAAGGAGTCACCACAAGTAGTCACTAGACTTCATTTCAATATAACACCAGTTGTTGTTAAAATTGTATTTTCAAAGCTAGATATTTGACCACCCTCTCCTCCTACTCCTCACTATTCCTATAGTTTAATTCATGAGATAGAGGAGAGAATGTTTCTCCTAGAAAATAAGAAGGCATTTGTTGGGTTTCATTCTCCAAATTTATTAACACATGATATTTTTTGAATAATATTTATGGATCTCTTGATGATCTCAATTATGACAAAATAATCCTTGACTCCCATATTCCATGAATTTTATGAATTCATGAAATTTTAGGGATCTAACTGATCATAGAATTAAATACATCATGTGGTATTTTTGAAGAATTTGTCAGACTTGATTTATTTTATTTGCAAGTTAAACATTATAGGTTTTATAGATTTTGTAAGTCATTGTGTCATTTGGCTAAAAAGTCATATTTTATATAGCAATCATGAGCATAGTTGAGGATACTTACCACTTTCAATTTTATTTTGTGGAAATCACACATGGTGGCTCATGGATATGACTCCACTAATTGCGCTTTATGGGTCCTCATTAATATGAATAATGATGTCTTGTGGTTGCTAAATGTATGCCTCCAATGATGTTGAAATATGTCTTCTTTGGTGTTTTCTTGAAGAATCTTTTCCCATTAATTCTTAGATCATGTGTACATAGTGGTAGATAGATTCTAAAAAATGGCCAACATGGTAGCTTGTAAGAAAGGGGTCTTTGTAGAAGAAAATTAAAATATTGTCTTCATGAATGTTTGATTCCATTTTGGTTTGCCACATATTATCATCTTTGACCAAGATCTAGAAAGATCCTTGACAACTTATGGCCATCACTATGGACCACATTGGTGGACACCAAGTTAAAAAAGTCTACATCATTCCAATTACAGACATATGGGTAAAATAAGGTGGTGAATTGCATGATCATTCACATTCTATAAATTTATCATTCAAAGAATATTTGTGCATGGGATGGGAGTCTATCCTATGCACAACATAACTACAACTACACATTTATAGCTCCACAAAGTAGAGTTTGTTTAAATTTTGTCTTTGGTATTAATTATTTTCTCTAATTGATATAGCCCTACCTATGATGTTTGATAAGGCATCATTGCATGTTGAGGAGGTCGATAAAGCATCTAGGTTTTTTGAAAATATCTACGATATCCAATAGGAAGTTCAGTATAGACTTCAACACACTAACTAAAAGTACAAGGAAATGCATGATTTTCATCATGCACCTCATTAATTTTAGGTTGGAGACAAGGTTTGGATTCATCTCTAGAAAGAGTGACTTCAAGGACCACACAATAATATTTATCCCCTTCAATATGACCCATACACTATCCTCAAAAAAATAGGTGAGAATTCTTTTGATGTCAATCTACCCCTTTCCTAGGATTGTATCTATTTTTTAATTATAGTGTTGTTGTGTCCATATTTTCTGTCATTGTTGGATAATTTTGAAGTTGTTGAACACATTATTAGTACACAGTTGAATCCATAAACCATTTTTTACACTAGACAAAGATCAATTTACTAATGTTCTTATCAAAACACCAAAGAATCAATAGATCCCTCTCTACAATTTGGGATAGGTAGGACAATTTCCTCACTAGGTTGAGGGGTTCACTACATGATAGAAGGTTTCATTATTTTCTAAAATACTTTGGTGTAATTTTCCCCATTGCATTTTAGGAGGGATGAATGATTCTAAATAGATCCTAGAGAGTTTGGGTAGAATCTGCAAGGTTAAATTTAGAAAATATCAAAAATCTCGTTTTTATTGATATTTTCTACATCTTTGTAAATTACATTTTTTGAGGCCTTGAAGTATTTTTGGGTGATAAATTTTATAAAAAAAAGGCATATTAATTTTTTGGCATAAGCCTTCAAGAGATCTTTCCAACCCACCAAAGAAGTTTATTTTTTGTTCAACAAGATAGAAGTTAGGACCCCACAAAGTTGGGGTACCAAAAATAAGTATTTTTTATATATTTACTTTAATTTAATTTTGTAGCTAATATGTCTATGGTTTGTAGCATAATTCAACTTCCAATGATGAGTTAGGTGTAACGACTCTTTAGTTTCTAAGAGAAACCACAATTGAGAATTCTTACTATGTTTTTGGCTCATTTAGTTGTAATATGTTGATTGTTTTTAAATCAATGAGACAAAGTTGTTGGCATGTATCTCTTGCATTGATTTTTCCAACTTGTATGAACTCTCTATTCTAAATAAGAACTATTTCATAATTATCATACTATTTGTTGCATAATTTATAATACTACATGTCCCTCATTGCATATTATCTTCTAAATTCCTATATTAATTCATATCAATAAAGAATGCACTTATCCATTGAGATCAAGAACCACATACCTCTAATTCATTCAATAAAAAAACTACAAACATAATGAAATTTTATGAGATCACTTACCAAATAAGAGATACAAATCTATACTAGTTATAACACGATAAACTTTTCTTTCCTATAAATACAACTTTCTAGTGATAAGTAGATGCTAATAGATTTTTTAATATTCAATTGGCTTTATTAGGTTGGCATTGTTAGCCTTTAGGTGTTGTTACTTTGAAGCATTAAGGAATTGTTCCTAAACTTTAGAGTTGGTTAGAAAATTAGTAATTTTCTAATGGTATCTCAAATTGTTCTAGTTATGATCACCCAACTTCAAGTGGTTATGATTTATTAATGGTTGAAAAAATCTCTTGATAATAAAAAGGTAACTTGTGGTAGAATAGTTTTATAATCACTACGTTTGTATTAAGGAAGTTATTTTTTTGTCAAATTTACTTGAATATATAATACATTAAAATACAAACTCTTTCAATGTGTAGGATATGAAAATATATATAACTAATATAATCATTGTTGAAATGGGAAACAACTTCTCTTCATGATATACAAGTAGAAGAAGTAAAATCATAACCATGATCTCTCTTTGAACATAAAATAACTTGGGTGCCCTTGCAAACCCCCCAAAAAATACCCTTAAATGAATCAATACCTCTATCTCTTGCTCAAATGTGAGAACTCCTTCAAATATAATCACTTTGGAATGTTTTAGTTGTCCACAAGAAAAGCATTGAGAAAACTTATTTCTATAGCGTACAATAGAAAATAGATGAATAAATAATAACATTTTTGACAAACATAAATGAAGAAAAGATAGATAACACATACATTGAGGGTGGTCTTATTCATTTCTTTTCAAAAATCAAGTACACCACACATGCTATCAAATGGTGCCAAGCTTTTCTCAACATAAAGCTCACCACTTTCTTTCTCCATCAAAATTATCACAATTATTGAAAATGACAAATATTATCGAAGAGAAAATCTTCTTGTGATTTGATTTGAGTTTCCATATCACATCCTTATAAGCCACTTTTAAAATATATTTGTAGAAATCTTATTTGCCAGATTGTCCATATCTATTGAGATTTTATGGGAAAATTATTAGGTGTTTGAAAATAGTAAGAATATATGTGACAAATGAGGGTGATGTGAATGATAAATAATAATATAAGTGAAGATGCCATCAACAAATGTAACATGCTACACAATAATTTTGGAGGGCAACATTTGAAATAAATTTGGTTCATAGGTAGAGACTATTATAACATAATACAATGCAACATTTGTTGTAAAGATGAGAGACATTGCCCAAAGATGATGGAAAGAGGGAATAACACTAAAAGCACCATCTAGCGATTTGTTTATGATATTCCACCTCCTTATCCTCAACTACGTCTAAACTTTAGCAATGATAAATCATGACAAAAAAATTAGCATCTTTAAGTAGGTCCTCCATTTGCTTTCATTTATTATGTTTGCATGTTCATAAATCAATAGATGTCTCTTTGATACATGAATGATTGATTTCTTTGACTTATGTAGATATGAAATGCTAAAATAATAGTTTTTAATGTCATTTCAAACACATATAATATAATTAAAAATCAGAACAATTATATAAATTTTATAATTAAAAAATAAGATATACAAATACCTCAAAATAATATCAATAATAAAAATTAAAAAAATACATGAACATACAAGTATTGAAATTTTACATTTTAATACATTTGTATTGTCTTATATAAACTATGTCACAAAATAATGACAACATTATAGTAGACAATTGAAAGATATAAATTTGGTTTGTTTATTAATTTTATTAATTTGTGGCCAGACTCAAGTGCATATAATATTCGGTCCAAAGATATTAATTCTCAGTGAAAGCGATGCATAACGTATACACAAAATTTCAACTTTTCTTTCTTTAAAGTCATTTTGGTAGAGTTTGAAGATTTCTCTTAAAATTGATTTCTTGTCTTTAATGATAATGGCAATGACAACAAACATTCAAGGTTTGGGCTCCATTACTCCTATTTTTCTTTACCAAAGAACAGGGCAAAGGCATTTTAAGGTTATGTCTCTCACTCAAGCCTCTATTTAGTGTACGTGTATGGTGTTTGGTGGAGTGTTAGTAATCCTAGTTTCATATAATATATTTATTAATATATCAAAGGTTCACCAACAATCAATAAATGGCGAAGATTACGTTCTTATGTTTTTATTCTTTTGTTTTGGATCCGTTTCGATTAAAGTGTTGTAAATGTAATAATAAATTTATCACTAGTAGGTATGTTTGTGTGTAACCGTAGTTCATGACAATGATCTTATGTTTCAATCCTTTTCATCATTGATTCTTAGATCTACATTCTCGATCCTTATGCCTATTATTCATCACCCTAACTCAAGACGCTCTACTACTCAGTTTTGAAGCCCAAGTTAAGAGATTTATTAAAACATATCTTCATAACCACCACTGTCAACTCTACCTCCTTGATGAATGAATATAACAACTAATGCCAAGATTCTTGACAAATCTAAATTATAAAAATATTTCTAATTACAACCTATGTGTCCAAGGATGCATTTTAAGAGTTTTGAAGACAAGATTAATACATATGATTGGAAGGGAAATGAAATCTTAATATTAACAAAGACTCCCACTTGATATTTTACATTGAAAATACATCCATAGATAAAATGAATATAATTAAGAGGGAAATAATCAAGGAATGTGGCATAACTTCACCAAGATAACTTATTTGTTTGTGTTCACTGGCTTTAAAAATAAATTTGTAACATTGTCTAGAGTGTTAATCTTGCTAATGACTTACCATCCTCAATAATTTCTCACACAAAGTGATACTATACATAATAATGCTTAGTATGAGAATGATATATAGGGTTTTTGGCGAAACAAATAACACTAACTATGAAATTTGACCCTAATGATCTTGCAATCAAAACCAATACATGTACTAAGTATTTGTAACCGAACTATCTCCATAGATCCATGCATATAATCCATATACTATGCTTCTATGTAGGAAAAAGAAACCATGGGATGCCTTTTACTTATCCAACTTATTGTGCACCTCCAAATAGAGATAAAACATACCCACCAATAGACCTTTGACTATCCAAGTTACTTGCCCAAATTGTATTAATAAACCCTAGTATATTCAATGATTTTTTTACATCATTAATGCCATGATAACAAAAATAATAATCAAAATTTCTATGCAAATATCTAAATACACTCTTAATGAAAGTGATGTTCTCTACTAGGGTTACATATATACTTGCTTAAAACTCCCATTGTGTGGGAAATATTTGGTCTAGTGCAAACTATTACATATATTAAACTACTAACACTAGCATAAGACACATTAGAAAATTTATCAAAATCACTATAAGATTTAGGACACATGTCTAAAGTAATCTTAGTGCCAACTAGAAATGGCATACTCACTAGTTTATAGTTATGCATATCAAACCATCACAAAATGGTATCCACATACATGCTCAGACTCAACCAAAGCTTTATGTGTATGTGATCCCTACTAATCTCAATCCCAAGAATATACTTTGTAATCCCCAATTCTGATTTAGGGACTTTTGAAGGTCATTATTTTTTACTCGGGAGTCTGATTGATCTAAAATTTTATGTGGACAAGCATCTCAAAGAGTTGATTGTGATGCCAGTTGAACCTATTTAGCTGAAGCAATTCTCGACATTTTTTAGGCCATTTTTAGTCATCTAAGGCCTCAAACTGAGGTCTTAATGATTTTTTTGCACTTTTTTCAAGATTGTATTTTTATTTAGTTTCAAAATTTTAGTTTCTTTTATATTGAAGAGTTGATAATTAGTCTTACTTTTGTTTTCTTTTGAATAAATGACAAATTTCAATACCATGTGAATAAGCATGTGTACTTACTAAAAATAGTAAGTTTGTATTAGGGTAGATTTGGTAAGAATTTAGGTAGTTAAAGGTAGTTTTTTTTTAAGATAAAATGGAATAAGGAATGAAGGGAATTGAGGTTTTTATTTTTTTATTTTTTTCTTAATAATAATGATGAGTTTTATATGTTGTGAATCTTGGTTGCATCAAAATTAGTATTAAATGTGTCAAAAATTGAGTTTTGATCTCCTTGATCATTACCTTACTATTACCAATAAAAAACATCATTCACATGCAAGAAAATTACTAGTATCTAATAATCAATAACCTTGATATAAACATAATAATCTTCCTCACTCTTTAAAAACCCAATTTTAATACAATAAAATCAATTTTTTGGTACCACATCTTGGATAACTATTCTAAACCATGCTATGACCATTTTAACTTGTAAACCAACTATTCCATTCCTTTCACTATAAAACCAACAATATATCACATATAAATATCCTCCTTAAGATCCCCATGTAGTAAAGTAGTTTTAACATCCATTTTCTCAATCTCAAAATCATAAGCTACAATAATAGATAAAAAAATATGTAATAGAAGATAAATTAGAAAAAAGAGATAATTTCACCAAAATCAACTCTTTGGGAGTATGTCTTGGCCACTAATTTGGCCTTGTACTACTCTAAATGATCATATGCACTAAATTTATTTATGTGCATCCACTTTCAAGTAATAATATTGATTCCCTTGGGAAAAGTGACAAGATTTTAGGTATCAAAACTATCCAAGGCCACCATCTCCTTCTACATCACCTAAATCTAAGAATCACTATCTTCTAAAAAGAGATCCTCCCTAAAAGATCTAGGTTCATTATTAGTATTCAATAAAATAAATACACAAAAAAAATGTTGGGATATACTTGTCAAATAAGTTTCATTATCTTTTGGATGTTCTCATGGTAGGAGTAATGCAATTTATCTATTCTTCTATGTGCTCATCTTGCATATCATCATATAAAATCTAATCTAGACGTTATTCTTCTTCTCCACCCTCTAATCCATCTAACCATTCTTCCACACATACATCTTCTTGGTTTTCTAGTTTTGTTTCAAAGTGCACTATTTTTTTTCTTTTTCCTTTGATTGTTCTTCATTTGAATAAGATCTAAAATCCCTAAAAATCACATCTTAAAAAAATCATTTTTTGGATTAGAGGATTTCAAAGCTTATAACCTTTAACACTCTTATAGTAAGAAATGAAGCCATGTTTTTGAACTTTTAGATCTATTTTATATCACTTTTCCTAAGGCACAAAAACATAAGCCTCACAAAAAAATCCTTAAATGTGAAATTGAAAGGTTTTAATCTATGCACACTACATAAGGCATTTTTATCAATAAGAGATGACTAAGGAGATCAATTAAGAACATAACATGCATATTTACAACCTCTACACAAAATCATTGATTTAATTGCATGCCAATTAGTATACTGAAATATATCTTTTTGACATTGAGACTTGGTTCAACCTTTCTGTTACCCCTTTTGTTGGGGAGTATAAGGTGTAGTATTCTTTGAAATAATACTTGCATACTTACAAATTCATCAAATTACTTGGAAACATATTCCCTACCATTTTTATATCTAAACACCCTTATCTTATAATCTATTTTGTTCTTAACTAAGGATTTAAATTCTTTAAAATTAGTGAAAAAATTAGATGTAGAACACATAAAATAAATTTAGGCACATATTTAAAGACATCATTATTGAATGTAAAATAATGGTGAGATTTATCCATAAAACCATGGACCAAATATATCCCAATAAATTATTTCTAACAATCTCTTAGCTCTATTCCTTCTAATAAAAAATAAAGATCTATTTCTATTTTTAAAACACACAATACTCACATAAATCATTCAAAAAAAATTAAACTTATTTTTATTAATATATTTTCACTTATGTGACCCAAATTTTGGTGTCACAACTTACATGCATTTTTAGTTCTAGTTATGTTGGAAAATTTACAAAAAATGAAGATATTAAGCCTAATTAGAGTCCCAACCTGAGATCCTAGCAGTCACCAAAATCCTTCTTAGCAACCTACAAAAAAATTTGTTAAATGTTACATGCACTCAAGACTCATTTAACTTGGATACAAAAAGTAAATTTCTTGTAAGACCTAGGATACATAAAACTTGATCAAGGGTTTTAACCCCTAGATGAAGCACAATTATACCTCTCCTTTACCAACTATCTACTTAGTACTATTGTCTTCAATGAAAACCTCTCCTCCATCATAAGTTTGATATTTAGAAAACCTTTCCTTCGAAGGAGTCATATGGTAGGAGAAAATTGAATCAATAAGACAAGCATGATCACTTATAGTGTTATTAGAAATAAATAAAGCATCATTTTCATCATCATAAGAGGAATTTTCCATAGAGGAATTCAAACCCTTTTTCTTATTTTTCATTCATTCTTCACATGTCCATTTTGCCACAACGTCAACAATTTTACTTTTCAGTAGGGTATTGAACAACCTTTAGAATTAGATCTATCCACCTTCTTATCCCATTTAGGCCCTCATTTTAATTTAGATATTCCTTGTAGATGAATAATATTTTGAGCCTTCATTCGTAGATTTTCTTCTCATTTAATTTGAAAAGTGAGTAGTAACAAGATGTTATATATTCAGCTTTGCACCACTACCACTAATGACAATGATTATATTTTTCCTAAGTATCAAGTAAAGAGAAAAGTAATAATATGAATTTATTTTCCTCATCCAACTTAACATCTACAAAATTAAGTTGACTTAAAAATCAAATTAAATATTAAAATGGTTTCCAATAGAACTACCATCTTTCATTTTTAATGAATATGATTCTTTTAAGATATAAATTATTTGTAAGAAAATTGGTTAAATAGATATCACCTATCCTATTCCATAACTTGTGTGCAATAATCTCCTTAGAAACATTCAAAATGATAGAATCTACAAGATACAACTATATGTTTTCTTGTGCATTGTTATCTAATTTTAACCAATCTTCATTAGACACATCAAATGGCCTCTTTTCTTTTGAAATGGGAAACCATTGATCTCTTTCCTCAAGGAAATCTTCCATTTTTAACTTCCACATCTCATATCTAGTACCATTGAATTTCTCAATAGGCATATGAGAAGTAGAAGCCATAGTATATAATCCTTTCCTCAAGTCTATAAATCACACAATAAAAAAAAGATCCAATGTAGCTAAAAAGACCTTCAACATTCAATAGAAAAGTATCCCTTTTTATGTAAAACCATTAGCTTTGATACAAAATATTGAGAAACAAGGTAAAAATATTGTAAGAATAGATTTTATAAGTGTATTCAAATTTATTTATTTTTCTTAAACAAAGATTATTGTACGATTAAAATTATGTGATTGTAAAATTAAAAATAAGAGATAAATCAACAAATCATATCAACATAATATTTATGTTGAGAAACCCTTTTGATAAAATAAATCCACATGAGAAAAAGAATAAGTATGCATTAATCTTTAAAGGAGAGACATATCTACACACTAACATCATCTTCAATCTAATTATACTCTAGCAACACATGTGTACCTATAAAAAATCTCATAAAAATACTATCTCATGTCTCCAATTTATAGAGAAATTGTAGTGCCCCTTCATTCTCACCATGGATGTTTAGGTAGTTTGGCTTTGAAACTTGGAGATGAAGGTAAAATAATAGAGATATTTAAAGGTATGTACAAATGAGGTTTTACGCACATGTTATGATTAGTATATGGCTTTATTTGATTATGTGGACTAACCCTATGTTGTCAGTTTTGTTTGTGGTTAGTTGGTGTTGCTTGAGGTCTTGCTTTTTTACTTGGGTTAGGGTTTAGGTAATTGATTGACATTTGGTTTATCTAATTTAAAATTTGTTTGATAAATATTTTTGGTTATTTGATGCATTAAAATAAATTATTAAGTAAAAAGTACTTTGATAAATAAATATAAATATATTTATAAATAATCATAGTTTATAATAACAAAAAAATTGTATTGTAATATTAAAATAAAATAAAATTATAGTGGAATGTTATAATTAATAAATAGTAAAAATAATATGATAATAAATATTGCTCATACAAATATAGAATAGATTGTCTAAACATAGGACTACACATGATAGTTACAATCAACATGTAGTTACAACAATTATTAAAATTAATTATTTACTAAAAAAAAAAAAAAAAACTTTGCATGGAATCTTCAACTTTGTCTCCTGTAAATATTTTGGGTGGTTTTTAGTTTTGAAAAAAGAAAGGGAGAAGGAATTGGTTCGCAAAAAAAAAATCTTAGATTGTTGATTAAGCTGGAAATTGTGGTTTTAGGAATTTGGAATTTTGGATTCGAAGAAATTGGGTTTTCCAATGAAAGTTGGGCTCAACGTTGGATCTAGGTTGGATTTTAACCTTTCATTTACATTTTCTTGCCCGTGTGTGCGATTAGTTTGATGGATTTCTCCCTTTTCCTTTTGAAATTAAATGCTTATTTTTTATGAATTGTGAATCAAGGTTGTAGTTGATCTCATTCAATTGCCTTTGCGTGTCTCTTTATGTGTCTTTCGCTATGTTTATTATGTGCTTTTTTTTGGTGTGTGCATTTTATATTCCCTTTGAGCATAAAATATTGGATTTTTAATTTCTCATCTTTTCTATTTCTTGCCAATAAAATAGCCTGATTGTGTTGTCCATAACTTTGCTTTTACGAATTGGGTTAGTGAGAAATTTAAAGGGTTTCTTTGGCTTGTTGTCTTCTAAACTCTATCCAAAAATCTAAAAACCCAAATCTTAGTTTTTGAGATATGGTTGAATCACGGGGCTGCTATCAGGCTGGTCCTCCATGGCTGCAAATACCTTTGTTTCTCCCTATAACTAGCCAATGGAAGATTAGCATTTGAGATTAATATAACACCTTATTATAATGTTTAGATTGATATTTGGGGGTTTGGGAAAAGTACATTATTTTATTGTATAGATATCTTTGTGAACTTTTTGGAATCCTTCTGAACTTGCAGTAAAGAATGGGGAGTAGAACAAATTTAAGGAAATTCCATCAGAGTGTAGAAGGAAAGTTGAAATCAATGATTTTGTTTGTTTGTTTATCTGCAAACTTCGGAAAGAAAATAAGAGAAAAAGAAACAAAAGATTTATAGGAATTTCATTCGGTTATAGGTTAGTTCATTTAGGATATAAATTTTGTTTAGATTTATGAGGAGATTCAAAAGAATATTATTTCCATTTGATTATTTAGCTTGAATTTTCCTTATTTATTTATCTATTTATTTGTTTTCTTGCATTAGAACTAGTGTTTAGGAATTGGTAAAATAAGATTATATTTGTTGAGTCTTGATTTTGTTCAATAACCAAAAAAAAAAAAAACCTTAAAAGAAACAAAAAGAAGAAGAGACATTTAAAAGAAACATCAATTGTTTAAGTTAAGTTTTCAAATAATAAATTTAGTTCTAATTAAAAATTGATTTTTGGTTAGATCACTTAATAAATCAAAACAAAAAGGAAAGAAAAAAGTACATCTCTTCCAATTGTTTAATAAGAAAACTAATTTTATTTTTAAAAGAAATTTAGAAAGTTGAGAAATAAAAATGTTATTTAATAAAAGATTTTAACTAGGTAATTATTATTAAAATAAGTAATTAACTCTTATAGATTATGTTATATATTGATTATTTTTATAATTATATAATAGTTGATTAGTAAAATTGCTATGTAATTTAATTAACTAGAATATTGTTATTTGTGGTAGTTAATCTATCTATTAAATTATGTGGTTAAGTTAAAATGAATGATAAAAGAGTTAAAATAATGCCTTATTTAAGGGAATGTTTTCGTGGTTATAATGTTGTGATTAATTGTTGTATTAAACATGTGTCTTGACTATTGAATTATGTGTTTTTGTAATTGTTAAAAGAGGGTGTCATTTGTGTCAAGTTGTTAAAGGTTGGTTTCTAAAGGCCTAGGAGAGGGTATATTTGTATGTTTGGTCCTTATGACTATTTAACCCTAGAAGTGGTTGGTTAAGTAGTGGGTCATGTGTATTGTATAAAATGTAAATCCTAAGGGTGTTTCCCTCCTCTCTATGTATGGATTCATGAGATTTTGTAATGATATTGTATTGAAAGGTATGCATATGTGTATTGAATGAAATTCAAACCCTAAGTGTTGTACTACCTATTCATGATGGTTGAATTGTGGATATGGGTTGGGACATGGGTTCATGTTGTCCTGACTGGTATTCATGTGGTTATTATAAATGTGCAAGATGGTCAATTCCTTCCTTTGACCATCTTGCACACTTTTTACAATCACATGAATATTGTAATTATTGTAATGATGATTTCATCTTGTAAAGAGTATTGTAAATAAGTGCATCTTTCATA
Organism: Sequoia sempervirens; assembly: GCA_007258455.2. Lineage (NCBI taxonomy): Eukaryota > Viridiplantae > Streptophyta > Pinopsida > Cupressales > Cupressaceae > Sequoia > Sequoia sempervirens. The sequence continues at coordinate 584,906,054 of VDFB02058242.1, forward strand.
TGATAGTTAGTTAGTAATGATCTTTAATGTTGATTATTTGTTGGCATGTTATGGAGGTAAGTAATGTAGAATTATTTAATGTGGTGCTTAAAAATGAACCTTGAATGTTAGATCAATCATGCAACCTTTGTTCCTTGTAATCTTGATTTGTGAGTAGCGTAGTTGACGAACCTTAGAGTACCTAGGTTTAAATTATTATGTTATGTTATGTTATGCATTCTATTGTTATTTCCTTTCAAAAAAAATGTTCCATAAATATGTCATAGTTAGTGTTGTCCTCTGGGGTTCCTTGGTGGGGGCATTACAAAAATGGGAGAGGAATACCATAAATAGTTCCCTAAAATAATATACCATCAAACCTTGATAAAATACAAAAAATATCACATCCTAAAATGAAGAAGCACTTCCAATAGTAATAAATGTAACTTCCAATGACCCATGAATTATAGAAATAACCTTGATACTAGTAATATATGACGTATATTATTTATAACTCGTCCATAATGGACCATATTCCAAGGTAGGTGTTCAAAATGATCACCCAACTCATATGGGATGCACCAAAACTCAAGATGCTCCACAACTCTATTCTAATACCCAAGTTAAGAGATTTTCTAGAAATATATCCATACCTATCACTACCAACTCTACCTCCTTAGTGAATGTATATGATAACTAATTCCAAGATTCTTAAAGAATCTAAATTATAAATTATTTTTCAGTTGCTTTCTATGTGTCCAAGGACACATTCCAAGATTTTTGGCTACACATGAATAATATATAGGATCGTAAGGTAAATGACACCTAAATCCTAACATTATAGATCCCAAAACTCGAGGATTATGTTAGGCTGTTAAATGGATTAATAGATATTTTAAAGGTGATGAACCCTGGAAAGTCTTATTGTGACATAGAAGTGTTACACTTAGATTTAAAATAAAAGAGTAGAATATAAATAATGTGGTTATTGACTCAACTAGACATCTTATTCTCTCACATTTATCGAAAATCAGATGTTAAATATTTTTTTTCTAGTTCTTATGTTCACCAAGAAACTATAATTTAAGGCTTTGCTCTAACATATTTTTCTAGATTGTATCTCAACCTTTCCAATTACATGTAGTTCCAAATATCAATAGAGAGATTTCTTACTAATTGGAGAAAATCAAATTGCATATCAATCAACTCCAAGTCAATCAACAAATTGAATAGACAACATTGTTGTCTTTGTAAACATAAGGTTGCTTCTATTGATGTAATCTAAAATTAATTCATCTATTATGTTTAACTTGCACATAACCTTTATAATTACTTTTCTATTGATGTAATCTTCTATATATAATTTTATTCTTATTATATTCAATTATTACTTAAGAAAAAACACATTTTAAAACATAATTACTATAGAACTATATAATATATATTATCTAACAAATAAGCCGACCTCAAACTTAACCCATATCCTCATATGCTTCCAAAATATATTATTATATTATTAAGTTTTTTATAATGCCATGTTTTGAAGTATCATCCTAAACAAATCCTTCTCAAAATTTTATTTCAATCTTTATTGTCATATCTATTTTAAATAAAGAAATAAATATTTAATATGATTATTCAATTAGATGAGCACGAATTGATTAGACCATTACTATCATCTTATCATCCTCATTTATTATATGGATACAATATTTTGTCTTTTAGGAAGTTTGCTCCTATTTGGTAAGTGGCAATTATATTAAAATTGCTTTGCTAACTACCGACATCTTTAGCTAACCCTATCAAATCACAAGTTAAATTTTGGGTTTTGGAGGATTTTTTACTCCAATGTTTGATGGTATTAAAAAACTATTAAATTTGGAAATTTGGAGGGATTTGCACTCCAAATTTGATGGTAAGAAAAAGTGGTGATACCTATTATATTATAATCAGTGATTAGAAGTGAGTTGTAAAGCATGGATATGAAATAGGTAAAAAATCATCTTAATATGTAATTGCATTATGAGTATATGATTAATAATTTTAAAAGATTTGTTTAATAGTTTGAACACTTCAAAATAATTTAAATTTTTTATTTGGTTGATGTAGATTTAGAATAAATGTGTAGATCAAGTATGGGAATAAAATCATGTTTACATAAATTTAGGTTGAATAAAATAAAATAAATAATAATGATATCTAATTAAAAGTTAAGTTCATGAATTGAAATGATATTTTTGTAAATTAAATGTAATGGATAGGATATTTAGCTTTAAGAATAATGATGTAACATACAATTTAATCATTCAAGTATATAAATGAATGGTTCCATTATATTGAATATATTGGGTTCTAGGTTCAAATGGATTGGGGGCTTGCGGGGATGTTGCAAGTTTGTGGCTATTAGCAAGTTGTGGATTGCATGTTATGCTCCTTTATTTCATGTGTATGGAGGGGTTGAAAAGGTATATGGTGGTTATTATGCAATAGGGGCAGGTCTTTTTTTCGATTTTGAGGTAGGGGTTGCATTGTTTGGGTTTTTCTTTGGTGGGTTTTGTTGTTTGTTGTTTGTAGGTGGTGTTGAGGTTTTGAGGAGGTTCAAGGAGGCATTTCTTTGTCTTGTTTTTGTGGACTATGGATTTAGGTGAAGCAATTGGTTTTAATCAAAGTATGGACTTCCAGGCTTCTTTGTGTGTGGACAACCCGTCTTCATCAAAGCTTGTTGTAGCTAGTAATTTCTTGAATAAGGCTTCTAGGGTGGAGGGGATGGCTCCATCTGGGGGTCCTTGTATCTTGAAAACTAATGGATGTTTGGAGAGGAGACAAGATAGGCCACTCTTGGTGATTCAACCCGACTAAATTTTAGAACAAGTTGAGTATTTTTTTAAGCATGGTTTAATATATAAATTCATGGGGATGTGAGTTTCTCTTCTATTTTTGGATTCTTGGGCTAGATAGAAATGGAACCCTAAAGGAAAAATGGAGGTGATGTTGATGGCCAATAACTTTTTTATGATGGTTTTAATTATATTGTTGATTGCAACAAAGTTTTTGAGGGTGGGGCTTATTTTCATAACCAAATTGGTTTATTTATCAAGCCATGGCATGTTGTTTTTAATCCTTCGAAGGAACCCTTGAATTGAGTTCTTATTTGGGTGTGTCTCCCTTGGTTCCTGTTCAAATTTTGGAGGAACGATATTCTGCATATGGTTTCTTTGTTGTTGGGAAAGCTGGTGGGTCCTTCTCAATAGACACTAGATAAAAGGTAATTACTTTTACATGCATTTGTGTTGAAATTGATTTGAGTAACCCTCTTCTAGATTCTTTTGGAAATTTGTGTGGGTTTGTCTTCATGGGTGTAGTGGATTGACTTTGTGGCTCTTCCCTTTTGATGTCGATTATGTCATGAGTATGGTCATTTGTAGATAATATGTCCTAGGATTCACTCTTTAGAGCCCCATCCTAATCATCCCCCATGTAATCCTTCTAAGGAGGATATAGGCAAGGCTCCTATTTCAGGTGAAGTGGCAGATAAGGAAGGATTTATTCCTGTCAAGTCTTGTAACAAGAACCAAGGTTAGAAAAGAACCTTGAAGAGGAGATAGGAGGAAGTTTTCAATCTCTTGATGTGTTGGATGACCCTATCCAACAAGCGGTGAACCCCGATATGATGTTTCTAGAATCGAGTGTCTTGGAGGTAGATCAGGAGGGTACTAATTATGTTATTTTCAAAATATTTAGGAGGGTAGTATGACACTTGTTCAAATGGATACAAATCTAAACCTCATGGTTTATGTAGATCATGTGGCCTTTGTAGCTATGGAAAGGCTTGAGGATTAAATCTTGGTCAAGAGAACATACCTCCTCTAGAGAAGATGGTGTCAAATTCAAAGAAAGGAAATAAGGCTTCTCTTTCCTTAGGGCTTCTACAAAAAATACCAAAGAAAGAGTTTCTTGAGAAACCCTCCAAGGCTAGAAGAAAGAAGGATTTGGATAAAATTAAGATGATGGGTGAGACATTGGTCGAATCAGGATCTATCAAAACTCTTGACTCCCACATTGCCAACTCATTATTATATTTTATTCAATTAATATTCATAATGATTCATGATTTTTCTATCAGTATTCTATATATATTAATTTCATTATTTTTTCTCTTTCTATGATAGGTGTTTGACTATAGGGGATCCTTGGGAGCTATAGGATTGAAAAATCAACTCCAACATGGTATTAGAGCTTCAAATTTATCCTATAATAATTAAATAATCCATCTTGAAGAAAAAAATACCTCACCATTACATCCAAAAACCTTAAGATCGCCTATCTAAATAGTAGATCAAAGTTTAAAAAATTTGGGGTAAATTTTTTAGTTCTTGGAATATGTACCTATAAAAATTTGTATGGATTTATATGGTTGTACACTATTGTACACCATACTATCCTCTTTGTATTCCTACATCAACATTTTTGGTTTCTACATAATTTTGTGATGTGATGGCATCAAAGTTTGACACCCAGATGATTTTTCTAGCAATTTTCTTAAATACAGTGATAGATTTTTATTTTTTAGTATTTTTTTTCTAGTTAAATTGCCGCTAAGGGGAAACACCCTATATTGCTTCAAGAAAAGGAGTTTACATGAGTTTCTAATAACCAAAAAAGACTTCCTTGATTTCCTTCCCTATCGAAATGGCCATTCATACATCCCTTTCCTACCCAATATGTGTATGCATTTACAATTTTCAATACAAAATGGCCTGGTTGTGACACAAGCTTTGCTTACTATCCCGAGACTAACTGCAACTTACTAGACCCTAATACTTGCTATCATTGTAATAAAACTATGAAAAGATTGAACCTATACTAGACCCAATAGACTTCTTCAATCCTCATCATTGTCTGACTCTATGTGCTTCATGTAGGCAATGTAGTTCGCTACCATTGGGAAATCTGCTCTACAATTCTGGTGAGTCGGGCCTTTTGTCTTCTCCTCAGGCTCTCTGGGGTTGTCTGGTGCCACTCCTCTCTGGAGCTGAAGTCCCAATCATCATCATCCCCTGCAACAATTTCTTCTGAGAGCCCTTTGTCCTCCACGTACCTCATTGCCCAACCTCACAGAAGGTTGGTCACCAACTTGGTTGCTCTAAGGGGGAAAGTAATGCTCCGTTCATGCTCATCCCACAAATTTTCAAACCATTTTGGATCAATGGTTCGGATCAGGGGAAATTTCATGACCTCCCTACCATGCATTCACATCATGTAGTAATTCTACAGCATTGGGATTTTCTTGTTCCCATCTACATTGTCCAGGGCTACATCGATGTTGCCCAGCCACGCATGGATGAAGACCATTTGTGTTAGCTTCTTCCCTACTTCCTTTGAAACACCCATGTGTAGGAGGACATCCAGGAACATGGTTGGGATCTCCGAATTTTACCTAAATGAGTGATACAATCTCAAGAATTCTGATCCTACAACCTTTTTGGTTGCCCAGAGAACCAACAGATGAGAGGAGACCAACAACCCTTGCAACCTCTTGTATGTCACTTCGACTTGGAAGGATTGTTGTTGTTTTTCCATATCTAGGGCTAGCAAAGTCTCCATTATGCTACCACAACCCAACTACACTTCTCTAAAAATTGCTAAAGCCCTCTAATTCTGAAAAGCCACTATTGTGAATGAACAGATTTACACCAGCTAAGGTTTTTTAACAATGAAGGCCTTACTTGCTCATAATTATCTTTTCTATGTTCGTTCCCTTTGGAGAGTTTTTTCTTGCCACCACCTTGGTAGTGGTACTTAGAAAAATTAATGCATGTTAATATGAGATCCGTCCAACCTTTTCTTTTCCTCGAAACTTGTTTGATTTGCTTGTTCCTTTACCTTCTATTGATGACCCATGTCTTTCCAAATAAAACTTTGGATTTTTTCCTTGATACCATGTCATATTCTTTCACCACAAATTGAAGTGTCGATGTTAGAAATTTCCTCTGGTGTCGACTCTCAATTTTTCCTACATGGAATTCTCTTATGCCTTTTTTGCTAGCTCATCTGCCTTGTCATTTCCTTCTCGGTAGATATGGCTAATTTTGAAGGCCTCAAACCTGTTCGCTAGTTGCTTGATACTCTGCAACAAATGATTGAGTTTCTATTTTAGAGTGGTGCCTCTCCTTATGGCATTGATCGTGATCATTGAGTCTTCTTCTAGATGAATTTTTTTAACTCCCAGATTGAGCCCCAACTGTAGACCTATGGTTGCTACTTTGAACTCAGCTTCATTATTCAAGAAAATGCCTAGAGGTGTGGAACTCTCTGCTATGATCTTTCCCTGAGCATCCCTTGCAATGAAACTAGCACTACCTGGGCCTAGATTGCTACAAGCTGCCACATCAAAATTTATCTTAGTCCATCCTGGTTTCGACGCCTTCCATGCTACTTCTGCTCTCTTTTCCTTAGTTGACTGAGTTTATCCATTCCCACTCAACAGTGGAGGTTTAAGGCCAATAATTTTTTTGGTTAGGCAATCATCCTAGTTTATGAAGGTTTTATGCTTGCCTCCTTTGCTTCAAGCATCCTCATTTACCAACTCTATAATGGCTCTTTCAATTTTATCCCAAAGTTTTTCTTTATTCATCTCTTTCCTTTGAAAGATTCTCCTACTTCGCTCCTTCCATAGCTCCCATATCACAATGGATGGAGTTATCTGCCATATACCCCCAAACAAAAAATTATTTCCCTTTTGGTGCCACATTCTTAACCAGGATGCAAGATCTGTTGGCATGGGGCATTGCAAGTTTAGCTTGTTTCTCATCATGTTCCAACAATCATTTGCATAGGGACATGTCAAGAGAAGATGGTTTGCTAATTCCTCATTCTCTTTGCATAAAGAACATCTTCCTGGGCCTTGTACTCCAAAGGTGGCTAACCTATCCTCTGTGAGAATTCTTCTCTGAATCGCCATCCAAGCAAAAACTCTAGCCTTGGGGAGGCATTTCCTACCCCAAAACAATTTGCATGGCTAGTCTTGTTGAGCCATTACCATCTCGTTAATATTGTATCCAAGCTTCACCTTGTATGTGACTGTTGAAGACCAACACCATCGAATCATGTCCTGGTCATTGGATGGGACAAAATTCCTATCTTTGAGGATCTTTTCCAATGCATATTTTTGTGCTTGAGGAGCATTGAGAGTTTGGAGATCATTCTAGCTCTAGTTGTAGGTTTCTTGATTGCCATTCCTCCTACCATAGTTGGCCACCTTATCCCCCCAGAGCCTTGTTGTTTCCTCTTTGATTTCATTCAAGCCTGGGGTACTGTTGATGGGTGGTTTTTCACACCGAGAATCATTCCAGAAGGATGCATTATTTCCATTTCTGACTTCCCAAGTTAAATGTTTTGCTATTATATCCCTACATTCCAGTATAAAATTCTAGATTGTTGATCCTCTCGGGGGGTTAATTGTAGTGAGAATTCTAGTCAGATCATCTAATTCTAGATACTTCCTCCTTATGACTCTAACCCATTTTTTCTCACCTTTTATGTGAATGTCCCATACCAAGTTGACCCCCATGGCCTGATTCATTATGGACAGTTGTTTGATCCCTACTCCACCAGCATCCTTGGGTTTGCACACCTTATCCCAGGCCAATAGAGGAGGTTTATTTTGATCCCTTGTTCCACTCCAAAAGAACTTCCTAAAATTTTGGGTGAGGGCCTCTTCCACTGCTTTGGGTAATTTTAAGCATGACATTGAGTACACCGAAATGGCTGACAAAATTGATTTGACTATTAGTAATCTTCCTATTGAGGACATCCACTTGCCTTTCCAAGTTCCTAGCTTGTTCTTGTAGCTATTAACTAGATTCTCCCAATAACACTTTTTGTTGATACCTACAAATAGGGGCATCCCCAAGAAGCACCCTAGCAGTGTTGCTACTCTCAAATTCAGGATCTTGGCTAAATCTTTTTGTAGGCTTGGTTGAGTGTTCAGAAAAAATTCCTCTGATTTTTCTCAGTTGATGCTCTGCTCTGAAGCCCTGCAGTAGTCATCTAAAAATATTTTGATCACTCTTGCTTCCCTCCTACTGGCCTCTCCCATTAACACTATGTCATCTACAAATTGGAGATGTGTTGAGGGTTCCAAACCACTGGCCACATGAACACCTTTCCACTTTCCTTCCCTTCTCAATCTTTGAATCCCTCTACCAAGCACCTCTACCATGATTATGAACAAGAATGGGGATAGGAGATCACCTTGTCTTAGCCCCTTGTGGAGGGGAAGAAGCCATGAGCATAACCATTCACTAGTACTAAGAGTTTAGCTATGGAGATGCAACTTTTAATCCACTTGACCCAATTCTCCCCAAATCCAAATTTCCTTAGTGCCTCCAAGAGAAATTGTCTATCTACCATGTCATATGCTTTGAGGATATCTAGTTTTAGAATCATGCAGGACTCTTTATTTATTTTGGCTGAATGTATAGTTTCATTAGTAGTGATTATTCCTTCCACTATTGACCGCCCTAGAGCAAAGTGAATCTGTTCTTCTGATATCACCTTGTTCAATACTTCCTTGAGTCTATTTGCTATTATTTTGGTGACCACCTTGTACACTGTGTTACATAGTGCGATTGGTCTAAAATCACTCATTGTCTATGGATATTTTTTCTTGGGAATTAAAGCCAAAAAAGTGTGATTCACTGCCCCCCACCATTGTCATTCTTCTTCTTGACTTTTCTATTGTCACCCCTAGATCTTTCCCAATTGTGTCCTAGAATCTTTGGAAGAAGTCATCTAGGAATCTTTCAGGGCTTGGGGCCTTGTCTGGGTTCATCTAGTAGATTGCTTTCCTGACCTCTTCCAAGGAGATATTTTGGTATAGGTGCATATTATGATCCTCTTTTATGATTGTGGGGATTTCACTCAATAGATTATCCCTTGCTGCCTTGTTTTCCTGGCTTTCCTTGTTTAGAATTTCTTCAAAGAATCTGACTGCCTCTTTGTTAACCTCCTCAATAGATTGTACTATTTCTCCATTGGCCTTCTTGATCTCTACAATCCTATTCTTGTTTCTATAGGAGATTATTGATTTATAGAAGAACTTGGTCTTTCTGTCACCCTCTTTCAACCATGTTTCCCTTGACTTATGTTGCCAATAGCACTCTTCCCTCTTCAAGATTTCTGCCAACTCTTCTTTCAAACATTTCTCATTCTCAAAATCCTTTGCATCCATCCCTTTATTATGTGTTCATTCAAGACTTTGATTTATTGCTCTAGTATTTCCTTCTCTAGGAATATGTTCTTAAAATGTGTCTTGTTCCATTCCTTGAGCTTATTCTTAATGTATCCCAATTTTTTGCTTATCTTGAAAAGCTCTGATTTAATTCCAAACCTGATCTCATTCCACCACTTCTCTATTAGCTCTGGTAGGTGATCATCTCTTAGCCACATGTTTTCAAATTTGAAAGGGCTTCCTTTGGGGGGATCATCCTGCCCAAATGTTAGTGAGATAGGGAAATGATCTAACCCTGTGAAAGGTAGTATGTGTGCTTCTTGTGAGGTTGCTAGTTCTCCCCAATCACCCTAGAGCGGGAATCTATCTAATCTTTCAACTATGTTGGTGAATTCCTTTCTCTAATTAGACCATGTAAATGTTCCATTTTTGGTCTACACATCCTTTAGGAGATTTTTGTCTATGAACTCCTAAAAATCTCTTTGTATGGAAGTTGTTCTTCCTAAGCCTCCTTGCTTCTCTTCATTGTTCAGAGTTGCATTAAAGTCTCCAGCTACTATTCCTATCTCATCTCTCCTATTTTCCAACTCACTTGATATTTTGTCCCACACTTATTTTTTTGCCCTTGTAGCTATTGGCCCATATACATTGATACTAAAGGAGTCATGCCTTCTTAGATCCTTAAACTTGATCACCTACCAATTGCCCTCTTCTTTTTCTACTTACCCATCTACTGTTAGAGGGTTCCACAAGACTCTCAGTCCACCATATGCTCCTATGGCCTCCTTCAATTGAATTTTCCATTGCCTCCAATTGCACAATCTCCTTTGACCTTCTTCCTTACTCCATGATTTTGATTCCTATATGAAAACTATGTTTGCTTTTGATTGGTCAATTTGGTGCTTGACCATGCACCATTTGTCAAGGGCATTGATGCCCTTGACATTCCATGTTATGATCCTTATTCTGCCCTGGGAAGGAGGCTATCCTTCCCAACAACCATTTTTTTCTAACCAGAGGCATTGCCTGTAATCATTAGCTTGGTTTTGTTTGTCTTCCTACCCCTTTTGGATTTTTTATTTATGTTAGGTGCATTTATCTTTGATTTTGATCACTCAATCTACCTTATCTCAAGCAATTCACCTTCCTTTTCCTCGTCCCAGGGTTCATCTTCCCCCTTTGAGAATTGATCACTCTCCTCTTCTTTAGACAAGTCATCATCTTCCACCTGGAGAGCATCTAAATTGTTTTCTTTGGAGGTCTGCTCATTCTTTCCAACCTCCTCTCCTCTTGCCTAGGATTCCAATTTTTCCCTATCTACCTCCTTTGTTAGTTTCCAAAGTTGGGTTTTGATATCCTTTTGGAGTTCTTGTGCATCTTCCATAAGGGAATTGAGCACTTCCTCCACTCAAAATATTTCCAACCCCTAATTTTCCTTTATTGAAGGGGGGTCATTGTTGCATTCCTTAGAGGTTTCTCCAAAAAAAAATTCTCTAACTTGGTTCTAACATTGTCAGATGTCTCTTTTGAGGTTTTGGTTGCTATTCCCTATGATATTACATCTCTTGTTTCTTCCCTCTCTGCATTTTTTGTATAAGCCTCCATTCTCCTTAATGAAGCACCTTCCAGGGAAGAATCTCTAAAGAGGCATTTTATGGGTTGTCCTCATTCCCATATTTCTAACTCTTGTTGCTAGCTTCCATACTTTGTCAAAATTTCTATTTTTTTATATAATCCAACCCCCTCATCTATTTCTACTAGTATGTAGGCTTCAGCCCCATCGATTCCATTTATAAAATCCTCATCCTCCCCTAACCAAAACCCTAGGGCATCACCTAATCTCACCATAGCCTCCACATTCCAAAATTCTAAGGGAAGATCAACCAACTTGATCCAGGTGGGGATTTTGTTTATTTTGTAGTTCCAAGGATCAAAGCTTGATCTCCAATTTAGGCAATTAAAACTATGACCATTCATAAATAGAGGTTTCCCTTCTACAATTTCCAACTTTAATTTTTGATCAATACATTCTATGAGAAAAAAGATTTTGGCAGCTGGTAGATGCTTACCCGATCTTTGAACTTGTTTTTCCACCATGCTTTGATTTCCTCTCTAGGGCAGCTTGGGCCAGTCCACTTGGAAAATAGAGCTCTCTCCATTAGTTTGATCACTCTTCGTTTGATAAATTTTTAGGGCATTGGTACAATTTGCTTCTCCACGGTCGCAACCAATCACCTCCACTTGCCTTGTTTTGAAAGTTTTTTCTGTTTGTTTTCCTTTTGAGTAGGTCTCCATATCTTTGATTCATTCTTCTTCCAAATTCATATTCTTCTCCCACTTGTTGTCTCAACTTTCCTTCATTCCCAGGCTTAGGGTTTCCTGAGCTCCTCACTCTCCAAACTTTGTTGGTGTGCTTTTGGATGCCACTACCTTTGTTGAGCCAATTGGGATCTGATGGTTTCCCATGAAGATCATTTTCTTGAAACCACCCATGCCTTTGCTCACGCGTGATCCATCCTTTCCTATTCCTTTGGTGTGCTATTGTCTCCAGATTTTTGTTAGGAGCCCACTTCTCGTTATCTTTGATCTAACTTCTGCTTTGGTTGCAAACACCGTTCTCCTAGCTCCTGTCTTGGTAGTAGAGCAGGTGGCATTTGTCCACCCAAGCTCCATTCTCGACTACCCACTGCAGGGTGTGATATGCCTTTTGCTGGAGGACAATTCCTTACATCTTCTTCCTTAGTTCTCCCTCCCCCACCAAGTCGCCCATCAAGTCGCCCATCAACTCTATATTTTTTAGTATATTTTTATTTTGGAGGCAACATTTTATTTTTCAATGGCATATTATCTAGTAAAAGGGAGTTGGCATTTTACCAACAATTATCTCCCTATAGTCTCCAACATTACCACTAGTGGTTAATTATCAATTGATAGTCACCATAATAGAATCTATCTTAACCCTATTAGAAACCCCCTTCTATTATTTATAAAATTGGTTTCTAGAAGTTTCAATAGTTTGCAACCTATATTTGGTAGTTTTCTAAAATTATGGCAATTTTCTCGACTAGTACGTAGTTTTAGCTATTAAATAGTGGTTTTCAATAAACCCTAGGAATATGCCAATAAAACATAGAACATGATAGTTAGTTGTTAGGACACCAAATCTGCACCCTGTTTGCTAAGCTTTTCTAATTGCACTCAACAGATTTGGACTAACATTGGACTGCTTTCAAGTTGTGGGTAACCTATTTTAAAGCAGACCTACAGTGATAAGGGTTGGCTTCCCCTTTTGATGCCACCTAACTACTTGATCTTCTGAGACAAGGGTAAGGGTTTGCATAAACTAAAATTGATATTGAAAATAAACTAGGGTGATACACCAAAACAACCTATACCTGCTAATAGCCTTGCACACTCAAATTAATATTTCAAAGCTAACTCACACAATTCCTTATCCAATGTAGTTCACATGAATAATTTATAACAGTGTTCTTAAAAGGAAAAGAAAAATTTCACAATCAATAACACTACTAAACAACACAGTTTATAACCTGTAAACATACATTTTCTGTCAAATGGATGCATTAAACATGGGACAAGTTGTAAGGAAAATGACTTTTCACAAAATAGATTGATCAACCATTAATTACACACCACAAAACATGAAGAGAAAAGGTAACAATGCTCCAATCTATTAAATCAAAGTGCTTACTATATATTAGGTATGTCTGAGTTACAATGCAGCTTCATGAAAAATAACTCCAAGAGAGTAGCTATCCTCCTACTGAAAAAGAAAGAATTCCTAAAATGTTCAAAAATGAACATACTTAACCGACACCCACCAAAACCTCCAACACATCTGCTTCTAGAAGATTATCCTCGGATAAAACAAAAATGGCCCCAAAAGAACCTTTTAGAAGTCTCTAAAATGCCCTCTACATGGAGAAAAAACAAACTAAGCCAATAGCCATCCAAAAAGTGTGACCAAAATATCTCCAACTGGCCTCATTCCCACTAAAAATAGTCCAAACAGCATCACACACTTCTCACAGCTCTGCAAATCATCATTGGTCCTATTTCAACATTTGACCACATTCCCCATCATGCAATATGTGTGTTTCTGAAAACACATGGCTTTTCAAGCATTGAATATAGTGATTTTGTTAAGTGATTTATAAAACATCAATTAACAAATCACTTTACAATTAGGGTCAAATCAAAAGGGGCACACCATTTTTCTGTGTTACATTAGCATTAAAAGGCACAATAAGAGTGATTTTAAAATCACTTACATGATATTTTCAGACATGGAATAAAAAATAACATCAAATGCTATGGCAAAAGCTTTCAAAAGCTTCAAAGGTACTTTGACTATCAACTTACCACCCATATTCTGCATTCTTCCCACACATGTCATAATCACATGGTTTGCAAAGGCACATAGTATCAATATTACTTGGCTAATAAGGTCGACCTCCAAGACTCTTGGAAATATTCCAAGTCACATGATGTGGGCAAGACAAGGCATCACTTAAGGGTCTCATGGCAACACATTGTCAATACACACTTGAGCATAAGTCAAATAAGGGAAGAAATCCCTAAGGCATAAAATGCCTAAGTGATAACACATGACATAGTGAAGACTTAGCAAAGCTTTTTAAATGGGAAAGTTAATAAGGCATGAAATGCCTAAGGGGAAATACAAGTTTCGGCCCCATCATATTTCATGTGTTGATTTTTTAAGAAAGGATGAAAAACATCCCATCAAAATGCAAAGAAGAGGGTCAAACCCTAACATAATACCCAAAATAATGAAAAAACATCATCATTTGGTCTTCGAAGAATCTAGAGGATGTCACTTTGCCGCCATGAGGGTTTCGAGAACATGGGAAAAATGATGTCTTCTTACGGGTTATCAGTCATTTTTTTACATTTCTCTTCATGAAAACATCACTGGATCTTAGGTAAACATTTTTGCTTGACATAAGCTCACATCTTTTGACTTAGAGACCACTTCTTGACTTACAGGCCGCGGCCATGAACAAACTTTGATGGAATTTCTCTATTGCCTCTTTCTTTGTGGTTATTCTCCTTGCTTACAACCGCCATGGGAAGTTAATGAAGCTTAACATGAAGCTTTAAATGGCACAACTTTTCACATCTTGGTGTTTGAGCTTAGGTAAGCTCCCAACCGGCCTTGCATATTGTCTTTTCCTCCAGACAGTGAGCAAGAAGAGCTCGAATAGAAGCTTTTAAATGTCTCATTTTGCTTTACATCATTGTGGAATTGTTTAGAAAATCTTCATTATCTGCAAATTTGAATAGACTTAGTATTTTTTCTGTTGTTTTCCTAACTTACAAAAGGCTCACTAGCTGCAACCATGAATAGAAAAATGTGTCCTTCATGTTCATTTCTAAAAGCCCTCCTATTATCTTTTGACTTTCCTTCCTCCTTTTCATAAATCTTGACAAAAGTAATAACTCAGATGGGTTTTTGGAAAATAGGAACAAAAAAATCCAAGATGTGGCTTGGCCCTCATTACGTGAACTGGGTCTTCTTGCATTTTTGGTTTTCTGTCTTTTTCTTGCATTTTGAGAAAAACCCCTACCTGGGTTTCCTGTAGCACTCATTTGTTGAACTCCTTATTTATTTGTAAAGAACCCAAATGGGTCACTGGATTTTTGTACAGAGCTTAGATTTGTTGTGAAATATAGATGATTTTTGCAAGTTCATTTCACCTTTCTATTGTTTAAACACTTGGGTACATGGTATCTTTATTTTGTTGGCCCATGAAAAGATGCACTATCCTGAAGTTTCATCTTCACTTAATTTGCAGATACACTATCATCTGAATGATCTTTCTTTTTTTGGAACAAACTAAGATAATTACCTCAGTAATGCAGTATGGAATAAGGTCTTTTTGAGCTCAGAAAATGGAACATTGTGAGACTTGCATTAAATTTTTAATAGTGCCTTGACATTGTTGAATGTTGAACCATATCTCATACAAGTCCCTTGGCTTTATTCTAGACTGTATCCAATGATTCAAAGCTTTGTATGACATCTTCCATACTCCATGTTTGGTTCTTGAACATGATTTAGAAGAGGTTTCAGAAACTTTAATGAGCAACCAGATTGTGGAAGTCATATGACCATACCCAACTTCATTACTAACCTTTTAATTTAAATGAGACTCCCTGAGATGTGGACAGTTGGAACAAGAGCTACACCTATCCACTGCTCCACAATAAAACACTTCCCTATGAGGAAAAATGGTTTGGAAAATGATTTAATGGCATTGCACATTCGGGTGTAATTCACAGGCTCTATACATCTTTCATTTTTTAATGACACCTCTAGTTGATAACTCATCCTTAACCCTTTCTGCATCTCCATCTTTCAACATCTTCATAAGCTAGAAGCTAACAACCGTAGTGCCATTGACTTATCATCGTTGCTTGACCTTCCATCTGTGTTTGACACAGTGAGCATCGACCACTGTACTTAATGAATAGGGTAGATTAGAGCTCAACAAAAGCAGATGCCATTTTCAACTATCATTCATAATTTATTTGATCATTTTGTCACAAGGTATGCACTGTGGGGGGTATTACATTCAGACCTTAGAACCTTTGCCTCCCCATATCATATATCATTGTTGCTGTCCTATGGCATGAGATCATTATGAACTGCCCATTTCCAATGACAATAACCTTCACTTTGAATTCATCTTCACAGTACACCTATGAGTGAACACTATTAATCCCCCTTGCCTCTTGTAGCTCTTGCAAAGGTGTTGTCCTTGTACTTGCATGACCTTGATTCAACCATTGTTCTTTTCTTTGTTATCTATAACAAATCCACAGTCTCCTCATTCTAACTTTATTTGACAACCACCTGTCACATATGTGGGTGACCTAACAGCTCACTTTCCTATGCGATGAGTGACTGCCCAATAGGGTTGTGGTGAGATGGGCTTGACGACAACTTGAAATGCTTCCTTCTTATTAAATAGATGCATAATTGAACTTGATGCATCTTCAAAATCACTTCCTTTTATAAAATGGATCAAGGGTCCACTTAAGAATATTGAAAGACATATCGACACAGTATGTTGCATCCTTTGAATTTGATAATGAAAGTTGATCAATTGGTATGATTCCATATTGATTTAATGCATTGATAAGAGATAAATCTTTGATCAAGTTGCTCAATTTCCTTTTCTTTCAAAGCACGTTGAGCTCTGCCCTTGTTGGAGCCACATTTACCCCACATGCTACATTTGATCTGATAATGAAACAGTAATCATACTTGTCCTAAATCTGCACATGAAGCAAACAGTTAGAAAATAAATGTATCCGTTGGATTCTCTTTTGTTTAATGCATTTATGGATTAGTTTATACATGCATAGGTAGGTGTGAATGTAAGGATTGAATCATTCATTTCTTAGAGCCTCACTCTAACCTCATTGTACTTTCAAGTGCAGGAACTAGGAGCACTACGGCTAGATAGGACAAGTGGTTCAGGGCAACAGGAACATGACAATGGGTGACCTGTAATTAGTCATTCACAGGCAATGACTAGTTCCATTCTTATATGCACACTTCTTTTTCTTTCTACTTATTCATGTATGAGTTGCTTCATATTTGTATTGAATAGGAAAGCTATTCCCTTGGCTTGTGAGGGACATGTATGTTTCAATATTGTTAATAAAAGATTGCATTTGTATATCCATGATTATCTTTCACATTTGTTGTAATGCAACATTGAAATGACAAGGTGTAAACTACTTCGTTTTGACAATCATTCTTCCTTGCATCTTGAAACTAACAGTTTTATGGTTTATCTTTAAATGTTAAAATGACATGAAAAGAACAACACTATGGTTACCTGATTTCAGCTGAAAGCTAAAAATTAGGTAACATTTATGGTGACATCTGCTATATGTTTGCCTGCTAAACATGAGACCAGCTACCTTTTGTGTTATCCATTGGGCACGGGGTCACTCAGAAAACCAACACTACTTGAAAAAAACATTGCAAATAGTTGTAACTCATAACACCAGTACGAAACACTTTGAAAACCAAGGAAAACAACAATACAGAAGGAAAAATACCACCTAACTGTGCAAAGTAGCACTTAGGGAAAACTAGAAAACCTAACTAATGTGCATCAGCACTTAGAGGAAACAAAATATAATCTAATATGTACAAGAGCAGTTTTAGATCATACCTCAAAAAAGAGTTTGAGGTGTATCCCATTGACTGGGATAGGCAGAGCTTCTCCATCCATTGATGACAATTGAAAATCATTGTGCTCTTTGCACTCTATAATGATAAACGGGCCACTCCACATGCTATCAAACTTGGTATGCTTTCCAGGCATGCTCTTCAATTCATCCCATTTCAGAACCACAACTCCCTCTTTGAACACCCTAGGTGTTGCTCTTTTATCAAACACCTTCTTGGTTTGGAGTTGATGCAGATCCATTTTTTTCATGGCTCTACCTTTGGTTTCATCCATCTCCATTAGTTGTGCATATCGGATAGCCATTGGGTCCTCTTCTTCAAACATTTCAAGCTGGTTCATTATATCAAGAGCTAGAAGCTCAACTGATAAAGGTAGCCTTGCCTCTTTACCATATACTAGTACATAAGGGGAGGTTCCAATGGACTTCTTTGGAGTTATCCTATCTTACCACAAGGAAGATTTTAACTTGCTATGCTAAGTTCTTTGGTTACCTTCCAAAATCCTTTTGATGATCCTGATCAGGTTTTTATTGGTTGACTCAGCCAAACCATTACCTTCAGGGTAATAATTTGATGAGGTATTCAGATGGAAGCCATTTTTTATAGCCCATTCACTTACTCTTAACCCAACAAACACCAAAGCATTATCAGAAATGATTGATTCAAGTACCCAAAATCCAGTTACTAAATCATCATAAAAATTTAAAACAACACTTTCATTGGCTTCCTTCAAATCCATTGCTTCAGTCCATCATGTGAAATAATCGGTTGCAGTAAGTACCCACCTTTGACCTGCACTTGAAGGTGAGTTAATGGAACCTATAAAATCAATGCCCCATCTCATGAAGGGCTGCTCTACATGAATAGGTTGCAATGGTAAATCTGGAAGCCTCTTGTTGCTTACAAAAATGGCACATTTTACACAATTCCTGGCCCAAGCATGGGCATATATAAACAAGCTTGGCCAATAGTAGCTAGCTCTCATGATTTTCCATGCAGTTGTTCTTGGGGAAAAATGACCCCCTGCAGTTCCATCATGGAACTCATGAAGTACTTTATCAACTTGATGTTGATCAATGCATCTCAGAAGGATGCCATTAATGTCCTTTCTAAAAAGAATGTTTCCAATCAAAACATAAGGAATAGACTGTAGTCTAA
Organism: Sequoia sempervirens; assembly: GCA_007258455.2. NCBI lineage: Eukaryota > Viridiplantae > Streptophyta > Pinopsida > Cupressales > Cupressaceae > Sequoia > Sequoia sempervirens. The sequence goes on from VDFB02058242.1 coordinate 584,924,674, forward strand.
ACCTAGTGGACACTCACTAGTTTGCAAAAAGTGAGTCATATCTTGCACCCAACTTGCATTTGTTGTAGTTGCATATGTTGCAAGCCCGTTATCAGCAACCAGTATTGCTTTTGTTTATGCATTTCCTTCATTTTCAGGCTTCGTAGCTAGTTTTTCACACAACCCTTTACCCCTAACAAGCTTTGTTATCTTGATGTCAACATCATACTCCATAACCTTTGTAATCCAGCTTGTCCTCTTATCATTTAGATCCCTGCTTAGCAAGAATTCCTTCACACTTGGGTGAGCAACCATTAAATGTACCTTGCTGTTAGAAATCAAGGGTTTGAACTTCTTCAAGCTTTTGATTGTAGCCAGTACACGTTTCTCTACAAAAGTATATCTTTGTTCATACTCCTCTAATCGTTGGCTAAAAAAATCAATTGGTTGTTCTAGGCCAACATCATTTTGTTGTACCAGTATTGCAAAAATTATATCAATGCTGCCAAAAGCATATAAAATGAAGTCTTTTGAGAAGTTTGGGTTTACCAAAGTAGGGGCTGTTGATAAAGCTTCCTTTATGACTTCAAAACTGTTCTTGGCCTCCTTGGTCCAGCTGAAACTGGCATTCTTTTTTAACATTGTAGTTAGTGGTTTCTGTAGACACTGAAATTTGGTCTAAGCCAGTGACTTCAATATTCTTCATAATTCGTATTCTTCATGGTCATGATTAAATAATGTCAATTATTTAATTATTCTCTATAGTCTTCATTTCTTTTATTAATTAAATAATCTTAATTATTTAATTAATTCACACTTTTCTTTATTCTATCTGATTAATTAAATAAACGCTTTTTATTTAATTATGTTACTAATTAACCTTATCCTTCTTGTCAAATTAAATAAATTCTTATTTAATTTACTCTTTATCATACTTCAACTATAATTAAATAAATTCTTTATTTATTTAATTATTCATTTAAATCCCTTCATCACTTAATGAAATAAATCTTATTTACTTAATTATTTTTCAAATATCAAATATTGAATTAAATGAATTATTTAATTCATGAATTCTATTTTAACGCATTCCTCTATATTTAGATAATTGTGTGGGTTATCGAAGTATTCACTTTTACTTGATTTTAATCGGTCAGTTAACTCTTGATTTAATGTTTGAGTGGCGTTCTCGAGTAATCTCTTTGTCAAATCATTCAATCGTCCAGTTCTAACTCATTTGCGTGTACATGCAAATTAATTAAATATTCCTATTTAATTAATTAAAACTTGTGCGTGCATTCGAACAAGAGTTGCTTTAATCCATCTTTATCTTTGTCATGCAACGATAATTCTTTTGTTTTTGAATACCAAACTGGAAGATTAAATCATTTATTTAATCTTTAATTATATTTCTAATTTGTATCACTCATGTCACTACTAACAGTTATCATAATGCATGACTAATCAGTCAATCTCAACCGTCCGTTGATCTTTCAATCCTGGCCTGTCGTTCGAATAATAAATTTTCTATAAATTGATCTGGTCTTCATCATTCCAATCTCTCTCAAAATCTTATGACTTTTTAGAGCAATTATCTTGAATCTTCAATGTTTTGCTAAATCATTATAATAGGCTATACTTACACAAACTTTTGAAAATCTGAGGGCAATTATACTACTACAAGAAAAATGGAGAAGGGCAATCGAGATGATACATGGAAATACGTACATATTGGGTGAGATTGTTTCAGTTTTATTACGTTTTGACTTTCCTTTGTTCTTTGTTGCTTAACATTAGATGGCATTTAGAGATTTATATTTGTATTGTGTGTTTTCTCTGATCTGTTTCTTGCCGCACTTTCTGGACATTACATTTGGTGAACCCAACGTGAAGACACCATCTTCACGAATCCGCAAACTTTTATTTCATTTTGCAGGTTTTTTTATGGAACGACACATCTGCTTGACGAAATGTTGAAATTGATATACGAAGACACATCAGTGTGACGAAGCGACACAATTGACGTTTCGAACCACATCTAACATAAGAAGAGACACATCTGACAAATTCTGATGCATCTGTCATTCTCTGAGCCGCAATTGACTGGTGAAATACCAAGACACATTTGACAGAGAAAATGATGCATCTGACTGGTATATTTTAGGGTTAGATTTTCAATTTACAGTTTCCTTTTCATAGTTTTGTTTTATCTAATCTTTTTTTTTTAGTGTGTGTTTTGAGGAGTTAACAAGTTTCTACAGGATGATTGATGAAGAAAAAATTGAAAATTACTAATGAATTTTTCTGCAGATCGCATGTCAAAGACCCTAGTTAATTCTTTGAAACAGATTGTTTGGTAGTGTAGCAAATCTTTCATTTGGTTTAAAATTAACAAGTGTTTACTGTGTTTGGTGTGAAAGCACAACTTTGTAATTACCCTCAAAATTTGGTACATCGAATTATCCTCTCCCCTTGCGCATCCATGCGATCCTGGGTGTAAGAGAAACGGTTACCAACTCTAGAACTTGGGCCTGTTCTAGTGGGAAAGGATGACTCAGACCGGTCGCACCCTAAACCCGAGGGACTTCCAACCAGTATATAAAAGTGGATTCTTGGGGAAAGCCCAAGAATCATGCATATGGTTCTGATGAGATGGATCCGAAAGGGGACTCTCGCCGCATGGATCATGCCCTACGAACGGAATGCTCGTATTAAAAACATTTTGTTTTAAAGACCAACCATTTTTGGCCATTGCTCAGTATAGTGCAGGGTACAGTATCATGCCCGAAGATGCTCACTACTGATCCCCTTGAGTAGAGATAGCAGTTCTTCGGAGGTCATTGCCCAAGAATCCAAAATTGGTGTGCTCGAATGATGTTAATGAGTCATGGAGGGAAGCCAATGCCACCAAATTTCTAAGCTATCTGCTCTCGAGAAGGAAAGGTGTTTATCACCAATCTGAGGTATTTCGGTGGGCTATACCAAGTATACAAACCGTTTCCCTATTGGCCTATTAGGATTGTACTTGTCTGTTGTCAAATTACACATTCTTTGGGTCCAAATCAAAATGAAAACACTTTGTCTTATGATTGTCCTTGTTTTCCAAAATTTGATCACAGAAAACAGTGTCAATTTTAAATCTCAAATCACTAAAAATACACAAAGAGTCACAAATGTTCACCAAAAGGTCGCAATTTATTTTTAGAGTCACATCTATTTAGCGTAGAGTCACATCTGCCAGATTAGCTCGCATTTGCTTTGCAGAAAACCACATATGTTATATTCTGAGTCGCAATTGACATTACGAGTCACATCTGTTAGAAAGTTGCCCGCATCTGTCTGACACAAATACTGTACATTTACCAGAAACTCGCAATTGATCATCAAAAAACCGCAACTATGAAACTTAACCACAACTGGTAAACTTAACTGCATATGTGAAGTCCTGCGATGCATTTGCCTGATTAGAAAACCAAAATTCATGATCACTATCCAGTCAACATGGTTATACCAGTCTTTCAGTTGACTTCCCACAAGCAAAATTTGAACAAAAACAGGAAAAGATTTTGCTCAATTTGCATCCTTTAGGTTCATTTAGTCATTACCATAGTTGTCCTAATTCAGAGTTTGGTCTCATCTTAGAATACATTTTTCCTTTAGAGTAAACTTCTAGGAAGGTCAGTGTTACAAACTTTAGGATAGGTCCACCATCTACACTCTAGAAAAATCATAGCGTCAACGAAATATATCATTGAACCTAATCGTATCATTTTATCCTTTGTCCTATAGAGAGTCCTCCTAGCTCATCAGTCTAGTTAGGAAACTCAACTTGTCTTTGATCCTTGTCCTACATTGGTTCCTTGACTTAACTAAATTGACGCCTTGGTTAGAATTTAGGTAGTTGGTCCCTCCGTCTTGGGTTTATAGAATTGATTACTTTAGAGACTTGCTTAGACTTTGCATCTTTAGATTTTATACTAGTGTCATCCTAGAACATTCCTTATTTTGCATTCAGAAAATCCCAAAAACATAGACTAGAGTCATACTGTCCATAGATGTAGTTTCACATTCCTTGCATATTGAGCTTATCTTACATGGTTGAAACTAGGTCTAAAAGAAGAGAGAGAGAAAAGATGTCAAACCCAAACGAATTCATCAATCCATTTTCCTCAAGACCTCACAAGACTCTATTAGAAAAATTCACCACTAGAAACACTCAAGGTCACATTACAATAGAAGACATAGAGGCTGCCGCACAGGACCCTGAGTTTGCCTCTTTCGTAGATGAGTACCTAGCAAATGATCGTCAATGATACTTAGCCAAATTGCTAGCTGAAGGTGCTACCTTACCTACAGGATTTGATATCAGCACCTTACAAACTCAACCTACACAAGGGACAAATGCAATGACTTCTAGTACTACTATACCTTAGGTCAGCACAACTATGCCACTGGCACACCTACACAGAGTACAACAGTCCATACATCTCCATTTGGTACATCTGGCATGACATCGGGATTTAATTTCACTATACGAGGATCATCATCCACTCCCTCCAGTCCTCTTGTTGGGAGTAAAATACCTAAAACATTAGCCTCTACACCATATGTCGATGTCACAAGTACAATATCCCAATCAACAGTCATACCTAATGCTAGTGTCATGAGCACCATACCACAATTGATGGCCATACCTAGTGCTCAAGTCACTAGTACTATACCACATATTACAAAAACAAGAGGCATTCCCTCATTCCAATATAGAAATAAAAATCCATTCTCCCAGATTAGCAATCAGAATCCATTCACATAGATTCTGAATCAAAATCCATTTTCCTAGATTTCAAGTCAACACCAATTTACACAGATTTTGAATCAAAATACCTTCTCCCAGCATGGTACCCAAAATCCGCTGCCACATATCCCAAGTCAACACCAATTTATGCAGATTCCAGACCAAAACACACTTACTAACATTTTGAATCCAAACCCACCTCAAATACCAATGTTCAATCGAAACCCATCACGAGACCTTGGATTTCAAAATACATACACAAATCTGCATAATCCGCCCAACACATCATTGACCCAAGTTGATGTCTTACAAACACAAATGCAGGCACTACAAATGCAAATGGACAACATGGTAGTGTCAACTAAGAAATCCTTTTCAACAAAGGACATATGCCCATTTCCCTTTGATAGATCATTGTACATGACCCCTTTCCCTCACAGGTATGTCATACTGAATCCCTCTAAGTACAATGGAAAACGGAATCCAATAGAACATATAAGGGAATTTTCTACCATATACATAGATGTCACTTATGACCCCATGTATCTTATGAGACTATTTCCAAGATGTCTTGTAGGGATTGCACTAGAGTGGTTTTTAGGTCTAGACTATGGCATCCGATCTTGGGGTGAACTGGCTGAGAAGTTTGTTGAGCAATTCTCCTTCAAGATAGACCACAAGATAAATATCGCAACCTTGTGTCACACAACACAAGATGAAGGTGAAACATTCATCGCTTTCTTCCAAAGATGGAGGACTATAGCTAATCGATGTCCTGTCGAGATACCTAAAAAATAAAAAGTTACTATGTTCCAGGAAAACCTTCATGAAAAACTAAGGAGTAACTTAAGGGTACATTGTTGTACATATTTTTTGGAACTAGTGGAAAAAGGGGTTATAATAGAAAAGGATCTCATTTAAAAAGGTGAACTTAAGACATCAACACCCAATAGAAATCCAATCATGCAAAACACCCTCACTGACAGAAACAAATTTTGGTCTCGCAACAAAAATGTCACCAATGATGGGGTGGTTGATGCAAAAATAGTACAAGCAGGACCACTCATCATAGTACTAGGACCTCACACTTCTTCCAACACGCTTAATGTTGTCAATCAACCTCCTAACATGGTCTAAAATACTCAACGTCCACAACAACAAAGGAGGTTTGAAAAACGTGAGTTCACTCCCTTAGGGGAACCCATTGAGTCCATATTCAAAAAACTGTTACAACATAATCTTATATAGCTACAGGAACCAAGACAATACAATCTAGGAAAATTTAAACCAATTTGGTGGGATGATAATGCCTTTTGTGATTATCATAGAACTAAGGGACATTAGCTACAAAACTATCAACAACTGAAGAATATCATACAAGATCGTGTCGAAAGGAGAATAATTGAAGTTGGTGGACAGAAACCAAAGTCATTAAACATTGATCATCAAGTCTTTTCTGATCCATTACATGACCATGGGAAAGGAACTGTTCCTATTTCGAGTACTAAGACCAATATGTTAGCCAACTATGTGAGTATCAAGCATGATTATAATAGTGGCAAAACCATTCATTACCTTCACGCTATTGATGAGAATATCAATACCATTACTATCAATACAAATCCTGAGTGCACAGTCAATACTCATCATACTAAGATCACTATCCAAGGCCCCCCATTGCAAAAAACACCACAGCCTTCCAAGTCACAATATAACCTACTTGACCAGTTGGGGAAGACCCCAGCCCAAATTTCAATCTTGGAACTGTTGTGTATCTCTCTTGAGCATCGATCTATCTTAAATAAAGCATTACAAAACACCACGGTCCCCAATGATCTTGATGTCAATCGTTTCAAGGAAATGGTCAGTTATTTGACCAATAATCATCATGCAACATTTTCTCAACAAGACTACGCAACTGAAAAGACAAACCATAACGACCTTTACATCTAGAAGTCCTTGTTGATGACACCAAAGTTAGACGAGTTTTGGTAGATGGACGAGTAGGGTTAAATATGTGCACTTTAAAACTAATTAAGGCATTAGGTCTCTCAGAAACATGTGTAGACACAACCAAAATTATTGTCATTAAAGCTTATGATGATGAGGAACGAAAATCAAAGGGGGTGATAACACTTCCTATCAGAATTGGTCCTACAGTAATGGAGACAAAGTTCCAGGTCTTGGATCTCACCCTTCATTATAACCTTCTGCTAGGTAGACCATGGATTCATGCCATGAAGGCAGTCCCTTCCATGTATCATCAGTGTCTTAAATTCCCTTACAATGGCACATAAATAACTATAGATGGTGGCCTAGATCCATTCCAATATTGCACCAATCTAAAAGAGATCCCGCAACACCAAGTTCTAGTAAACCAAGAGGCTTCATTGTCCAATCCATCTTCCTATGTTAATCCATCCACATGCACCCGAACATCTATTTCACCCTCAATTCCTACCACTCCTAGGGTTGAGATCCAAGACAAGGGTTGTGGAGAGTATTACATGACGACATCTTATTGTGTTAGCCAATTGATTCCTCTTAAGTCATACAGTTTACCTACATCAGAAAGGGGATAGTCTATGGTCACTATACATGTTCCTCCCATAATAAATTTCACTAAATGGGGAGAATTAAGCAAAGAGGCCATAAATACAGAAGATGTCACTTCTTGGTTGTACAAGGAAGATAATGAAGAACCTTCCTCACTTGCTCACATTCCTATAGATCTATATGGAAAGGGTTTCACAATCATGTAGAGCTAGGGGTATAATGGACAGAGTGGTTTAGGCTTGAACCAAGATGGGAGGATTGAACCTATATTTGTTTCTTAGTGGCCAAAAGGCTTGGGGCTAGGGTTTCAGCTGATCCAGATTGGCATTACTAGTACCACATCACCCTTAATTGAGAAAGTAAGTTCTTCAAAAGATATTAAGACATCTCATGAACCATCTGACCAATATCACTATGACTCCCCCGACTCTTATGACTATGAGTGGTATTCCCTATCCTCTACCTCTTCCACGGACCTTGACAAGTTATTTGGAGAACTTGACTTAATGTTAAGATCCTCACCAAATCTATTGAATTCTTGTCCACCAAAGAAAATGACAAAGGAGGAGTAGTTTAAACACTACTATTGAGAATCACTTGATCCTACCTCTTGGAAACCCGATACATCTGTTTCAAATAACCAAACCTTGGCATTAGGCCCACCTCTCAATCTTCCTAGACCTAAACCTAAGAGCAAACAAGACTTAGTACAAGACTTTTGTGACCATATGAACAACTCAGGATTTACCTTGACCCCATTAAACTTTGATAACTCTGATGATGACATGCCCTTAGTTTATCCCCAACTCATTGATTGGGATGAACAAGACACACCTGTCTTAGACATTTTTGAGAATGACGAAGCAATTGCTAAGTTCCTGGGATTACGAGAAGGCATATCCAATGGTGATCACAAGGCTGGTTTTACCATTGACTTGGACAACAAAGCATATTTTGGGGAATCTGTTCAACCCTCCAGTTGCAAAAATGAGAAAAAGAATAAACAAGATAAAAAGGATGAGTCTCTAGGTGAAAAATGAAAGGCACCTTTAGACAATGAAAAAGTAAAAAGAAAGGATGGATCCGAAGGTGAAAACCTCTCTGAGGAACGTAAGGATGGAGGTTTAAACATTCTCCTCATTGCACAGGAAAAGTCACCCATGCTCGTTGAAGAATCAGTAGAAGTCAACATAGGTACAAAAGAGAATCCCCAACTGGTTTATTTTGTAGCATCATTGACAACAAAAGAGCAGCCATAATTCCACAACTTCTTTGTACAGAGACAGATAAATTTTTCCTAGTCCTATGCAGACATGCCTAGGTTGGATCCTGAACTTGTTCTACATCACTTACCCTTACAACCAGGTGTCAAACCAGTGAAACAGAAATTGAGGAAAATGCATCCAAATATTTCTTTACTAGTCAAGGAAGAACTCAAGAAACTATTAGACGTTGGTTTCATTAGATCAATCGACTATGCAGATTGGATTTCCAATCTTGTACCAGTTACTAAACCAATGGGGGAATCCGCATCTGCACTGATTTTAGAGATATCAACAAGGCTTGTCCTAAGGATGACTTCCCTTTGCCTAACATAGACATGATAGTTGACATGACAGCAGGATATGAGATGTCCCTTATGGATGGATTTTCAGGATATAACCATATCATAATTGTAACTGAAGACCAACCTAAGACGGATTTCACTTGTCCTTGGGGAACATATTTTTGGAATGTTATGCCCTTTGGACTCAAGAATGCTAGAGCAACCTATCAACGTGCCATGACCACTATCTTTCATGATCTAGTACACACTCTTATGGAGGATTATGTCGATGACCTTATTGTTAAATTCAAGACAAGGGCAGAACATTTACAGGTTTTCGACAAGATATTTCAAAGGCTCAATAAGTATAAAGTGAGACTCAATCCCAAGAAATGTGTGTTTGGAGTCAAGTCAGGAAAGCTATTAGGCTATATCATTTCCAGACGAGGCATTGAAGTGGATCCAGCTAAGTTAAAAGCAATCATAGACATGCCTCCACCCACTAATCTCAGTCAACTAAGGACATTACAAGGAAGGTTGTAATCCATTAGAAGATTTGTGTGTGAGCCATCAAAGTATAGTTTCCATGTTATGTTTGTGTCAATTGTAAATATAAACTCATCAGGAAAGTCTGCAACTAATGGGTGATCTACCTGTATTGGTGCATTAGAAGATTTATAGTGGAGTTAGAAAATTTATAGTGCAGTTAGCATATTTATGATGATTATGAGACTAAGGATGAGAAGCTTGCTCCCTACAAATGCATGGTTGATAGCTTTAAAGATTACTTTGACAAAGTTGAATTTCATCAGATACCTCATGTTTTAAACAGGGAAATAGATGCTATGGCTACAATTGCATCACTTCTCGACATTCCTAACAACGTGCCTAAGTTTGAGTTCTTGGTAGAATAGCTTTTGGTCCCAGCCTACAATATCCCAGATTCTGAAATGGTGTGTGACATTGTTGGTCTTGATTCCCCATGGTACAAAGAAATCTATGACTACCTTCATGCCAAAGTCATACCCACTGTCCTATCAAACAACCAACATAGGACATTCCTTCGCAAGTAAACCAAATACACCATCGTCGGAGACACCCTATATAGACGCGCCTTAGATAATACCCTAATGAGATGTCTTGATTCTACTGAAGAACAAGCAACCTTGTGTGGGGTGCATGAGGGTATATGTGGTTCCTATTCTAGCGGTCCTACCTTAGCCAAAAAGATTATGAGACTGGGTTATTACTGGCCTACTATGGAAAAAGACTCATGTGTCTTTCTAACAAAATGCCGCCAATGCCAAGTTCATGGACACTTGATACATGCGCTAGCACAGGAGCTCCGTCCTATAATGCCACCATGGCCCTTTTCCCAATAGGGACTTGACCTCATAGGTAAGATCCACCCCACATCATCTAATGGACACAAATTCATTATCACTGCCACTGAGTATTTTATGAAGTGGATTGAATCCATTCCTATGACATATATTACCAACACACAGATTTCTAAATTTATCCTGAATTATATCATCTGTCAGTATGGTGTCCCTCAGTCCATAATTACCGATAATGGCCACCCATTTAAGAATCAAGAAGTCTACTATCTGTTTGATGAATTTCATATTCAACATCACTTTTCCACTCCATACTACCCACAAGGTAATAGCCAAGCAGAGGCATCTAACAAAACCATCATTAGAATCCTCAAGAAGACTGTCAATGATGTTGGCCATGACTGGTATTTACAGTTTAATCCTTCCTTATGGGCTTATCACACAAGTATCCATACTCCCACTGGTGCCACTTCCTATTCACTAGTATTTGTTTCTGAATCTATTCTTCCTATCGAGGTCGAGATTCCTTCCCTAAGGGTATCCTTGAAAGGCCACATTGATGATGAAGAGTACCAAGTATCGACACTCCATGAGCTAAAATTCCTAGATGAGCGAAGACAAAAGGCACTAGACCATCTCCAAGCATATCAAAATCGCCTTCGTCATAGCTATAAAAGGAAGGTCTTGAACATAAACTTTGACATTGGTGACCTGGTTTTAATGAAGAACCCAAAGAATCAAGTAGAAAGAGACAAACCAGGAAATTTTGAACCTAATTGGTTAGGACCGTATATTGTTATAGAAGCCTTTGGATCAGGAACCTACCAACTCTCTACTCCTGAAGGGGAACCCTTTTCCTCGCCAATCAATAGTCTTCATCTGAAGAAGTTCTACACATAGCTTTTGAGAGCCTTCTCTTAATTAGCAAAAATACAAAAAAATAAAGAAAATAAAAAAATCATTACTAAGGTGAAAAACTGGAAAATAGGCGTTTTGGTAACACCAAAAAATTAGATAATACAAAAAATAGTAAAGAAAAATAATTCTTCCAATAGTGAAAACCACTTCGGTGGCGCTTTGGATAGGTACCATGGTGAAAACTTGGCAAACAGGCACCATGTGTACTTGACTCTGCTCCTTTGTCTACTATTATTTCAATCTAGCCTACCCTGTACATAGTCCACTTCCCTGTACATAGTCCTTATCCCTATACATACTACCTATCCCTATACATATCCCTTATCTTTCATATCCATTGCTTGTATATACCATTCATAATAAGTGGTAGTCTTTCCCATAACCTGGAATGATTGACATCGAGTGCATTTCATATCCCCCATTTTACCCTATTCATAATCAATTGGTCTTATACTCGAATGGGGGCAAACACTTGATGTGTGTCATATTGATTCTTCCATTGGCTGTGTTGACGACGTAAAACCATAGAAAAATCCACAAACATCGCAAAATGTCTTGAGAAAATACAAAAACATCATAAAACTTCAAAAAGACAAAAAAATAAAAACATGTCAAAAATCCAAAAAACAAAGTGAGAGTTAGTCGCACTTGTCAGTCTTTGTCATTAGTCGAACTATGTTGTCTCTGCAACTGGATGTAGGCAAGGCCATCTTCCGATGTGCCCCTGAGGCTTTACGTCAATCCGTTTAGGTTTGTCTATATAAAATCATGCTTCAATTCATATGTCTATATGACAAGGTCATTGGTCATGTCAAACTACGAGGTCTTTGCGTGTATAACGTAGGCAAGGCCATCAATCGATGAGCCCCGAGGCCACACTAGGTCAATCCATTAGGGTTTGTCACATTCACTTTCACACATGTCTTCTATTTGTAGTCAGTCTTGTCAGTCAAAGTCAAGTCGAACTATGAGGTCTCTGCGTGTATAACGTAGGCAAGGCCATCAATCGATGAGCCCCCAAGGCCACACTAGGTCAATTCTTTAGGGTTTTTTGTCACACATAGTCAATTGTCAGCACATCATATCAAATCATGCATCAATCTGGTGAACAAGTCAGCAATGTTTCTAAGTCAAATCAAACAAATTTCCAAGGAAACAATAAATAAAAAAATCAACTAATGTCTGCTACAGGATGTGTCCTTCCTGCAGACGGACATTGTCAAAACAATTAACCTTTGTCACATTCAGGATGAGTCCTTCCTGAATATTGATATCAAAAAAACAATCTATGTCTTATATAGGATGAGTCCTTTTGCATATCAACATTGTGAAACAATCAAACATAGCCTTACACAGGTTATCACATCAACGAAATTTGATTCAATGTCTTATACGATACATGTCTTTCTGAAACCAGGCTTTGTCATGCCTTATACAGATAGTCATAACATCGAAACAAGACTCAAATTCTTATCTGATATGTGTATCTCTTGAAATCAGGCTTTATCAATTAATCATTCTATTAATCAAAATGAATCAAACAAACAAATCAAGTTTTGGCAAATATTTTATTGGCTTTTTGACTTTTTGACTCATTTATCTTATCTTTTTTTTTGACTTGATGACTCAAAATTATGTTACTAGCTTTCTCAAGGATGTCCCATGAAGGATTTAGAGAAGCAACAATGTATTAGAATTATGTTTTCTTTTACTATTGTCTGTCAACTGTCTTTTAAATTTGATTTTGAGTCATGTAACTAGTTTCCTCAAGGATGTCCCATGAAGGATTTAGACGAGCGATGATGTCTCATGACCCATCTTTTACTTTGTTTTCTATCTATGGTTTGTCTTGACAAAAAGATTGGGTAAAATTGTGCCCTTAGTATGAGTTAACGACAATCCTTGTCTGCGACTGTTTGTTGTTAGCAAGTGGATGAACTTGCACACCTTGATCTATGTCATACCATGGTGTTTTTCTCCATTTGTATTAGTCCCGCCCAATGATGATAAAGTGCAATGCCTTTTGTGATACAATGAAACATCAAAGATTGTTAATACTAACATCCATGTCTTTTATTCATCTTTCTTTTCACCCTAGCATTTCTTCTTTTCTACATCTTCACCAACCTTATCTATTTTCCTCTGTCCTTTTGTCCTTCATCTTCTAGTTCTCTCATCGATTTCGAGAGCACACTCATGTTCTTTGAACCCACCTATCCTCCCAAGGGGGCATACCTTCACCTGTTTTACATTGAGGCATTACTGGGGCATATTTCTTATCGATTTTCTTTAAGACAACGCCGAAATGACATTGTATCAAAGAGGGGCAAATGTAGACACCAAAATTTGGTCTAAGCCTGCGAATTCAATATTCTTCATAATTCGTATTCTTCATGGTCATGATTAAATAATGTCAATTATTTAATTATTCTCTATAGTCTTCATTTCTTTTATTAATTAAATAATCTTAATTATTTGATTAATTCACACTTTTCTTTATTCTATCTGATTAATTAAATGAACGCTTTTTATTTAATTATGTTACTAATTAACCTTATCCTTCTTGTCAAATTAAATAAATTCTTATTTAATTTTACCCTTTATCATACTTCAACTATAATTAAATAAATTATTTATTTATTTAATTATTCATTTAAATCCCTTCATCACTTAATTAAATAAATTTTATTTATTTAATTATTCTTCAAATATAAAATATTGAATTAAATGAATTATTTAATTCATGAATTCTATTTTAACGCATTCCTCTATATTTAGATAATTGTGTGAGTTATCTAAGTATTCACTTTTACTTGACATCTATTTTAATCGGTTAGTTAACTCTTGATTTAATGTCTGAGTGGTGTTCTCAAGTAATCTCTTCGTCAAATCATTCAATCATCCAGTTCTAACTCATTTGCGTGTACATGCGGATTAATTAAATATTCCTATTTAATTAATTAAACCTTGTGCATGCATTCGAACAAGAGTTTCTTTAATCCATCTTCATCTTTGTCATGCAAAGATAATTCTTATGTTTTCGAATACCAAACTGGAAGATTAAATCATTTATTTAATCTTTAATTCTATTTCCAATTTGTATCACTCATGTCAGTACTGACAGTTATCATAATGCATGACTAATCAGTCAATCTCAACCGTCCGTTGATCTTTCAATCCTAGCCTGTCATTTGAATAATCAATTTTCTATAAATTGATCTGGTCTTCATCATTCCAATCTCTCTCGAAATCTTATGACTTTTTAGAGCAATTATCTTGAATCTTCGATATTTTGCTAAATCATTGTCATAGGCTATACTTGCATGAACTTTTGAAAATATGAGGGCAATTATACTACTACAAGCAAAATGGAAAAGGGCAATCGAGATGATACATGGAAATACGTACATATTGGGTGAGATTGTTTCAGTTTTATTACGTTTTGACTTTCCTTTGTTCTTTTTTGCTTAACATTAGATTGCATTTAGAGATTTAGATTTGTATTGCGTGTTTTCTCTGATCATTACAGTTTTAATAGATTGGCAATGTCAGGAATAAACCTTATGACGAAATTGATTCTGCAAAGAAAAATTTGCAGCCCTTTTTTATGGTTGGGCAAGGGCAGATCCAAAATAGAACTTACTCTTTCTGGATCAATGGTGATCCCCTGTTTTGACACAATATGTCTCAAAATATTTCCTTCATGGACAATGAAGATACATTTCTTGGGGTTGATGGATATACCATACTCCCTACACCTCTCAAATACTTGTTTTGGATGTGCAAGGTGTTCATCAACCTTCTTTGAAAACACAATTACATCATCAAGGTAAATGAGTACCAGCTTGTGAATCAAACCTTTAAATGCCCTGTCCATTGCCCTTTGAAATGTGGCACAAACATTGGATAGGCCAAATGACATCCTTTTATAAGCCATGGTGCACCATTTTGTGGTGAAGGCAGTCTTGTACTGATCCTCTTCTTTGACTAAAACTTTGTTATAACCTGAATAACCATCAAGTAATGAGAATCTTTCTGAACCAGCTACAATTTGCAGAATCTGCTCCATTGAGGGCAACGGATAATGATCCTTTAGCGAGGCTTTATTGAGGTCTCTAAAGTCAACACACAACCTAATTTCACTGTTTTTCTTTCTAACTAGGACAAGGTTAGAGACCCATGAGGTGTGTTTGATTGGAAAAATGATGTCTACCTCAATTAGTTTGGTCAACTCTTTGACCATAAGAGGCTCAAGTTTGGGGTTTAAAGGCCTCTGTTTCTGCCTAACAAGTTTTGAGTTTGGCTCAAGCTCTATGGTATGTTGGGAAATTTGGGGATCAAAACCTTTCAAATCAGAATATTCCTATGCAAATACATCCTGGAACTCTTGACAAAGGGAAATAAAGCTTGCTTATCTGCAAGTGAAAATTTTTTGCCAACTTTAAGGAGCTTACCTTTGAAGATTTCAAGCTCTTCATAGTGTTCTTCTTTGACCTACATGCTGGTTTTACTCTTTTTTAGCTGGTCATCTATGCTGAAAATGGATTCCAAGGTGACTAGACCCTTGGGCAGTTTGTTGGACTTCAATTGGATGATCTGATCATCATATTGTTGTTTGAGCTTCTCTTGGTTGACTGTTGCAAATTCATCTTCTTGCAGAATGAAGCTCAAAACCTGTTCATCACTTTCAAAGACTTGCCAATGAATGTTATTATCCATAATAGAAGGTCTGCTAACTATTTTAACATATGGCTACAACTTTTCCTTCCTAATTTCACTTGGAATATCAACTTGAGCACCTATGGTAGCCAATCTATCAACATGCTTATTTTGATCCCTAGGAATATAAATTAGATTGAAATCGTCAAACTCTTCTATCATATCCCACACCCTATGTTTGTAGTATTTTAAGACATCATTCTTAGTGACATGTAGACCTCTCACCTGATTGACGATCAATTCACTGTCACCATGCACTTGCAAGCAGACAATTCCTCGTTTTCGTGCCCATTCCAAGCCTTGAACCAGACCTTCGTATTCAACAGTGTTGTTAGTACAAGAGAAAGAAAATCTGAAAGCAAAGTAGTATTTTTCACCCTGTGGGGACACAAGCATTGCACCCCCACTAGCACCATTCTTTCTTCGAGAACCATCAAATAATATCTTCCATACTCCATCTTGCTAATTTGATTGTGCTAAATATGTGTTGGACCTGCATGTATGACCAGATTTCATGTACGTGTAACTGTCGCTGCTCCACTTTCTTTGTTTTCCCTAAATGGTGTCCTCCAGTCGTGGAGATGACTGCCTTGTCTAGTTGATAGTATAAATAAAGATCTGATGCTCCTTCTTAAGGGGGTTCCACGATTTGATATTGTACTGGCACTCTCAAGTTTTCAGTAATACAAATACATTACTCTTTTGTACTCATGATTTATAGTAAATAAAATAAAGTTCTGATTTCGAGCATCTAAGTTCTCATTATTTTTAGAGGATACTTATCCAAGAGGACCCACTTGGTGAGTAATCCATCATCTTAGTTTACTATTAGTTTAGTATTACTTGTTCTTTAGTAATTAGAAATTTGGCACCAACTATTCCTACAGCCACTAGAATTCCATTTTGTGACTGTTCCTATAGCCAAAGAAGACAGAGTAGTGCCCTGTTTGTTGCTCATATTTTCATTCCTACTATGCATTTTAGTTTGATGTAGTTGTTGATTGATGATTGGCATTTATGGTATTCCCTTCTAAGCAATTTACTTTTAGTATTGTGAGTTCTTTGGCTGTAGAATGAAAATGGCTACTTTGAGTTCCTAGTGCACATACTGTGATAACCCATTTCAAGTTCACGTCCTTGGGTTGAAAAGTTGAATGCACCTTAATAATGATTGAAATAGCTATTCAGATTAGATGTCCAATCAATGAATCATGGCTGTAAGGGCTTAGTTATTAAATCATTATAGGAGGCCAACATTTTTGGCGTCGTTGCCAGGGATGGTGTCAAACTAAGGAGTTCTTTGTAGTCATTGGTATTTTTTCTTCTTGTAGCATTTATGGAAGTTGTTCTTAGTATACTCCTCATTTAGGAAGTAATGAACCCCCTTATTCTTTACCAATTATTTGTGTGAGTTGGCTGATAGTGAGTGATACCACATGCATAAATGAAAGAGAATGGATGCTTATGTGAGATTCCTTCCTAACAATCCTAATCCATTCTAGCTAGTTGAATATCAAAACCTACCAAGAGAAGATGAAGAAGAAGTTTCACACCCCTTTGTTGATGCATTTCCTGATCTGACTAGCTCTAAAGTCTCCTTGAAAGACCAAAATCAGCTTGAGAACCCCTTTGCTTTGAAACTACATCAAGCAAGCGTGGGTGATGCAAATAGGAACAAACCTAACCAACTAGCTTTTCCTTTCCCCATTTCCCATCAGAATGAAGTTGACAACATCAAGAACATGCCTGCTTCAACAATCCCCAAGTTTTATGGACTTGTCACAAAAGATCCTTATACCTTTTTGTTTGAGTTTGACATACTCTGTAGGAGTTATGATTATACCACCGATTCCCATAGGATTAATTTATTCCCTACCACTTTGAAAGAGGTTGCATTAAGATGGTTCATGAGCCTAGGTAAAGATACTATGGAAACTTGGGAAGACATGAAGACAAAATTCCTTGAGAAATACAAGGAATATTGTAGGGGAAATGACATGAGAGGAGGTGACATTTTCAGGATACAACAAAAGGAAGATGAAAGTCTGGAAGATTATATTGCAAGGTTTTTGTTTTTCCTACAAAAATCTCCACACTGGATACTCTCAATGAAGACTCACAAAGTTTCTTTTCCTGAGAGGAATCAATAATAGTTGCACTGATGCCTTGGACCTCATGGGAGGAGGAGATGTCTTGCAAGTTCCTTGGGAAGATATCAAGAAAATATGCCAAAACTACTCTAGAGAAGCTTCAAAGAAAGGGAGAGATTATGAAGCTTCCATGGGAAAGTCAACTACCAATGGAGTTTCAAGAATGGAGATTACTCATTTTTTGGTAGACTTCAAGCAAGACATTATAAATAATCTAGCTACTTAGCTAGATACACTTTAGGCCAAGAAGAAACACGAGGAGGCAGAGGCAATGTTAACAGAGTATTGCCCCCACTACAAACAAAAGAAGAGGGACTGCATATGCAAGATGGTAGCTAATATTGAAAGCAAGCACATTCTACCTGAGTTCAAACCAATCCAAATTGAAGAAGAACAAGTCTATTATGTTTCACAAAGGAAGCCTTGGGCTCCAAGACAAGGTATGCCACCGGATCCACTATCTTATGCTAAGCCATATTTTAATTCCTATTCATGTGGTAACCAATGGCAGCCCCCATATCCATCTATCTATGGAGGATATCCACCATAGGTTTGGAATAACCCTCCAAATGCTTGGACCAATCATCAAAACTCTCCACCCCAGTGGCAACAACCTCAAGGAAATTGGCAACAATTTCAAGGGCAATGGCAGCCACCTCCAGAAAATTGGCAACAAAAAAATCAATGGAGGGGAGGACAAAAATGGCTTGCCTAGACAACCAGTTACATGCAACCACCTTCTCAACCCTAGTAGCCTGCCATAATGCCTCCACCTGCTAATCTAAGCTCAAATGCACCTAAACCTACTCAACTACCAGCTCAGCCCACACCCAATCCAAATAAAAAACCACAACAGTAGCCTGCATACTTTGCTAATTCAAATCAATTGCCTACATATGTTATGATTGTAAGTTACATCCACTTGCATTCAAGAACTACTCTACTAGCCCCTTCCAAGACAATTATCACTAAACTTCATGTGGAAGAGGAGGAGGAACCTCTGAATGATCTCATTCAGCCAAGTGTACCTAAAAATACTGAACTAGTCCAAGTCAAGCAGACTAAACAAGAACCACCATTTCCTCATAGATTGGAAGTTTCCAAGAAGAAGGAAGAAAAGGAGGATACAACTTTTGACATATTGGATCAGCTAAAGCATATATGTGTCCAGATACCTCTATTTCAGGCCATAAATGATGTCCCAATTTATGGCAATGCAATTAAGGAAGCATGCCTCAAGAAGCCAGGTAGGAAAAAGAAAGACCCAACTACAGTTCATGTGGTGGGACAGCTAACTAACATCATGTTGGGAAAAGTAACTATCCCCAAGTATAATGACCCAATTAGTCCTGTGGTAGTATTTGTTATAAACGAGATCCAAATTAAGAATGCTTTGATTGATTTATGGGCAGCAATAAATGTAATGACCAAGGACATCCTGCAACAACTAAACGTTGCAAGCATGAGATATACTCCTACTATCTTGCTTCTTGCTGATAGCTCTACTGTCAAGCCTAATGGTGTAGTGGAGGATCTTGTGGTAGTTTTAGACTCATGGGAGTGCCCAACAAACTTTATGATTCTTTCTCCTAAAGCTACACTAGGCAGGTATCTCATTATTCTTGGAAGGCCATGCTTAGCAACTGCATATGCATATATTGGATTTTAGTTAGGTGACATGACCATTTCAGATGGGAAGAGCACTATAAATTTTGTTCTTTATCCTCATGGTTAGCCATCTCATGATGAAGATAATCCTGTATGGCCACATATTGGTGAAGAGGCCAAGGAAGTTAATTCTGTGGAGCAGCTTATGATGCTAGGTAGAAGCTCTTTCATGCAGCTCCAAGATGAGGATGAAGTATTAGCTAACATCATTCAGAACCATTGTGAAGTGGAGGAAGCATCATCTTCTCATTCTACTACTCTAGTCAAGACACTTATGCCTACTCTTCCTTCAGCCACTATTCCTACAGACGTTCTTACTACAACCACTCTTCCTGTAGTCACTGTTCCTGTAGATAGACTTCCTACAACAACAAATATGTCCCATACATTACTACCATATGAACTAAAGGTACCATGTGTTAATGAAGCATCCATGATAGAGTTAACTACACAAGTATAGGTGTCAGAAGGAAAATATTTGAATGTTAACAATAAATTAAGTGAAGAACACCAATTGTTATTCTCAAAATTTTTAAGGACCCATCAACATGAATTTGCATGGGATAATATGATATGAAGGGAATGAACCATAAAATTTGCACACACAATCTTTACATTAGAGATGATTGCACCCCAATAAGACAACCACAAAGAAGAATTAACCCTGAACTAAGAGAAAATGTAAAAGGGGAACTGCAGAAATTACAAAATGTGGGATTTATCTACCCCATTTCAGATAGTCAGTGGGTGTCTCCATTAGTGATTATGCCTAAGAAAGGAGGGAAATGGTGATTTTGTGTTGATTACAAGGAACTCAATACTACCACCAAGAAGGACCACTTTCCCTTACCCTTCATTGATCAAGTTATGGACACACTTGTAGGAAAGCAATACTTTTCTTTTCTAGATGGATTCAGTGGCTACAACCAGACCCAAATTGCATCAAAGGACCAGGACAAGACCACATTTACCTATCCATGGGGGACCTATGCCTACTCGGTACTCCAATTTGGCTTATGCAATGCACCTGCAACTTTTCAGAGGGCAGTCATTAGCATATTTTCAAACATTTCCCATGATTACATGGAAATATATATGGATGAATTTACCACTTATGGTGTTGATTTTAATCAAGCATTAGAAAATCTCAGGAGAGTCCTACAAAGATTTGGAGAAAAAAAATTGTCCTTAAACAGTGAAAAGTGCTTCATGATGATGCAGGAAGGTGTAGTTCTTGGCCACTACATCTCCCACAAGGGAATTCAAGTAGATCCTGCAAAGATTGAGGTGATCACAAATATGTCCACACCTAAAAAATAGAAGGATGTTAGGAGTTTCTTAGGTCATGCAAGATATTATAGAAGTTTCATCGAAGATTTAAACAAGGTAGCAACACCATTGCATACTCTTCTCACTAAAGATGTTGAATTTCAATGGACTGAAGCTTGTGACAAGGCATTTTCTGACTTGAAGGAAAAATTGACTCATGCTCCTATACTCAAAGGGCCTAATTGGGAACTTCCTTTCCACATCCATACTGATGCATCAAATTGTTCCATAGGAGCAGTCTTAGGATAGAAAGAAGGAGCTGTTGAAAATGCCATTTAATTTTTCAACAAAAATTTATAGGGAGCTGAGTTCAATTATATAGTGACAGAGAAAGAAATGTTGGCAATAATCTATGCATTGAACAAATTCAGACATTACATAATAGGTTACCAAATCTTTGTGCACATTGATCATGTATCCATTAGGTATCTCATGAACAAACCTTTGATCACAGGTAGGCTGGCAAGATGGTTATTGTTAATGCAAGAGTTTGATATAACCATTGTGGATAATCCAGGGAAGGCCAATGTTGCATATTTTCTTTCAAAGTTTACTACATCAGAAGACAATCAACCCATAGACGACTCTATTCCTGGTGAACATCTATTCTCCCTCAGTATACAAACACCCTAGTATGCTGACATGGCCAATTATTTGGTCAAAGGTAGAATTCCTTCTCACTTCTTGGTATTCACTGATTATGTGACAAAGTGGGTAGAAGTTAAGGCCATGAAGTATGCAAGAGATAACAAGGTTGCAAATTTTCTTTATGAGGAAATTTTCACAAGATATGGAGTTCCAAGAGAAATAGTGACTGATTAAGGGGCTCAATTCACATCAACCCTTGTTGCAACACTAGTTAATGAGTACAACATAAGGCACATGAAGTCTACTCCTTATCACCCCCAGGCTAATGGCCAAGTTGAAGTGACCAACAGAGAAATTGAAGCTATTTTGACCAAAATGGTAGCTATTCATAGAAAGGATTGGGCAAACAGATTACCATAAGCTATTTGGGCCTATAGGACAACTTGGAAAACAACTGTAGGCTTCACTCCATTTGAGTTGTTGTATGGAAAGACAACCATGATGCCCATTGAATTTGAATATAAGACTCTTATGACTGTAGTAGATTTGGGGATGAATATTTATGAGGCACAGAGAGAAAGAATCATGTAGATAAATGCTTTGGATGAGATAAGAAGAGCAGCCCTACATCATACAGAGGTAGTGCAGAAACAGAGAATCAAGTGGCATGACAAATTTATCAAGGACAAGAAATTCCAACTAGGAGATTGGGCCCTGCTCTATGACTCAAGATATTAGGACAATACAGTAAAATTGTAGACAAGGTGGCTAGCAAAAGATGAAGTCGCTGAGGTATTTCCTAATGGAGTTGTTTAGCTTACTACCATTGACCCTATCAGATTCAAGTTGCTTGTCAATGGTCATCACCTCAAATTATATCACAAGCCAGCTTCCAAAGAAGATTTCTTGCAACAATTCACCTAGCATTCAACACCTGAGCTTCCTGCAGCTAAAGGAAGTGGACCTAGTCTCCCTCCTTTTGGCTAATTAAGGTACGTAATTTTCATAATAAAGACTCCCGCTCTTGTGGAATTCCATTTCTTCACCCATCCGCCCATTCACCTATCCATCACCACCTTTCTCTCTCTTCCATCACTTCATTCCACCTCATCTCATTCCACTTTATTTTCATTAATTGCTCAATTTATTCCCTAAAAAGGTAAACAATACATCCTCCATGATCTTTGCAACAAATCCTCCACACATTTAGGTATGTGCGCATTAATTGCTATCTTTTAATCATCTTTTAAGTGCATTCATTTAATCACTGTACATTAGTATAGACATTCACATAACATGCATTATTCCTTGTAAATCACCACTTCCATCTCGCATGTGTGGAAACATGTCCAAATTTAGGTTAGGGGGGAAAGATAATGATGCAAATATATTTTCCATGTGTCAATTTATGTTAGGCTACATCAAAAAATTTAAAATGGTTCGATTTTAAATCTGAGTGATACTAGCAGGAGATTGAGCACAGATGAAGCCACTCTTCATGCTTCAACCTATGGCGTAGGCCCTAGTGTAAACCCTCCTATAGTAGAAGAAACCATAGAAATTAGTTCTTCTGGAACATAGCACTCAAAAAAAGAAAGCTCCTCAGATTCTAATGATGATGTTCCACTTGGCACCCTGATGAAAACTAGGGAATAGAAGAGAGAAATACAAATGAGAAAAGGAAAGGCCAAAAGGCAACTGGCAGAAAGAACGGTGTCAAGTTATAAGAAGAGCAAGGCTGACACTGTTCATATTGTAGCCAAAGAAAAATGTGAGAGCCCTCCTAGGAAATCAAGACCAGCCGGGCCAGTGATTGGTACACCTCCATAGGAAAGCCCTAAGATTGGCGAGACATCACATGAGGACAGTAAAGCTCCAATGGGGTAGGAGAATGTCGAAGAAGAAGATATATTTGAGAGAGAAACTATAACACTGGCCGATCTTGCTAACATTGCAAAAGAGTTTGAGGAAAATCGAGATTTCTTATAGCATGAGCAAGAGATCCTGCAATAAGAAGTGGGAGAAGAAATAGCACCCTTGTAGCTAGAGACAACTAGACAATCGGGTTCCATGCAGATAGTACTATATGGGGAGCCACCATCGACAAAAAATACTGGTAGGAATTCATAATCCTCCTAATTTAACAATACATATGACAATTTTGAATTTATGGAAAAAAATACAAAGGAGGTAGGAAGAATTGAAAAAGGAAAAACAAAAATTGAAGAAGGAAATTCAAAAGAGAGATGAGGAAATTGAAGACAAAGATGCAGAAATTGCCACCCTAAAGAAAAGGGAGGATGATATGGTAGCCTTGGTACCACATATTTTGGAATGTAGGACCCCTTAGAGGATCTATGCTCTGCACCTGAAAGAGAAATATCTCTATTTTATGTTGTCAAGGATTAACTTAGGTTTGAATCCTTCTATTGACACTCCTAATAAATTTTTCACTGCTTATAGGATTGCCTCCCTTGAAATGAAGAATTTGTTGTGTGAGTTTTATTTGCATAATTATGTTGTAACTCAAGACCATGATTGGAATCTGCTGTTGTATGTTGGGGATGCCCAATTAAGGGCATTTATGTCCTGGGTACAAAATGAGATTAGTTGGGGACAACAACATGGGGCTTATAAGAAATTGGAGTCTAACATCCCTCTGCCCATTCGGGTTGAATCAAGCAACCCAAAGGATATTTACAAAGAATGGCTCAAAATGCTTCTCAGACCTAGTTATGGCAACAGGATCATGCCTTGGATTGAGGTAATTTACAGTGAGTATGAGGTAAAGGAAACAACAAAGGAGAAAATTATGAGAAGATACCTATCACAAAGATGGAATAGCCTAACTGATGAGCTGAAACGGGTTGAACCCCATTCCATCCACAATTATGTTGCAACACTAAAAAGGATTGATAGGTATATTCAAATTGGGAGAATGAAGGGGCGATTTTGGCTTCCCTTGACTTTCCAGCCACCCATTCTCATGTGGCCCGTGCCAAAATTTAGATTCTACCAGTATGAAATTGTTGTAGAGAGACATAGATGGAGCAAATTGGATAGATTGGGAGGATTCTATTGGGATCTTGATTCATGTTTAGCAAACACTGATGTTGGACAACTATCAGTTGTAAATTTTAGAGCTTTGACCAAGCAGAAGAACAACCCTTCCCCTACTAGAGGACCAACAAAATGTTAGGTTGGGGGGAGTGATGAGCCTAGTTTTTGGTCCAATTTTGGGTAGAATCTATAGTTTATTTGCTGGCAGTTGTCATGAAATTTGATGCTAAATGTTGATATTTTCATAATGTTTCCCTCAAACCATAGACATTGGGCTTAATCCTATTTCTGCAAGTTTTAATGATATTGGCATATTATGTGGATTATCTATCTTGATTTTGCATGTGGTTAATGAATGTTCCTTAAGATGGTTATAGATATGCAGTTATTGTGCATACTGACATTGCCATGCAAATTTAATTTGAGGATATTAAGTTGAGGAAGACACCGCTAGTTGGGCATGCACCGTAACGTCCAACAAAGGAATCTCTCAAAGGTCAAAGGAGGTTAGTAGCAGAAGATTTCTCATGCAACTGAATGTAACGGCCTTGTAGTGGACTTTAATGATTGATCATATGCAGGTGTTATTATTGTGCTAAATCTACATTTGGACCTACATGTCTGACTAGATTCCATGCACACATAACTGTTGCCACTCCACTTTCTCTATTTTCTAGAAATGGCATCCTCCCAGTCATGGAGTTGAATGCCTTATCTAGTTAATAGTATAAATAAATATCTAATGCTCCTTCTTAAGGGGGTTGCACGATTTGATATTGTACTGGAACTCTCAAGTTTTCAGTAATACAAATACATTACTCCTTTGTACTCATGATTTACAATGAATAAAATAAAGTTCTGAGTTCGAGCATCTAATTTCTCATTAGTTTTAGAGGATACTTATCCAAGGGGGCCCACTTGGTGAGTAATCCATCCTCTTAGTTTAGTATTAGTTTAGTAGTACTTGTTGTTTAGTAATTAGTTAGAAATATGGCACTGACTGTTCCTACAGCCACTAGAATTCCATTATGTGACTGTTCTTGCAGCCAAAGTAGATAGAGCAGTGCCCTATTTGTTGCTCATATTTTCTTTCCTACTATGAATTTTAGTTTTATGTATTTGTTGATTGATGATTGGAATTTATGGTATTCCCTTCTAAGCAATTTACTTTTAGTATTGCGAGTTCTTTAGTTGTAGAATGAAAATGGCTACTTTGGGTTCATAGTGCACATACTGTGTTGATCCATTTCAAGTTCACATCCCTGGGTTGACAAGTTGAATGCACCTTCACAATGATTGAAATAGATATCCAAGTTAGATGTCCAATCTCTAAATCATGGTTGTAAGGGCTTAGTTATTAAATCATTGTAGGAGGCCAACAAGAAGTACAACCTAGTAATCCCTAGCCCCCAGCCCTATTTTCCCTAAAGGAGCTATTTTTATTTAAGGCATAATTTGGACATATTTTCTAGTGGTATATGTATTTTGGCAGGTTGTCGTTAGGTCCTATCTCTTTAGTTGAAAAATGCATCAAATGTATTGACTAGGTAGTGTTAAGAGGATATATGCAATAGGAAACTTCTTGACTATCTCTCTCAGATTTTCTAAGTGTTTGGAAAAATTGAAAACAAAACTTAAACTAAGAGGCCACTACACTAGAAAGCATAAAGTTTTTTAACCTAGAAAGCAGGAAATTATTTACCTAGAAAGCATAGAAAGACTAAACTAGAAAGCATGGAATGGTTAAACTAGAAACCATAAATGATTAAGCTAGAAAGCATGTGAATTACTTGGAAAGAAGTGCTTGCAATAAAACTATAAGTTGAAATGAAAACAACATTTAACTAACATCTAGAACTTAACAAAAAATAAACTTAACCTACAACTATCAATCAGATTGAATGCTCCAGAGCTTTAGATAAACAAAAATAAAGATTACAAATTCGAACTACAACCTGCAAGACTAACTTAATAGAGCTCGACATACAAAAATCACATTCATTCACATTTTTCATTTACAAAATGAAAACAACATAATTGAAAATGAAATACTTATCTATCTATTTTATAGTCCCTCGAGTGGCCAACTCTCAAGTGCTACTATGCTTAACTTAGATCACATAAATTCTATGTCTTTGAAATTAATCCATCCACAGTAATTCCATTGCACAATACTAATAACTCGGAATAAGATGGGAAAATCTTATTTTATTCATATCAAAAGTATAACTCAAAGACATAGTTTAAGAATGCATTGTAATAGCATAACGATAACTCATATCATGGTTTTTGATAGTTACATTTTTATACAAAAACTGCTAATAGAATCCTATAATTCAGATGGTGAAGATCACCACTGAAAAATTCTTCAATAGAATTCAACTAACTAATGAACTTAGGTCCATAACATAAAACATTAAAAAGATTCAGAGTGAGTCATAAATTCTTTGAACAAAAATAATAGAAATCATTAAAAAGACTAGGTCCACCATGCTCTTCCACAAATTTTGGGGCCTAGACTTCCAGTGCTTGTCTTCAACTGTATTAGAGTCTGCTTCAAATACACTTGACTAAGCATAATGACTGATCATGCATAATAACATGTACAATACTAAAAACTATACCATTATGTTAGCGTTGATCGACTTATTTCAATTAATTCTAGCAAACAAATATTATACATCTTTTCACAAAAAGTAAGCAATTACTAATCCTAAAGATAAATAATTGGCAGGGTAAAAGTGACTGGGAGAAGTATGGAAGGGTATTTGACTTGTTATATTTATGAGGCTATTTTTACATCATCATATTTTACTCAAATTTTCTATTGATACATTTTATCACCTATCAAAGTTATATCTTTATTTTTGGCTCCTCAGCTCATAAATATTTTCTTTGATTTCCATTTTTTGTGATTCTTGTGGCATTAAAAATGTATGTTAGAGATCTTCATAGCTATCTATGCACTTTTTCCTAGAAATTTTTCTAACTATAGATTTTATTGAATGTGTCATTATTTCATATTAAGTTTGATTACTTGGATATTTTGACACATGAAAATTACTTTTTTACATGAGATTATTTTATTTGAGTTGATCTGTATGTATTCTAACATGTGTCCTTTCTAGGCATTGTATTTATCTATTAGATACACTTTTTTATATGTATGCACACTGAGATAAAGTTCCATCATTCTACATATATTTTGGGAATCTTTCACATCATGTTGTGTTATAAATTTGTAATCACATTACTTTATAAAGTGTCACGGGGATTTTAGTGTACACTTTGTTATTTTAAACACAACCTTGTCTATCTTCATGCATGTGTACTTTATTTTATACACCCTTTTTCAATTACAAGTACTATCTTGTGCACATTCTAATGATGTTTCTTCTCCTCCATACACTACATTGTGACACATTGTTTCAACGGTCCTATCATACCTCTCTCTTGTTATCATTATGGGAGGTCTCATATTGTTAGTGTTAAAGCTTCCTTGGTTTCTATTTGGAGTGAGCTATGTATCTAGTTTTTTTTCCTATGTACTAGATAGATGCAAAAACGAGTTACCCACACCTTTTAGTGAGATGGAAAAATACCATATAAACACTCTTGAATTCTTATTTGTGGAGGTAAATTTCCATCCTTAGTTTATCAATTCCTTAAGACTATTGGAACCTATATTAATTACTTGTAGTATATTTTGCATTGATTGATTATCATTATTGGGATAACTTATGCAAAATGATGTGCCATTTGTGTCTTTTATTGTTAGACTATTACCTTGGTTATACATTAGGTCATTGTTTCATTACTGTTGTTTCATTTTTAAACTTTCTTATCCTAATCTCATCTTCATTTTAGAGGAGGTTGTTAAGTTACAATATTATAGCAACCAACTTTCAATAGTTGTTTGCAACTTCTTTATTCTTTAGTGGTGTTTTTCATGTTCATCTTTAGAAAATTATTTTGGAGGCTTCTTAGACCTTCACTTTTTCATATCTTTCTCTCTTTTGGAGATGATTTTTTGCTATGAAATTTTCTCCTTTTTTCTAGTTATGAGAGATTATTTTTTATTTATACATGGGTACCTCATCAGGCCTAGTTGTTGGTACCCATTTTTTTTATTTTTATGTATTTGTCTTTAGAGATTTTAGCTCCACTCTAAGTTGCACTTAAGGGGGTGTTATATTAAAAATTCTTAATTAATTAATTAGGTCTCTTTTTGTACTAACACTTTAAGCTTACTTAGGTCATGTTCTTTTTTCTTAAGTCATAGAATGAGGATACACATCATGATCTAATTTTTCCTCCCCTAAGATTTCATCTAGATTTTATTATTACTTTTCACTTATTATAAGGATTCATTATTGTATAATTCATTTAATGTATATTCATAATGATTCATGTTTTTTTGGATCAATAGTTTATTTGGCTTCCATAATAATTTCTTTATTTTTTCTCTTTTTATGTGATAGGTGTTTGATTACAAATGATCATTGGGAGTTGTAGGGTTGAGAAGTCAACTCCAACTATCACCAAAAAATAATTATAAATAAGAAAAATTATTGAAGCTAAGAAAATATATTTTATTTAAAATTAAGGGATCTTATACAATAAATGGAAAAAATATATGAAATAAATGCATATCTTCAACTTTTTTTTATTGATTTCAATTGAACACATCTATACATTTTACAAAATAACTAGTCAACTCACTTAATATCATAGCTAAAGCTCCCATTAGAAACCAAAGAGTCGCCACACCTATTTCCTCCTTGGAATTTGAAAAGAACAGTCAAATGAGGATAAATTAACTATAAAATTAAAACAAAACTAGGAAATTATTTACTTTATGTACCTCAACTTGGTTGTGTCATAGCTCATAGTCTATTGAGAAAAAAATGAACTTCTTGGATGCATTGGAAAGATATTAAAAGATGTACATAAAGTTATGAGTTGCAATTTTTCTTAGAGTGGGGGTGAGAAATAATCTGAATGCCTCTAAAAGTGTAGATTACCAAGATGTATAAAATATTAAAAATTAGATTTCTAGTTTTCCTATATTTAACCATATAAATATCACCTAAATGCCCCTAGTTCTTAGGTGGATCAAACTATACATTCCACCACTATAGAAATGAATTAACACATACAAAGGGACCAGATATGAGATACATAAGTACATGTAAATATATGCATGTAAAGATGTAGTCATGTAAGCACAAATACATTGAAATATATAAATACATGAATGCAATATATAATTGATGTACAAGAATGTGTGTAATAAATAAATAGATGAGGAAAAAAACACATCTTTACATTAAGTTATACTATTTGTATATAAATATATTTTAAAAAACTCTATTTTAATATATATATATATATAGATTTAATTATTACAATCATTTATGTGGGAGGTAGGACGAGCACCCTTCCACATAGGACTGTGTGGAATGGTCGGGGTCTTGAAGGGAATGGTGGCGGTTCGCGTGGCAAGACGAGCTAGCAAACCAAGCAAGCAGTCTTTTCATTGAGTGTCATTTGGGAATTTGTTTGAGATTGTAGGGTGGCGATTTGATGTATAACAAATGCTTTTACTCCTATTTGTGCCTCTGGTGCCAGTGACAAAAATATATAATTAGATGGATCTACGGGTGATTAGAGACTACGATGGTTCATCTCCCAGTTGGCGTGACATGATGCGACATCATGCACGATCATGGATAGGTGGTGAGAGCTAAGGAATTTAGGGAGGGCACGCACAATTGCACGATGTGGTATGTATGAAATGCTTTGGCGGAGGAAGGCTCTTAAATGTTAGTAGGTTGGTATGGTTTTTGCCAACTTTTGGTTTCATTTTTCTTGTAAGCTCTTTGTGGGTAGTCCTAGCAGAGTCACCAAAATTCATAGTGGAGATTTTGTCAGAGGTGGTGGTGAGCCTGGGGTAGGACACTCCCATCCAACTAGATAGCAAGGTTAGGTAGACTATGTTCAAGGCAATTACCAACTAGCGATTGAAAAGGATAATGCTTAGGATTGATCCTCATGCGGTGGTTGCAGTTAAAATGATTTTAGGCAAGGATTTTTTGGTGAATTGGGAGACATTTTGGGTTAACACCCACATTGTCTCTAGGTTCCTGGCTTCATTGTTTAATGTGCGGACACCAAAAGCATGAGCGAATGTGATTTTTTGTAAGCTCTTCAAGAAAGAGCTCTTGGGCAGCCTGGATGAAGTTCTGAAATCAACACTGCTAGGACATGGAGCACCTCGACCCCACGATATTCCTCTGGTTAAGGTCCCTGGAGAAGTCATTAAGGTTTATCCCTTGCTTCTGGAGCTCAAAGGCATGGCTTTAATCAGGCATCATCAAATTGCAACATATGAGGCAAGTTTCCTCAAGAAGATGCTAATGTTGGAGTCGGTTAATGGTTTCGACTAGGTAGCTAATTTCGATCAATTCACCAAAATGAATGGCTTCTAAATAGTGGTTAGGTGGCTAGGTTGGGTAGTCTAGGGTTTGCAATCTAAATATTATAGTTTTTACAGTTTCATAATGGTGGCCATTGGTGTTTCCTTCTCTTGGTTTCTGTTACAGTATGGTGTCTGACTCTGGTCTTGTCTCCCTGGTTTCAATGATGCGAGTGTAGGGTTTTAAGGGATTTTTTTTTTCAGGAGTGCAAGTCTGTAAATTTTGGTGGTCAATGGGGGCCTTTTTTAGTTAGTTGTATGGTTACTAGGCTGGCCCAACAGGGTAGTATTCTACAATTTTTTCCATACCTGCTATGCAGATGAACTATAAATTTTTTGACAACTTAATATACGTACCTCTTACGAATAAAAAAAATATTACAATCATTTAAAAAAACTATTCAAATTCATTAATTCATAATACAATTATATTTAATAAATTTTCTATCATTTTTTTTATAATTAATCTTTATATTAATCTACAACATTATACTATCCTTATCCATATTATTATTATTTAGTTTATCTTGTGATTTTTCATGATCTCAATAAAATATCCACAACCAATCAAAAGTAGGTGAAAATAAGGCACAAATATCTTACTCATATTGATTCTCTAGTGTAGCTTAGGCTCCAAGAGAATTTAGGATGAATAATACTTATTTTGATTATAAAAAATGAGAGCACATTAAAGCGATTAAGATAAAGAGAATTGATATTTTTTCTTCAAAGTGAAAAACAATTCATAAAGATTATAATAATTATGATAAAGTGAATTTCAATTCAATAATTATTTAAACAAAATTGATTTAAAAAAAAAGATATTTCATATTGTATGATATTCAAAAAGTTTATGAACAAAATATTTTTAAATGTACAAATGATATAAATTTACTAAAACATTAAAAAAATATAAAACCAACCATTTAAAAATTGAAGTTAAAAAATATCTTAAATTTACTTTAAGTAGATAATGCTTATATATTATGGTGTAAATGAAAAGGATAAATATCTTCATTTACGAATCACATTATTAAGAGAAAGATACATTATTTGAGCACATGCACATCCATGTCTAGTGCTTATTATAAGCATTTTGCTTTGAAATCCATTAACTTAAAATAAATATAGTGAGTCCTTTTAGACATTGAATGACAATATCTTAATGAAGCATACCCCACTTTATCATCATAGTGAAAAGAAAGATGCTGACTTTACTATTATTAACACTAAATTGGTTACAAGGTGGGTCTCCCCAACTTGATAAATATAGTATTATGGTTGTGAGTTGCAACTCAGTTGATCAAAAGATAGGACATCCCTTTCTCTATTAGTGATGGTACTTACCATGGAGATAATAATGAAATTAGAGTTAAAAGGAGGGAAGAGTTAGAGTTATAATGAAATTAGTTGTAATGAAATATTTTAATAAAAAGATAAAGACAATGACATAATTTGAAAGAATATTTTAGAGTAATTCTTTGAAATTGTAGTTTTAAGATGGAAAACACAATTTAACATTTGTTTCTACATAAGTACAAATGGGTAACATATTGAATTGAATCAACAACCATAATAATTTTGAGATTTATTCCAAATAAAGTTTCTTTCCAGCTTAAATGGTGTCCAAATAAAGTGGACAAGTTTTTAAAACCAATGTACCATTATTTTATAAAAGACATAACTTACACCATATTCATAAAAGGGCAAGTGAAATTGAATCACACCCTAAAATCTAGGTGAGGAAAAATCCTACAACACTACCATAATAAATAAGTTTCCAAATGTAAAAAAGATCCTGCAAAGCATCCTGATGATTAATTATGGAGTATGATCTGAAATGTTGATGTAAAAAATATTGCACGCATTTTTGATCTCGAAATCTTAGCACTTAAGTTTCCAAATATAAATTAATCATAAATATACTAATAAGCAACAAGAGATATAAATCTAATAGATGATGGATAACAATATTCAATATTAACCTATCTAGTTGCCAAGCCTTCACTATTAAAAGGGGAACCTCACCCTTGTTTGTAGCATCCTCATTCATTTTCTCTGAGTGAGCATCATCTAGAGGAGGGTTATCATTTATGATATGATAAATAATCATAACTAATCTAGACGCATGCATTGACTTCATATACATATGAGTATATTTACTTATTTTGAATTCTTCACGAAGTGAAGAATCAATGTCTTGAATTAAAGCCTAAATGCATATCTACTTTTAACATATGGTAAGAATTCACTGAAAATCGAACTAATCATAATATAGATGATTTTATTAGAGATGAGAAGGACTATGTTTACAATATACATTTCCACATGTTAGTCATTTTGAAGAGAAGGAAAATATAATTATCTATGAAGTGAAAGTATTCATTTGATATTTTGTTAGCACCTTCATTTTGTATGTCCGATTTCAACCATGTACAAGCATCAAAAGTGCATAACTTTAATCCTTTAATGTGAAGCATGAAAATAAAAAGATATGATACAATTATCATTTTCATTGATTTTTCAAATGGAAATAAATATAGGTTCAATTATTAATTATAATATCTCTAAAACCCCTTCTCAATTTTTGAGGGTTTTCTTCAACTAAGGTTAATAGGTTATAGGCTTTAAATCTAGAATCCCTTTTTTTTTTGTAATTTTTGGAGTTGAATGATTTTTTGGTGCATTTTGGTTCAAAAAGGACCTCATTGTTGCATTCAGGAGGTCAATTTGATGAATTTTCACTATAAATTTTCCCTATTTCATTGTTGGGAGCTTATGAGGAAAAAAATTGTGCAGTAGTTGTACGAGGCCATACAAGTTGTACCATATGGCCATTGCCAAAAAAATATTAAAAAAGGCAATCACAAAATAGGTTAGTGTTTTTTATTTTTAGAATTTTTACTTTTTCAAAATATTCTTAAAATAAAAATATCTAGGTTTGTATTTTTTTGGGGCATAGTTCTCAAGGGTATTCACAGGTACCTGCAATAGTAGGCTTGTGGACCCTACACCACCACTGAGTATCCCCAAGTGGTGGGCCTTGCCTCATGTTGTTAAGGAATTTGTGCTCATTTGTAGCCCTTTAAGCCACTTAGTGAAATTTCTCACCGCCCGACGTTTACCTTCTAGCAATCCCCGTTTTTGGCGATGGCCTTAATTTTTTTGTCGACAACTCCCCACAAATTTTAACAAATGAAATCTATTTTTGATTCCCTGAATATTCTGCCACAATTCCTTTGACAACTACCAACATATTTTTTATTCCTTGAGTATTTTGTCCATCTACCAAAATATTCCATTCATTGAATTATTCTTCAAGGACAAGATTTTTTTCCAACATAGAGGAATATTTTGTTAACATCAGCAGTACAACTGCATGGTAGGGCCCCCTTCAAGCCCCCTTTGGCCCTAAAGAGGTGGTTTTTTATTTTGGCCATAACTTTGATGTACGATATCAAATTTTGGTGAACAAGATATCATCAAAAAGTTCATTCTACGCACTTTCTAGTGGTGTGGGTCTCATCACATTTTTTTGTTGTTGGTACATTTTATAGCTTGTCAAGGTTAGATGTGATATTTTCACTCCTAAGCTCACAAACTTCAACCCATTTCTTCATTTTTCGTGATTCTAACAATGTTGGGATGGCCTCTAAGAGCTCCTCATAGCCATCTATGCACTTTTTCCATATTTTTCTCTAGGTACATTTTATGCAATTTTTTGTGTTTTCACATTTTGGTGAATTACTTGGATGTTTTAGCCACTCAAATCTTTTTGTTTGTGTGGGATGACTTTTTTTAGGTTGTTCTAGGGGAGAGGGCCCAATAGTCGTGCGGGGTCCAATAGTCGTGCACCCAATCGTAAATATAATACCTAATAGTCGTTTATATAATGTTCAATAGTTGTGATTTGACTACCCATAATTAAACAAAATGTATGCTTTTGATCTAAAAAGCAACCAATCATGTGATACCACATCAGCGCTCAACTACTCATGATGTAATGCACGAGAATTGGTCTCACTATTTTTTGGGGCCTTTTTGGACACCTTGACAAAAACGCATGCTGATGTGGCATCATATTTGATGATGTGACCCTGAAACCTTAGTTATAAGCAGAGAACTTGCCAACTAAGCTGCTGTAAAAAATTGGGAGTGATTTGAAATTTCAACATAGGATAATTAGAAGCGCGAAGTTAGGGTGCATGACTACTGGGCCCTCTCCCCTATATGTATTTATAGCATTCTATCATATTTGGGAATTTTATGCATCTTTTGCATGTAGTTTCTCTTTTATAGACACATTGAGATAAAGTGCCATTCTAGTGTTTGTTTTTTTGGGATTTTGCACATCTTGTTGTGTTATTTGTACTTGCACTATGATATAAAGTGTCATGAGTGGGTTGTGAGTGCCTTTTTTTATCACAACTTTTTTCAAGTGAGTGATCCTTCCACGATAACATTGAATCCCACTGATTCATGCCTCATATGCATGTTCCCTAGTTTGCATACCTTTCTTATTTGTAGATACTTTCATGTGCACATTTAGATATTCCTTTTTCTCCTGCATGCACTTCTTGGTGACACATAATTTCAATGGACCTATCTTGGCTCCCCTTTGAGCATTATTGGGGGGGGCGGGGTTCTATTGTTGGTGCTAATGCTTCCTTGGTTTCATTTTTGGAGTGATATATGTATCTAGTTCTTGTTCCTATGTACTAGGTGGATGTAACGGCTAGTTACCCATGCATTTCAATGTGATGGAACATTTACCATATGGACATTTTTGGATTCCTATTTTTGGAGGTGACCTTCCATTTTCACTTGATCGATGTTCTTCAAACTATTGGTACTTTTATTTTTGACTTGAATTCTTGCATGTGGAGTAGTATCATTGGGTCACTCATGAAGATTCATGCGCCTTTCGTATCTTTGAGTTTTAGATGTTTTCCTTTATTTTCCATCTAATTTGAGTAGTGTCATTGGGGGAACTCATGCAGATTCCTGTCTTCTCAATCTTGATCATCATCTATTTTAAAGGAAGTTCTTCATTTTAGTACTATAACAATCATCATTCGATAGTTGTCTATAGCTTCTTGGTGCTTGTGTTGTACTCTTCATGTTCATATTCTTTTTGAGACATTGTTTTCAAGGATTTTTAGTCCTTCATTCACCTTTCTATCTTTTGGGGAGGAGTTTTTCCTGAGGTTTTCTCTTTTTCTCTAGTTGCGAGAAATTATATTGTTTGTACATGGGTACCTCATTAGGCCTTGTTTTCCAAGACCCATGATGCATGATTTGGTTTTTATGCATTAATTTTTAGGGTTTTAAGCTACTCCCTAATTTCATCTTAAGGGGGGTTAGAGTAATCATGCATTAGCTAATAATTAATTAGTCTTTAATTGATTATTAGTATAATTCATTTCATGCACTTAAGCTAAACTTAGGAGTGCTTTTTTCTATTAACTAAGTGTTTTTCTGTTAACTAAAGTGAGCTATTATTAGATCATTCTATCTCATCAAACAAGATTTTGACACTTGTCATGATCTAATCCCTTTATCATTTAGGGTCACTCCTATAAAGCACTCACCCTCATTGTATTAGACCGAAGATCTCCTTGAAGTTTCTTGAGGTTCATTCTATAAGTTTTTCTTGTTGATGATATAGCATAATATTGTTTGTATCTCTCTTGCATGGAAGGTGTTATTATTCATTGTTTGATCTTGCATCTCATGTTTATTCACAATTCTAACAACAAATTCCAAATTTGAGTGCATGATCAAAACCTTTGAATTTCAAAGAAGAATGTAATTCAAATCTAGGAAAGAAGACCAAATATCTTTATCCAACTTGATCTATAGTATAATCTTGAACACTCAGAAGCCTAGAGATTGAAAAAGTGAGCCTTTGGTTGTGATAGATTGATGGACTGAAGGAATTCAAAAAAATTGGCCTAAGACATCATCAAGGATCTCTAAGTTTCAAGAAAGAAACATTGTGATGCACACACAAAGACATCTTTGATCTTAGGAAATGAATTTGGAACTCAATAGACTAAAAAAATTAACTAACTTGAGCATATAAAATCTACCCATTAAAAATTTCAAGTAATAACAAAAATATTCAAGATTAAAGCTTAAACATAAATTTTGAAAAAAAAAAACCCTAAAAACGAACCAAAGTAAGAAAATAAACATAAAATTAAATTGATGATATTTACAAATAATACACATACAATTTAATCTTAGATACTCCTACATCATAGTACTATCTC
The DNA here is from genome assembly GCA_007258455.2 of Sequoia sempervirens. NCBI lineage: Eukaryota > Viridiplantae > Streptophyta > Pinopsida > Cupressales > Cupressaceae > Sequoia > Sequoia sempervirens. Next base: position 584,962,075 of record VDFB02058242.1, read on the forward strand.
ATAATTCTAACTCATTATATTTGTATATTTTTTTGAAAAATATATATTAATAAAATAAATATGTACACACCATTATAAAACAAAAATTATTTAGAAAATCAAACTACATATCAATATCATAATAAAACATAATTGAAAAAAAAAAAAAACCAAAACTACAAGGGCATAAATAACCAAATACTTTAAGTTTTAGATAAACTAGTGTAGATAAACAACACCTATGATCTATATTCACATTTTTACACTTTTAGCATATTCATAACTCCTTTTATGACAAATTTAGTTACAAGTGGTCTTTATATTAGCATACAATTTAGAGCCTTTGGGTACACTGAATTATTTTTTCTCTTTAAGAAGGTTGAAATATTATAAACCCCTTGTGGCCCATATGTCTTGGGTACAATAAAGGCATAATGATTCAAAGGATCTTTATGTTTTTTCCCAAAAGCTATAAATTTGAGGGATTAGATGATAGTCATTAGACCCTTCCATGGTTGTTGCTTTCAGCGTATCTCTTACAAAATAGCCTACAAAGATTTTAAAATAGTCTATTTTTTAATTAGGTGATGGAAAAGAAAGAAATTAAATAAGTTTTCATTCTTCTTAAATTCTTTATGCTCAATTTAAGATCAATAATAGGAGGTGGTTGTGAAGCTACAACACTTTTAAAGACTTTATTCATTATGAAAAAGATTTCTTTTATTTTAATTTAATTTTCTTTACTTTATCCTATTTTTTCATAGGAACATCCAAAGTCGACGCCTACCATTAGTTGGAAACTTAATGACCAATATCATGGGTGGCTTTCTCATACTTTCCAAAATTTTGAAAAGAAATAAAATGGTATTTAATTCCTTTTCATATCAATTTAAGGTGATTAAAAGTTAAGTGGATATTAATTAATTGATAAAGATGGATGAATATGATTTAGGATATATGGAGGTTAGATATGTAAATGATAAATGAATATGTATTTGTTTTTAAATAGTAGAGATGAATTAAAATTATTTAATTTTAGATGTAATTTATTGATGTTGAACTACAAAATTGTTGTTTTGTGATCTAAAATTATGTGTTGATATCAAGTTGAGTTTAAAGATATTTGGATAGATAAAAAAATAGATTTCATTTCAATATGGGACATAATTGTAGTGCGATGTTGATTTGACTCAATTATTCAAAGATTCTTTGTTTTTTTTGTTATGCAAATTTCTTGAAGATCAAGATATGATCTAGGGTAAGGTTTCATGATTTTGGGACAACCATGCATTGTTGGTTAATTATTGGTTTATGGATTTTAATCCAACAAAATAGACTTTTTCTATCATGTCAATGTGGGTTAATTTGTTATATCTTCCTCTTTAGTCCTAGGAAAATCAATGTTGTATTAAAAATTTCTTTATAAGCAAGATATTATCTTGGTTAAGGATCGAGGGCTTTGGGACAACCATACATGATTGGTTGACTATTATTTTTTGGATTTTAATCCAACAAACATGACTTTTGCTATCATGTTAATTTGGGTTCATTTTTTATATCTTCCTCTTTAGTTCTAAGATAATCAATGTTTTTAAGGTATAGGTAATGCATTGGATAGATTTATAGTGATCAACCTAGCTACTAATGGTCTAATCCATTATTCAACACAAACCCAAAAAGAGATGGATATTTCAAAAGGGCTACCGAATCAATTTTGGTTGAGGATAAGTTATGGAAAAAAATGTTAAATTATGAAAAAATTCTATTTGATGTTATAATTTTTTTTAGTGGGTCATATTATTGTAAACTATCAAGCTAACAATCACACTTTTCTTGGAAAGTAGTTTTTTTTTGTCCCATTTAACTACTAAGCATCTGGAACCTAAATCTTCTAATATGTTAGACATTATTCTCCTTTTCCATATCCCAAGAATATTTTGGGTAGTGGTCCCTCAAAAAAATTAAAATCTCAAGAGGCTTTGGTTTCTCTACAATCTCCTCCAAAAGATACAGTGGTGGGAAATAAATTGATACAAGAAGAGGCCTTTTAGGATGTATGAAAATGGGAAAAAAAGAGATCAACTTTTTGTATAAAAATATTTTGGATTAGAATCACAACAATCAATAGTCTATAATTTCTCCTATGAGTGACTATAGAAAATCCCCTTTCAAAATTTCCTTCTTTAAAAATAATCTCTAGTTAATATGCCTTATAATAAATATTTAGTAGGAGACTCAAAATATGTAGATCCAACCATCCTAATTTCACAACCTCTTAAAATGGGCAAGACTTATTGGCCCTTGGAATTGAATCATGTTGAGGAATGAGCTATTAGAGAATCTATTTTTGATAAAATTAATTAGTCACTTTCTTCTTCCATAACATCATAGAATATTAGATTAATAATGATAATATAAGTTATACACTTAAGTAAAAAATAAGAAAGTATCCCCCAAGAAATAATATTTATGGCTTATGGTTCTCAAATCACACACAAAATGGTATAGTTTTTTTATTATTCCTACCACACAATAGTGTGGTTTGTCATTATAGGAGTTTAGAACTTTCATTTAATATATTTTATTTTATGTTGTGGATTGGGGCCCCTTAATAGACCCTCGTATATATACATGCATATGTATATAGTTTATATATGTATAAATATATATTTATACATATATACATGCATACATATATACATAATATACTAAAAATAAAATAAAAAATAGAAACAATCCAATGAGTAGCATTTGATAACGATTTGAAATATAGTCACTAACATAAATATTTTTATAATGTCAATAATCTCAAAATAAGTGTCAAAAATTAAATGTTGATGGTGGTATGAATTCATGAACATGAGGTGTGATGTCAATATGTCATTAATCCAATTAGTATAATCATCAAGGGATGTGGAAGACCTACCAATATACTATTTCAACCATGATCCAATCATAAAAATATGGTGTAGGAATTTTAATAATTCATTATAACCAGACAAGATAGGTGTAGCACATTCCTTGGGCTATTATAACCATGAATATATAATGTATAACCAATGGAAAGTCATTACAATCGTAATCACATGAAAGAACCTTATCTATATAATATGTACCCTTCTAATTGGTTACATATAAGAATGTAAGGAATTGGAGGTGAGGAGAAAAACAAAGATATCAGCATGTTATTAAGATTATGTGTGTTATTCGCCTTGCAAATAGTGTAAAAAAGATCCAAAATATTCAAAGTGTGTGTCACTTCAAAAGTTGAGTTTTTAAAAAACATCATGTTGTCATTAACTAAATAAGATTTGAGGTTTTGGAGTTAACCTGGAGGGGAATTATATGAATGATCTTAGTGGATAAAGCATGCTAAAAAGGATCACCAAGAGCATCAATAGCTAAAACATACAATACTAGGGCAAGGGGGCAACCTTGATGAATCAATTTTTACAAAGGAAAATGAGGGAAGAGGGATCCATTAACAATGACTTTGGTAGTAGCATCCATGAGCATCCTAATGTGATTGCATATCATGGGCTCAAGTTCAAACTATTTTATAATATTAAGGATAAAATTCCAATATGTATGATCATAATATTTATCAAAGTCAAGCTTGATGATTAAGGCATCTTAGGTAATTTTTTGGCCCCATTTTATAGTTTCCTAGGCTAGGAGGAAGTTATCTAAAATAAATCTACCACCTAAGAAGCTAGTCTACTCTAGTCTAGCAATCCCTTGGGTGATATACTTTATTCTTCATGCCAAGGAATTTTAATTATCTTTTAGGAGGTGTTGAGTATAATAGTAGGCATCCAACCATTCATAGCGTCTTCATATTACCCTTTATTAATAATTGTTCCTAAATATTCCATTTTAAAGGATTCAAGATAAACGTGGTATAATTCCTCATGAATGTGAGGCCAAAGAGCTTTGTAAAATTCTATGAGGAGACTATCAATACATGATCTCTTCTCCAAAGCCATAGAATAAAGAGCTTCATTCATTTCCTCCATGGAAATAAGGCAAATAAGAAAATAGTTATATTCAAGGTCAATTTTATAAATAATGTAGGTGGAAACACTCTCATTGATAATAGGAAGACGGGGATCTCTTGTTGAATCATTGATAACTTGATGTTTTTGAAATGATCATAAAAAGTTACAAATTATTTGAATGTCAAGATTAAAGATAACCATTAGTAGGCTTAATGGTATAAATCTACTTTTTTTTATGTCTGTGTTGTAAAAATTAAAATAATAATTTAGTTTCTTTATTGTCATATTTTATCTATTGAAGATGAACATAAAATTGGACCCCTTTGCCTTTGTAGACATCTAATTTCTGCAAGAAATTTTCAAAATGGACTATTGATTGTTGGATAGCAATGTTAGGGGTTAGAAGTAAGGAGAGACCTGATATATTCCAATCCTTTTAATAATTTTCAACTCTATAATTTTTGGTACTATCTTTCTAGTTATTCTCATGAAGAAAAAACATACGATGGGTAATAGTTCTTTCCCACTAGCCAATCCATCAATCTTGTTGGGGTGTAGGTTCAACTTTCCATATATAAAGGAGCCCATCAACACAATCTTGGTACTTTAAGTGATATATATTCAACTTAAATAGAAGGTCAATGGGGAAAGTGGTATATTTAAAGAGGGAAAGAGTGGTAAAGGTGGGGAGTGGGTTAGTGAGAATAACTAAAAAGTCCAAGTGAACAAGATGAATAGTAAGAGAGGGAACAATATGACAATTAGGGGAAATGTAGAATAAATCCAAATAGCTCATCTTCTTTAAGAATATTTCTTGATAATTGTTTCAAGTGAACCCAGGTGATTTTTGTAGGTTGAATTTTCCCAAAAGGGGTTTGTAGGCACCTAGAGATTTTTGAGCCAAAGTCTAAGCTTCAAAAGTAACTTGGGATAAATGGGAAGAATTATCCCAACTATGATCAATGAAATGTTCAACCAAGTTTTGAAATCCCCTCCAAGGGCCCATTATGCCATGGGGATGTGAAGGTGTATCCATTAATAGAGAGAATTTCCCTCCAAGTGGGAGTTGATGGCATAAATGAAATAGAATCCAAAGAGAATTCTTGAAGAAGCATAGTAACACAGATGTAGAAGTTGTTAGGATCAGACCCATAAGTCACAATATTATTAGCAAGCCAAGGAGAAAGGCCTAAAATAGGACCACCCAATATGTTAGTGTGGTTAATGTGGAATAAAAGAGCCTCTTTCTAGATGGAAACAAGGGTGGTCTCTAGATGAACATCACTAGCTTTCACTTCTTGTAGCATAATGACAAAAAACTAATTATTTTGGATAGAATTCTTGGCATTAATCTTTTGAGGAGTGCCAATATTTTAACATTCCAAGATTGGATGTGGCACTTCATAGAGATGGGTCAAGAGAAGTTTCCTCATCCATTTTTAGTGCACTAATTTTACTCTCTTCAGGACAAGGCTAAACATCCATGATTTGGTTTGGTCTTTTCAAAGGGGATTAGCAAGATTGGGATCACAAGGGGGATGAATGGAGGTGAGGAAATGACCAAGGAAGGAATAAAAATGCAAGTTGAGGGTGTCAAAACTTATTTATTTTCCTTTTAGGGACTTACTTTAGCCTCAAGCAAAACATCTTTGAAATCGTGAGGGCCTAAGGTAGAGATTAGGTGGTGGGAAAATGAAGGAATGAGAGGTGGGGGTGGATTGTAAGAGTATGGGGGGCTAGAATGTTTTAGGGAGTAGATTGGGGATTCTCAAGTAGTCTTAAATTTTCTTCAAATTTTTTTCCAAAGCTAGAGTTAGAGATATTTGGAGTTGAGGAGAAAAACTTGTAGACAAGGTGATCTTGAAAAAGACTCCCTCCTTGATGACTAGATAAACATGAATTTGGTTTGTTGAGATAACTAATTTTCTAGTCAACTTCACATGCATTTGGCTTGTTGATGTAACTAATTTCCTAGTCAACTTCAAAGCCTAGACTAATCAATTTGATGGTGTTTGGTAGTGACTAAGTTAAATTCATCTCAATAGAAACCCTAGGTTGAACTTGTAGCTTGTCCCATTTATTTGACTTATATTTGCACCATAGGACTCTACATAATCTGGAGGTTATGTCTTACAAAAATAGAAAAAATATCAAGTTGATGAATGGAAACTCAACCCACATCATGTATTTAGACTTGGAGATTCCTTTAGGGTGAAATTAAGGTCCCAAGATTCTATGTAATATATTTTAATGCATGTTATCCATGATCCATACCGAAGAATAGTCTTAGCATGATCCATGTTGACAAATATTTAGGACACATATCCTTTACCTAGCCCCATAAAAGCTTCAATATTTTAACCCTTTTGTTGCTAGTTATTTTGGGTCCATTTAAAAAATCTTGAACTCAAAGAGGATTCCTCTTAGGGAAAAAAATGATTGCTTTTTATTTGAATCACTTTGAGATAACATCTATAATTTTATTTGGGAGTTTAAAGGAGACTACCTTGTTTTCATATTTGTCTAACTTGATAGAAAATTTTGTATATTACAACATGGATAGGTTATTTTGATGGGTTTCTAGACTAATTTTCATGGTAGATGCAACACCAAATTAGTCTCGACAATTTTTATTAATGAGGGAGCATCCTAATGGATGTATTTCTAGAGCATTGACATCAACAAGGTTAGCTAGTAGTGAAGAAAGATGAGTTTCAGCTTGGTTTATATCCTTTGTTTTAGTGCTTGGGCACATTATATTTATTTTTCTTCATCCTAACTACTTTGGGTTTCAAGCCACAATTACTTCTAGAATACCTTATCTAACTTGAAGCTTGGTGTTCATTGTAGGTCACAAAGAGAATTATGGTTTTCATCTTATAATTTTCTTTTGCTCTCTAAAGAATATTATGTTAGCCTTTTAATATCAATAGTTTAGCTCTTTTGAAAAACAACCCCCTAAGAATGCATACCCAATGGTAAAAGGGTTAATGAGGCATTTTCCTCCAAAAAGGAAGTCCCAAATAGAATGCATCTCTTTTACCAATGACATATATACCACTTTGTGAGTATGATTATGCACATATTATTGAAAATTTTAGAGCAACCACAAAAAAATTAGATCAACCCATTATTGCACAGGAATGCCAAAAACATAAAACACTATTTAATTTATGTGGAATTCTTCCATATGATATTTCATTACATTGCATTGGCTTATAAATCCATTGGTTTTACCATGCAAACTACCTATGGGAATAACTTCCCAAAAACTAACTATTAATTTATTTATTTACTAACATTCTAGTTTATTTATTATACTAATATGTGAAGGGCACACAATCTATTGAGAGGGGGGTGAATCATTAGATCAAATCAATTTAAAACTCTTAACTTCAACACATATATCTGAACATGAAACTTGAATCAACACTACTACTAATCAAGAAACAACCATGAGCACACATTCACACAAGATAACACTAGATATACATGGAAACCCAAGATGGGAAAAACCATGGTGAGAATAGCTACTTGGATCTACTATCCAAATACAACCTCACAAAGTAGGAATATAATAAGGGAATTTACAATATGAAGTAGGCACCAACCTAACAAAGACACCAATCCCCAAATGTATTTGTAGGCACCAACCTATTGGAGACCAATCCCCAATACAAAGATCTAAGCACCAAATCAAAGAGTAGAACACCAATCCTACATGATTACAAAGATATAAAGCTTGCAGATCTTTAGTCAATTACTCATCTTACAACTAGTTTGAACTAGATTCAGACACTCTTCTACACTTCTTAAGATCTTTTGATAATGGTGCACATTGATTGAGATTCTTCACATAAAATAACACTTGCTCGCACACTTATATATCCACTTGCCACCTTCTCTTCAATTATTCATTATACTTCACATTATTCATTTGTACAAATGTATGATGATTATATACAAGACATCACATTAACATTATTTCATCTCGGTAAGGGATCCACAATTAACCAAGATACATAAGGTGGACCTAAATTCAAATTACATGAAATGTGTAACAACTCAGTCCTAAATCAAATTTATTTCTGCAAAAAGAAAATGATGTTGTGCGCTACCAAGAACCTTAACCTAGACCTAACTTGTCACATGTTATTAGTTGTTGTCGTACAGTTCCCAAACACCAATTGGTTGACAAACAAGCATAAAGAGCCTTTAGTCACTTCAAACTTTTAGCCTGATCCACAGTCTCCATTTTGGAAACTCTAGAATATAATAAAACATGTGTATACATACTCTCCATTCAAATTGTAAACCTAAACTCACCTTTAGGAATAAATACTCAACATAATTGTATTTCCAGATAAATTTCTCTACCCTGAGAAACTGAACTAAGACATTTTGTATCAAAATTTTGGACCACTTCTATCACTATGAACTAATGTAATATGATACTACATAAAATCCTCAACTTCTTTTATCAATATAGACAACAATATATACTTCCACATCAACTCAAAATGATATGACATTACAGTTACATTTAATTCTAACTGATCTCTTGAAAATATTCCTTTGACATCAGTGAACACCTTTGACAACAAGAACTCCTTTGAAATCAATGAAAACCTTTGTTCAATAATCTATACTAAACTATGATTTGATATTTCAACATTTCTGTCTTATTATATCAATCCAAATAAATGATGAAACATTGCAAGGACTAAACACAACAAAACTTCTGGAGACTTTGATAAAGAACCTCCACCAATTCTCTTTGCTCATCCAATAAATACCAAAGTAGCTCCATCAATAGATCTCCTAACTTTCAAACCTATAAAACCTTTGTATAACATTAGAGAACATAAAATATCCCCACTCTCCATTCACAATGAGAGAAAAAATTACTATGGAAGTCCACATATCCTTAAAGTGTGTGAGACATACCAACCCTTCTATGAAGTAAAAATTTCAGCATTTCACGCTAAGTGAATATTCTATGATGTCACGACATAGAAATAAAAAAAATTCTTCCCATAATGTAAATTACATGCATAAGTAAAAAAGCACTATTTCCAAACTCCACTTGCATTTCATTGTAATTTCACAAATCTTCCAAATACATATATATCATATTTAATGAATTTAAGTATAACATTCATGATTACATCTTTCTATATAAATGAGTACATGATATGTTCATATCTCCTCTGAGCTTCATCTAGTAATAGCTATAAAAACTAGTCTTGATGTCCTCATATTGCTACATACATTTTGAATGTCCCTACTTGTTGCAAAAACTCTAGTTGTCCCTGATACTGGTGAACACATCCACAAACCCTGGTCACCAATTGGTGAGGAGAAGCATCACTCAAGCACTTTTCTGCCAACCACAAACTCATATGCGATCCCCCGCACATCTATCAGGGATAGATGGCCCTACCCTTTGACAAATAGATTAGTTGGGAAACCTCGTATCCATAGCCTATTTGAGCTTAGTGTTGTGTCCTACATGACTAGACCTTGTAATCCCATAATATTGAACTAGCATGTAATACTAGATCACGGTGAATCTGATAGTGTATATAGTGGCTATTTACACCACTTTGAGCAAAGTATTATCACTCAATATAATCAAATGAAGGTCAAACTATTCACATACACTTCTACTAGCTCGGTTTTGATCCTGAACGTTCTTATACTATGTACAGGTAATTTCCTTCCCTAGGTAATCTTTAACCTCATAAACAACCTATTTCCCTTTCTAAAAACTCTATGATATCTTATGGATATTCCCATCCTTGGTATAAGCTTTCCTAGTCCATGAGATAACTTAAAATAGACAAACCATTCACTACAAAGACAATCTAATCACAACTGTAACTTTATAATCTAGAGCATAGCTACATAAACCTTAACATAATCATAGATTAAATATATATAACTGAATCCCTTCAATATTATATCATGTCAATAAGTGATTCGTACCAATGATCAATCTCAATTGAAGGTTAATCATATCAATGGATGATTCCAATCAAAATCGTATTCCCTTGAATTAAAAGGGATGATTCAAGAGTTGAATCTTGTCAACATTATGAATTCATAAGGAAAGTACAAAGCAACTACCCTAGTAGCAACTCTTACTCAATAAGTAATCTTACCTATGTCTCTATTCATATAGTACCTCATAGGATCAAGTGATTTAATCAATCACAATAGCTATCCTAGTTAAATCAATAACCTAGCTTAGAGTAACTCATAAATCACTCATGTTTAATCATATCTAGTATGTAATACCTATGTTAAACACCAACCTCCTATTATGGAGTACATACAATCACAACATAAAAACAACATAAAAGCTTCTATTATCTTTTCAATGACATTCTAAATCCTCTAAATGCAAGTACTTGGAAAAGACAATTCAAGCATACATGGAGAACAATTCTTTCATAAATAAAATGTAAAAAAAGAATATCCTCATGCCTGTTATCGTTTATCCAATCAATTGACAACAATGCAACCTCTCCCAAACAACAACAAGCTTGATAATAACTTCCCAAGAAAATGACACAATGAAACTCTATCTCTCAAGTTGATAGTTTACTTCTCTCAAACAACAACTCTCTCACAATAAATAGAATTCTCTCTTTCTCTCTCTCACAAATAAAAATAGAGTATAAGCTGAAATAAATGCAAAGTAGAAACTTGCAAGAAGAATATGTCCTCTCAATAATCAAGCACCCCTATTTATATAGCATCTTGGTAACTTCTCAGCCTATAGTTTAGGCATGAAAATGGACAGCAAACACCATGCAAAGCAACACATAAATCACAAAAAAAAGGTGGTGACTAAACAAGTTCATACTCAACAAAACATCTACAGATCAGCTTGCAAAATTGACAACAATTAGATACTTATTCAAATATGCACATGGATAATTCAAATTATCTCCAACAATAGACATCTACATAAAACAGGTTTCCAAAGGTGGTGCCAAAGCTTCCACTTTCCTCTTCAATGTTGGCACAATTTCATGCAATTAGAATCAGTCAATTACCATTTTTCAACACCAAGCATTCATCGACTTAAACTATGGGTGAGTCTATTTAAGATATTAACTCTCTTTGAAAAAGTCATAGACTATTCCTCATGTATCAACATATGTATAAAACATGGTAGTTTAAGTTTACCAAGTCAAAGATAATCTTCTCCATAGGTGTCAACTAAGTCTATGTCCTGAATCGACATAAGTAAGCAAGATTAGAATGAAATATATGTGTTTCATAAATCGTGACAATATGAGTAAAACTTGAATTCTATATACACAGTCATAAACAACTCAAAATTGGCCTCTAATGCTTCCTTATTCTACTCGCCACTTCTCAGTGTGTTGTCCCCTAAGCAACGACCTAGAGATATTTCCTTCTCTAATAAATGCCTATGTCAATTCTCATATAAGGTAATATGTAAAGCATTGATTTTAGTATATTTCACTGTTGTATAGACCCAACCCATGTGCTTCTCTAAGCACTGGCTGAACACATGATTCCAATCATATATTCCTTCATTCAAGTGCTTCGTGCGCATGTAGATTATCTTTGTTCGCTCATGAAATATACACGTGGCCTACATTTTATTTTCCTTAGTTTTTATAAGACCCCTTGTGTCAGTTTAAATATGTTGCACCTTATAAAGGTCTTCCAAATGTTCTACATATGTCAAGTTTGTATCAATCCTTGAACAAGATATAAGTCAGCTTATATTCAACCTTATAGTATATAAAATGATCAATCCCCAAGCATTATAAATAGATATATATTTTAAAATGTACATATACATATATGCATGCATCTCATTTATGTATATATGTATATGTATATTTATACTATTATATATGTACATTATGTCCATTAAGTAAAAATACATTTGGTATATAAATGAATGCGAACAAGATGTTATTGGAACAATAATAAAATATTAAATACATACATATCTATATATATTTACACACTCCTTTATATAAGCATCACTACTTATGTGTGTATATATATACATATATACATATCCAAACATATAAATATTGTTCAAGCAATAAGGTAATAATCCATTTGATAATCAAATGATTACATCCAAGTGATATACTTATATATCATTACTTCATATATACACAAAATAATAATAATAATATATATAACATCAACTATATATATAAATATATACGTTCTCCACTAAGTTCATGTATACATACGTATACATCTATTTATGTATATATCTTATATACATATGTATACAATCGATTATACAAACAATCACATATATACTTACTATCTTATCGATAGGAAATATATGTGTAATGAATATATATGAATACATCCATTCCACGTGTGTTCACCTTATCGATACAAGCATATCAATATAGGAAAGAACTCACAATCTCAACCAGATAAATATCACCTAAGCATGTATTCAATAGTAATCAAGACCCTTACTAATGCATACACATTACACTAAGGATGACTTACCTATTCCCAACATGCTAACTTGGCTCAATTATTCTACTGCGATGTGTGTAAGCTCAAATAGTTTATGTTATTGGTTACCTGACCAAGATCCTCTATTGAGTGATACTTCCCCTCTGCCTAGAGAAATGAACATATACCTACATTCACATTCTCAGAATATGTCCAAGGTAGTCAGCTATTCAACAAAATATGCATTACACATATTACATCTTCATAGTTAGAATATTAATTCAATAATAGTCATTTCATAGACATATGCATTTCTTCATATGACATTAAATGAGATAACATTCATTCATAATGCATTGATAAAAAAGTGCAAGCACAATATATTCATCCACATAATTCACCTTACTTTCACATTTACCCTATATAGTAATAGTAAATAGTAATTACACAATTTGGGGTGTAACATACTTCCCCCTTGTGAATTATCATCCTCGATGATCTATAGCATTTCAATATACATATAAAGTTGAGTAAGGGTTTATACTTACTCTTCTCAACTCATTTAAGAATCATTTAAACATCCTTCCTATGTAGCATCCCACCTCGCAACCTTTCCCTTCCTGGACTTTTCATTGAGTGCCCTTGCTATCACATAGGGAAAACTTGTATGGTTCACACATACTTACTCTCCCAAAGAGCTTTATTATATTATCATTTTACCTCATATGTACTTCCTAGGTACAATAGTAACTATACATGACTCATAAGACATAGTGATCAGAAACCATTGGCCCATGAATTTATCCTTAGTATAATCCAAATAGAAAAGGAATAACAATGTATTGAGCACTACACCGTGGGTCCCATCCTTCTCCTTTGGTATTTACACTTTTAGAAAACTCAAAAAATGAGTTTTTCCATCACTTACACATCCATTTTTCTTAACCATAAAGTACTCTTCTTGATTACTTGTCCATCTTGAGCATAACATTGCTCTTGAACACCTATCAAATTCTGATACTGTTTCATACTTAAGCTTTGTATCGACAAAGTTTCATTGATCTTTTCAATCTATTACTCTTTTTTGACAATCTATCAAGTCTATGGTTAACCCTATTTTTATGCCTATTTCATCCTAATAGAGTTTCCAACCTTCATTTCCATATAATGATCCAAACCTCAAAGTTAGAAGTTTATAAATCATTCAAGATTTGGTTTACCACTTTTTCCCATTTGGCTATAATAATATATTGTACATTCGCTCAATTGAATGTTTCATAGTATGATCATGGTTTAGACAACCCTATCATTATTTGGTTGTTCACAACTGAGACCATCTTCTCAAGAATTCTAAGCAACTAACTCACACAATATATTTCTTAGGACTGAAATCCTATAAATCAAGTTTCCAACCATGTTGGTTACCTTGGTGAGTTGGTCCATCACAACATTATGTCAGTTCCATTGACATAGATAGGTTAAATTATCATGCATTCTACCACTACCCCTTTGAAATCTCAAGAGAGTACACATGTCCTGCCAATGACGACATCTTGTCTTCATTTTTTGGCACACTAGACATTATCCTGCCACATTTCATGCAACCTATTACTCCATCTTTTTCTAGGTTTAAAGTGGTTCCTCACTTGACAAATATCTCTATCATCAACTTTCTCATTCCATCCCTTAATTTTCCAAAAAATTGGGTATATAAGCTCTTTTTACATCCCATATTTAGTCTATTCTTTGACTAAGTGAAAACCTATTTTTTGGTCTCATTCCACATTTAATTCCCAAGTATTAATGGTTAGGAGTTTTTGTGGATATAAATCCCATTTATCTTAGGAAATCCATACTATGGATTTATTTTTTCCTTGGATTGTTTCCAAAGATGCAATTCATCTTTTAACTCAATCTAATTTTTCCCAACAAGAATTGGTACTAGTTTTGAGTATTAATCCTTGTCCAATCATGTTGGTCTCTAGAAGATATCAAATTTAATTACATACCTAATTACCAAGCATGAGTGTTTCTCATTAGCTCCATTGATTCACTTAATCGCATAGGTGAGTCCCAACTTCAGTATACCCTCATTCTAGGATAAAGTCATCAATCAATGGCTAGTTTAATGTTATAGGTTACTCTAACCCTACATGTTCCAATCAAGACCAAATGTAAAACTCAACCAAGTAAGTTATTCCCAACCTATAGGTGTTAATGAGTAATCCAGTACATATCCCATCCCAATAGGTAAAACTTAACCTAAGGTTCCTCTCTTTAATAAAATGAACTTATCATTCCAAATAGGTTATTCTAACCCTAGGGTTTCATTCAAGAGTAAGGTATGATCAATAATCATTCCAGTAAAGATATTTGATGTGGTTCACATAACATCACATTATGCCTTATCTTTCATACCATCTCTATGGTTGTATAGCTAAACCAATCATTCCCAAGGTCCCTTAACATAATAGGCTATAGTGTCAAGTCATTTCATGATGTGGATATATTTCTTAATATGTAGTATGACTACCTATGTATAGAAATAACATTGTTATCTAAATTCCCCATATAAGGTATATAAGAGTGTAGAGACACTTTCTTCCAATTACAAGTAATATAGATATCTCCTTACCTATTCTTAGAAAGGGTATTCCCTTTCATGATCAATTAATCTACCTATCCTTCCCTAAGGAATCAATAATAATATTAATTGATCTTACCAATCAAATATATATAGGGTATGGTGTAACTATAGGTCACATTCCTTGAGAGCTTCTCACAATTTTTTTTCAAAAATTCCAATACCTTTTTCCTTGTGGTCATAAAATGTATGATTTAATTGAAATCGTGACTTACAAAGAAGTCATTAGTTCTTCCAAAAAAAATATATTCACAATTTTCGTTGGTTGGGGTACTTAATTTGAGTCAATCCACTCTCTTCCTTCCCCCTTACTGTTTCCACAACTTTCGATTTACTCAAAGTTGAACTCCTAGCAACACTTGTTTCTTTGAAAGGATTTTTCATTCCTTGTTGTTGGATTTCTATTTCCTTTTCATGCCTCAGTGGTATACCTTGAATATACTTTTTCCAAAGTTAGATTCAACACTGAGTTCTAATCTCATCGATCCAACATTTTGGATCACTCCAATAGGAGATCTAATGAATAATCAACAACCTTACAAGTTAAGATTCATTGCTATTCTCTTTCCAATATCCTCTTTGTGGAGGAATATCCATACTCACAAAGCCTCTTTTGTTTATGTACCTTTCACTTAGAGAGTTGTTTCCCTTACAACTTCTATTGATTTGACACCTAGCGTCATAATGTATTCAATTTCCTTTTGGAACCTCTAAATGTATGTTGGTTTATGTTGACACATTGGCGAGTTCAAATTTATACTCCAACCAATTTCTATGTATTATCCAAACCTTTGGTCAGACCAACCTGATTTACCGCTTCAGGTTTCTTTATCATATTCACCTTTTCAAGTGACTTTGCCCACTTCTTGGTAACTTATTCTCTCATAACCTTTTAGAGATACCAAATATTTTTGGTCTATTTTTCTCATTTTAATCAAAGCTCCAAATTGATCTTATCAATTTTGGTTGGTGGAACCATGTCCACGTCGTTGATTACTTCATTCTGACCATTCTAATATTTTCCCTTTTTCCTAGATACTAATTCTTTTCTTGCAAGATCCTATCCTTGTACAAGAATTAGATTTATGTCAAGAGTTCTTCAACCTTGTGGATGCCACCTTCATTGACTCTCTACTTCAATCTAATTTATGCCGACTTGCATACACATAGATTCATAGTGTTTTCACTAAATCTAAGAATTGTTGATTCTTTACAACTATAGGTTGCTACTAATAAAGGGGTTAACTCATTTCTTCTCATTCCCTTAGAGTCATATAACTATTTCATAGGATAAAGGTATATATTGGTTATTCTTCCTAACCTTCCTACATAGCTTGATTACTTAATCTTCTACAATCTTAAGGGGATATAATAATAAGTTGTTGGTTTACTAGTTCCTAACTCCAAGGATGACTCTTAACTAGTCCCAAATTTAAAAAAATTCCTATAAATTCTCATCTATCTTTTCAGTTCCCCATGTTCTTTTCTCTTGTCGTTGTGGCACAAGAAATTTTCAACCATTATCTTCTTATAAGGTTTATGCATTGTTGCGTAATGAGCTCATCGGTTTCAATGTTGAACTTGGTAGCTCTGATACCACATGAAACATACCAACCATTCTATGAAGTAAAAATTTCAACATTTCACACTAAGTGAATATTCTATTATGTCATGACATAGCAATAAATTTTTTTCTTCCCATAATGTAAGTTGTTGGTATGTGGTGACTGACCATGCTATACTGTACACCCCAACATGTATCCTTGCTGGGGTTTGGGGCCGGGCCAAGCCTCGAGCGAGGGTTTGGGG